>OY728167.1:1680661-2280661 GCA_963277665.1 Viscum album | reverse complement strand
TTCAAGGCACAAACAATAGTGAGATTGTACCAAAATCAAGAAAGTATTTCTTCTAATTCCAATTTATTTCAACTTTAGGGAAATAATATTGAAAAACAAAAATGTTGTCCTATTGCCCTCATATCTGATGAATCATATGCTACCTTAGATCATCAAAAATTTATGGCTTTGTGATTGTTGGTTTTTTCATAGCCACGTTCTCTACCACTCTCCATCAGAACTTGATGGTTATATTTCTCTTCCGTATCCATATTTTCACCTATGTTCTCATATTTGGAAACCTAGTGATTAGTTAATTTGGATAGCCGTTACTGTTCATAATTTAGTTTTTAAATTTATGTTTTGGTATTCATTTTTACGATGTGGGTTTCTATTAAAGAAACTTTCAAGTAGTAAACCATTTATAACCCCGATGAATTTCGAGGGTAAAATTCATTTTAAGGGAGGTAGAATGAAACACCCAATGATTTTATGATAAGTTTTCTTTTTAATTTATTTTATGTCTTGTGTTTTATGCTACACCAAGATTATCTTGCGCTATACACAACACCATATTAGCTTGCAGTATATGCATCACTATTCTTGGATCGTGTTACACACAATTTTATGTTCGTTTGATAGAAGTTATTCTACGCAACATTGAGTGTATATATATATATATATATATTCAATGTATAAATGAAATATGATTGGATTATGTTATAAGAAACACCAAAATAATCTTTCACTTCACACAACACTGGCTTTGCTTGAGTTACACGCAATCACGATCTTCCTCAATCGCGTGTGTAGTACGCAATACCGAGTTTCACTAAACAATGATATACTGTTATAATATTATTATAAACTATCCCTTGTGAATATTAGTATATAAATTTTTAATTTTATGGCATTATAATTCATCTTACACATTTTATAGAATGTTGTATGAGAACAAAATAATTTTTTCGGGTAAAATAAGTATTTTTCAAAAAATGCAGTTTTGCCGACTTTTGATTGCGCACCCACATTAAATTTAGTTTTTTACATGTTTATAAGTTCAATTTGACAAAATAAAATTCTTCTTTTGAATTAGGATATAAAAATTTACTTTAGATAACTTTTTCATATTATTCTGATAAATTTCATATTTTAATGATTAGTAAAAAAACGCTATATTTTAATTGAAAACAACTGTTTTCATCGCAATAATTAATATGATTAAATTATAATATTTAATGGTTTTAAAGTATAAATATAATATATTTTTACCATTTAATATAATGTATGTCATTACCATTAATTTTACATTGAATTAATAGGTAAAAACATTTCAATCTTTTGCAATGTTTTAACTTTTAAAACCCGTTTTCTTAACAACGGGATTAATTTTAAATTAATTACTGCAACTTATGTGTTTTGAAATTTGAAAAATGGATTCCATATTTTAATTCAGTTGGTCCAAATTTTGTTAATAGGTTACTTTTATTTTTTTTGATATTATGAATAGTAACTACGGTAATTTTTATTTAATGTAGTTAAAGATAAATCAGGTAATTAAGGGTAAAAATAAAGTTATAAAATTACCCTAACACCTGCAAAAATTCTATTGGAAGAATAAAAGTCGAACCATATTACCTAAGGGTCCGCATAGATTCATTTTATGGACTTTTGACCATGAAAATAATTTAATTATTATTAAAACCAAAGAAAGTGACAACATGTCACTCTCTTAAATCTTATAAGTATAATAATTTTAATTTTGTGATAAACTTTATGAAACTTCGAACATGAATAGTCTCCAGAAATCTAATAAAACTATCTACATCATGTGATTTTTTTTAGAATTTATAGTTATTAAATAATTATCATTAATGGTGACACAATAGTGATGTTGAAATTATTTTATTGATTGAAATATCAAATAAATGGTTTTAAAAATATTAAAATAAATATTATATGAACTATTTAATGTGATCCAATAATTTTCTAGATAAAATTGACATGTTATGAATCTATTAAATCTTTTTTTCAAACATATCTTCTGTGAGTATTTTATTTAAATTCAAATAAATTAATAGTGTCAAAATTGACACTATTGTTATTTTATAAAAATAACAAAATATAAAATTGTTTAAAAATCACAAAAATATTTAAAAATTATAAATTAAAATTTTTATTTTCTAAAATGTCATAAATTATCCAATTATGGACAACTCACAACACAGAAGTAATTATTTATAACAATTTAAAATTTAGAATCTTATTACCAAAAATAAAATTAAATAGATTAAATAAGGATAAATCAAGTTGATAATGTTTAAAATGAATTCCAAACTTGTCTAAAATTTATTGGTTGATGGTATTACAACCCTATATCATCTAATATTCTAATTGAGTCATTTTTGGAGTATTTCAAGTGGGTTTGGAATTTATTATAAATTAATATTTCTTATAATTCCAAAGGTGCCCCTATCCTCCCTTATAAAAGGGCACCTCCTCCCTCTCCTACTCACACCACATTGAGCATTCAATATCGACAAAAACCAACCAATATATCTTCTACACTTCCCTAAAAACATACTAGAGGTCTGTGTATTCTTCAAAAGACCAAATCTAGTGCCCTAAGAGGAGGTTAAGAAGAGGCGCGTCAAAGACGAGGTAATATCCTTTTCTGATACTTTCAAATTTATTTCTTCTTCTACTTATTATTATTTATTTGTTTCATAATAAATTAATAACATTAGTATCAATAATATACTGATATGTTATTATAAATATGAAACAACCCTATTTCACCATCTATCCATCCTACGGAAAATGAAATCGTCGTGCATACGTACATACGGAATACCGTCTCCACGCCGTGGTGTAATCTGTTTTTCCACCACCACCTTACTTGGATGTGTATAATAATGGAAGAAATAACTATATATGATTATTGTAAAGTGAAATTTATTCTAAAATATTATACACCATACACTTGAATACATTTCCACAATCATGGGAACGATATCGTCGCTCGTGCGTACGTACGGCTTTCCTTCTCCATTGTGCGATGTGATTCGTTCTACATGATCTTCATTAAACCATGATTATATAAACTAATTTAATGAATAAATATGATATATATTATTCAACTAAAATTCTGTAAATGATTTATCTATATCCTAAAAATAGGAAGAAGAATATATTCGACAAAACACGCATAAGAACATAAAGTAATAAACACCCGAATAACAAGTAGAAATGAAATATTACTAATAAGAAGATAATAATATGACCATATATGATATCATAACAATGAATATGATTCTGTAATAAGTTAATTTTATTGTTTAAATCATTATACAGGAGGTTTGGATACATACAAATCATATCAGACCTAAGGTAAGGGATAACTTTTCCAATCTCATTTTTATCCGAGATAGTTTATTCGTAAGTATTTGCGGGGGTTATCTTTATCATACATGTCCCTGTTTTATAAAAATGGTTTATTGTATGTTTAAAGTCCTTTTTACCCATTTTTTTACTTTTAATACATGGTAAGTAAGGAATATTTTTTTTACCATACGAGGTACTTTTTGAATTTTTCGGCAAAAGTATGAGAAGAATGTTTTTTTAACTTATACGGCTTGAACAGATTTTTATGGTTTCATAAGTCCATATTTTAATAAAGCTTACTCTACAAGATTTCATTATTATTTTCAACAAAATCCTTTTCTTTTAAAATCTCTTTGCATTTTGTGAAAACAAAAATATTTTAAGGAAGAAAGGATATTTTCCTCAAGAATTCATTTCAAGTGTTTTGACAAAACTATTATCCATCTAAGATGGCATTATTTAGAATGATTATGTTTAAAGTATAATGTATCTGTTATTTAAATGGATTGATTATTTTTATGATGAAATGATATCCATTTGTTTTATATGGATTATGTTATGATGAGATGATATTTATGAAACCCATTTTAATCTTTTGGTTATGATGAATGATTTATGTTTATTTTGTGGCAAAAGTAAGAATGATTTCATTATGAGATGGGTGGGACCTATAACTCCCAAAAATGCATTGGGTAAATATTTATATCTCATGAGATATACATGTTTGGAATTTTAAGTTAATCTGGTTCAGTGTTACATGACTGGAACGAGGAGTGAACTCGATTCAGAAAGGGACTTTGTCCACTAAGATGGTCTTGGCAGCAATGCCTTGGATAATATGGAAATCATATAACATGATTAATGGTTTTCCACAATTACATGTTTTATTCCCATGCTATTTTATCATGATTGATGTTTCATTATTATCTATGCCTTATGTACTGCCATGTTTTATGTCATTGCTCAAGATTTTGATGTTTAAACATTATAGTCATGTTTTTTAGTTCAAATGTTTATGGTTTGTTTTATTTTCTCCATGCTTACCCTTAATGAGAATTTGAGCTCACCCTTTATATGTTTTATTTTCCCCAGTATATAATGAAAGGATTTAGTTAAGAAAACAAAAGGGGAAGATCTTTATGGGAGATGTTGTAGAACGTTCACCATGATTAGAAGATTATGTTCCGAGTTTCCAAAGACACTAAACTATTACGATCCATGAGTGTTGGTTTTTGTTATGTATTAAGTATTCTGGAAAAGTAATGTAATGTCCATGTATGTCAAGCTTTGGGTATCTACACTAACAAACCCCAAGAAGCACTGTGAAACCCCAATAAACACCAAAAACCCAAAGAAACCAAAAAAACTCCTAAGAAACCATAAGAAACACTAACATAACCGTAAAAACCCTAAGACCCTAACAATCCCTAAACAAACCTAAGAAACACTAACACACCCTTAGAAACCCTAACACACCCTTAGAAACCTGAACACACCCTTAGAAAACCTAGCACACCCTTAGAAACCCCAACACACCCATAGAAACCCTAACACAACCTTAGAAACCCTCAGAAACTGTAGCACAACACTAGAAACACTAACCTGCCCATGAAAACCCTAACCCACCCTTAGAAACCCTAACCCACCCTTAGAAACCCTAACACACCCTTAGAAACCCTAACAAACCCTTAGACACCCTAAATCACATTAATACGAACTAATAAATCCTAACAAACCCTACCAACCAATAATAAACCATAATAAATTCTAATAAACTCTAAAGCCCACTACTAAACCCTAATAATCACTAATAAATCGTAATAAACCCTAAAAACCTATTAGACACCAATAAAAGCTACAAAATACCTAAAATCCCAAATATATAACAACAACTCTATTAAACCATTCAAAATGCTAATATTCACAAAAAACCCCTAAAAACCTGGAAGAACACGACAAAAACCTAAAAATCCATAAAATCTAAAAAACCCCTAAAAACTCTAAAAACCCTAAAATCTCTAAAAACCCTAAAAAATCCTAAAAACCCCTGGAAAACCATAAATCCCCTAAAAACCGAAAAATCCGAAAAAACCCGAAAACAAACCTAAAAACCCTTAAAAAAGCAAAAAAAACCTTAAAACCCTAAAAACCTAAAAACCACTAGAAATGCAAATATAACCCTAAAAACCCTAAAAATGCTTTAAAAAACCCCAACCAATCCTATGAAACCCTTAAAAACCATAAAAACCTCAAAAGAAACCCAAATACACCCTAATGAACCCTAAAAACCCTAAAACCCCAAAAGTACCCTAAAGAACCACTAAAGCCACAAACAATGCTATAAAAACCCTATCAATTGCTACAAAAACCAGAAAAATGCCTCAAAAACCACAAAACTCAAAAAACCCCCAAAAAAAGACAAAATAACACTAACAAAGAATAAAAAATCCAAACACACCCATAAAACCCAAAAAACGAAAAAAACCCCAAACAATTCAAAAAAATCGTATCAAACCCTAAAAACCCTAACAAAACCTAAAAAACCTTAACAACCACTAATAACCCCTAAGAACCACTAATAAACCCTAATAACCCATAAAACCCACTATTAAACACTAAAAACCCTAACATACATGAATAAATCATAATAACCTTTAATAAACCCTAAAAAACTCTATTAGACCCTAATAAACTCTACAAAATCCCTAAAACCCCTAACATACAATAAAAATAACATTAAACCATAATAAACCCTAAAAATCAATAAAAAATCTAACAAAACTGACAAAACGCTACAAAAATCTCCAAATAATAGCCTACAAAACCCTACAACCCACTAATAAACCTTAAAAAACCCTAATAACACCAAAATAAACCGTAACAAACCCTAACAACACCAAATAAATTGTAAAAAATCCTAACAATGCCAAATAAATCATAACAAACTGAAACAAACCCCTAATAAACCCCAATTAACCCTGACAAATCATAATAAACCCTAATGAATCGTAATAAACCCAAATACACGTTACTAAACCCTAATAAATAAAATAAACCCTAATAAATCCTATATAACCCGAAAAAGGTTGATATACCCTAGAAAAAGCTATTAATGCCTACAAAAGCCCAATAAAACCATAATATACAATAAAAAATTCTAACAAATTGTAACAAATCCTAAAGAACACTAATAAACCCTAAAGAACCCCAATAAACCCTAAAGAACCATATTAAACTCTAAAGAACACTAAAAACCATAAAGAACACAAAAAAATGCTAAAACACATTATATAAACCCTAAAAACTGCTAAAATATCCAAATAACCCCTAAAACACACTAAAATCCCCTAACAACCCCAATCAATCCTAAAAAACAAATAAACCCATAAAACCCTCCAAAAACCATTAAAATGCAATCAGATACCATAAAAACAAAAAATATCCATTAACAGCCCTTGAAAACCCTAAAAACACTATAAACCATAAGCAACAATTAAAACCCTAAAAAAGGCTTCAAATAGATACGGAACCCTAAAAACTTTACATAAACCATAAAAAATGCAACAAAAAACCAAAAAATGAAACATAAACCGAAAAACATAACAAAATCCCAAAAACGCTACATAAACACTAAAAGCACTACATAAACCCTAGAACTATGACATAAACCCTAAAAAACACAACATAAACCCTAAAACGCAACCTAAACATTAAAAATGCTACAAAAAACTTAAATACAAAATATAAACACCAAAAAAACTCCATGAACCCTAAAAACATTACATAAATACTAAAAAATGCAACATAAATGCTACATTGCCCATAAAAATGCTACATAGACCCAGAAAACGCAACATAAACCCTAAAAAATGCAACATAAACCCTAAACACTAAAAACACTATAAACACCATAAAAACGTTACACAACCCCTAAAAATTATAAATTAAATCTAAAGCCGCTAACTAAACCCTAAAAACGCTGCATAAATAATAAAAATGCTCCATAAACTCTTGCAACGTTACAAAAACCCAAAAAAATGAAACAAAAACCCTAAAGACGCTTTAAAACCCTCAAAAATATTAAACCCTAATATTCCATAACATAAAAAATTAAACACAAATAAACCCCCAATATACTCTAATAATCTCTAAAAACACCTTATAGTCTCTAAAATCCTAAAAAACTCTACTCAACCCAAATAAAACCCCAAAAATACCTAATAAACCCAAATAAATGATAATAAAACCTAATAAACCCGAAAAACATGTTAAGAAAACCTAAACAACCCTAACCAACCCTAATTGACACTAGTAAACACTAATAAACCGTAATAAACTCCAAAAAAACCCAGAAATCCCTAATAAACAATAAATAAATCCAACCAAACCCTACTGAACCCTAACAAACTTTAACACACCATAATGACCCCTAATAAAACCCTACAAAACCCTAATAATGAAAAAAAAAAATCTAGTATACCTTTAAAAATACCTAGAAACCCTGATAATCTCTAATATAACCTAATAAACCCTAAAAACACTCACAAACAATAAAAAACTGATCACAAACAATAAAAACACACTACATTACCTAAAAAGACCTAAAAACACTAATATAACCTAATAAAGATAAAAAATTCTAATATACCTTAAAATCCCCAAAAACCATAATAAGCCATAATAAACTATAATATAACCTAAGAAACCCTAAAACGCTCACAAACAAAAAATTCTCACAAAAAATAAAAAACTCTATATTATCTAAAAAGACATAACAAACCCTAATATAACCTAATAAAACAAAAAATCTAATAAACCCCTAACAGACCCTGATAAACCCTAAAAATCCCTAATGAACCCTAATTAAAACTAATAAACCCCTATAAAACCATAATAAACCCCTAAAAGTACCTTCTCAACCCAAATAAACATTTACACACCATAATAAAACCTAATAAATCCCAACTAAACCCCAATAAACAAAGAAAAGAAAACATACCATTAAAAAACCCTAGAAACCCTAATAAACCATAATAAATTCTAATAAAAAATAATAAACCAAAAAAAGTGATCACAAACACTAAAAACACACTAACAAAACCTAAAAGGTCATAACAACCCCACATATATATTAACAAAAACTAAAAAACACTCATATACCCTAATAAAAACACTAACAAACCCTAGTAAACCCTAAAAATCCCTAACAAACCCTAATAAACACTACTAAACCTTAATAAACCCTAATAAAACCCTAAAGATACCTAATCAACCCTAATAAAACCCTAAAAATACCTACTCAACCCTAATAAACCTCAACACACTATAATAAACCATAATAAACCCCACTAAAGACTAAAAAATGAAAATATAAAATTAAAAAGCCCTAAAACCCCTAATTAATGCTAATAAAATCTAACAAAGCTTAAAAGCACTAATAAACCCTAATAAAAACTATTAAACCCCAAAAACCTTAATATACCCTCTTAAAAATTATTAAACCATAATGAATGATAATAAACCCTAATAAATCTTAAACATACCCAAATATACCAAAATATACCAAAATATACCAAAATATACCCTAATAAACCCCACTGAATCCTAATAAAACCCTAAAAATACCAAATAATCCTTAACACACCATAATAAACCCTAATAAAATCCTAATAACCCCCACCAAACCCTAAAAAACGCTAATATACCATTAAAGAACCCTAAAACCCTAACAAAACATAATAAATGTTAATAACACCTAAAATTTTTATAAAATGCTAGTAAACCTGAAAAATAACTCTAATAATAATAATAGTAATAACGCACATACATGTGCATATTAATGTGCATGGTTTAAATAATAAATAATAACGCACGTGCAAGTGCATATGCCTACGCATTTGCATGTGAGTGATAATAAATAATAAATTATAAATAATAATGCATGTGAATTACATGTGTATGTGCATGTGCATTTGAATGATAATAAATAATAAATAATAATGCACATCCAAGTGAATGTGCATGTGCATGTTCATGTGCATGGTAATAAAAAATAAATAATAACCAAGTCCACATAAATTTTTCATTTTTATTTGAATGATAATAAATAATAAAGATTAACACATTTGATAACAGAATAATGCACATGCATTGTGTGTGAACGTGCATGAGAATAAATAATAATAACACATGTGATAATAGAATAATGCAAGTGCATTGAATTTTCATGTGCATGATAATAAATAATATATAATAACGCACGTGCATGTTCATTTACATGTAATGATAATGATAATGACGCATGCACGTCCATGGTAATAAATAATAAATTATAGTGCACGTGCATGTTCATTTTTATTTGATGATACAAACACAAATAATAATAATAATATTATTATTATTATTATTATTATTATTATTATTAATAGAATAACACAAGTGCATTTCTTGTGAACGTACATATTTGTAAATAATAAATAAATAATAATAAATAAGAACGCACATGCATGTGCATGTGCAATTACATTTGATGATAATATTAATAATACTAATTTTAATAATAATAATAATAACTCTTGCACGTGCATGGTAATAAATAATAAATGACAATGCACATGCATGTGCATTTTCATGTGATAATGAAAATATTAATGATAATGATAATAATAATAATAATAACTGTGATAATAATAATAATAAATGAATAATTCAAGTGCATTGCATATTCATGTGCATGGTAATAAATAATAAATAATAACACACATGCATCTAAATTTGCATGTGATGATAGTAATAATAACAGCAGTAGTGATAATAGTAGTTGTGGTGGTGATAATAGAAGTAGTACCAATGCATGTGATAATAGAATATTGCATGTGCATTACAAGTGCACGTGCTTGGTAATAAATAATAAGGTGTGTGCACTGCATTTTCATGTGATGATGGTGATGATAATAATAATAATAATAATATTATTATTATTATTAACAACACATGTGATAATAGAATAACTCAAGTGCATTGAATATTCGTGTATGTGCATTCGCATGGGAATTTGCATGTGATGATAATAACAATAACAACAACAACAACAACAACCACAATAATAATAATAACAATACACGTGATAATAAAATAAGGTGTGTGAATTGCATATGCACGTGCATGGTAATAAAAATATAAAAATAACACATGTGCATGTGCATGTTTAGGTGGATGATATGATGATAATAATTATAATAATAACAGTAATAATAAGTTATAGTTGTTTGAAAAAACAGCAGACTTGAAAAAAATGCTATTAATGGGGTCTCAAAAAACCTAACAAATCCCTGTCATTGAAAAGGGCATAACTTCTTCATCGAATGTCCATTTCAGCTCTGTGAATAGTCATATTGAATCTCATGTAACTAATTATGATAAAAACAGGTGTTGGAGGCTGAAAAGACACAAAAATCAGAATTAATGACCATTTTTTAAAAAAATTGATGGGGATCCGTACATGGAAATTGAGTTTTGGAGGCCTTATGATGGGTTTCTAGAATTTTAAGGTGCAAAAAATGACCTCAACTATGTTCAAGTCATCCTTCTGATTATATCATTTAACTACTTTCAATTTGATATGTGGTAGAGCTCAAACAAAGAACCGGAGTGAAAGTTATGGCCGTTTGAAGTTAGACATTTTTTTTGGAGTGGTATAACTAATATATCTTATATTTATTTGATCTTCACATATTTTCTACTAAAAATGGTCCTCACTCATCTCACGAGCTTATATTTGACTGGTCACAAAGCTCAAATAGACATCCAAAGGAGAATTTATGCCTATTTTAGTGAGTTGCAGGTTTCGTAGGTTTTCAGGCCCTAGGAGAGTTGCTCAATTTCAAATGACAATAACTTCTAGTATGTGGGTTAATTTTGGATCTACCACATATAAAATCAAATATTGTGAGAAGATACACCCTCTGGTAACCACTTTAACCCTTTCTGACATTCTTCAACCCCCCAAAACACCCAAAATCTTTTTAGATGGTCAAAAGATTGGCTTCTGGTGTCTGTTTTGCAATAACATATTCTATGGGTGTCTGTTTCACCTATAACACATATAAAATCAAATCTTGTGACTAGACCTTCACTCCTATAACCACTAAAGCACCTTCTTACTTCCTTAATGTCCCAAAAAGGTACTTTAACCCTCCAAAAGTCTATAACTTCTACTCCGGGAGTCCGTTTTGCCTCTACCATATATCAAATCGAAGCTTTCGACTAGATCTACACATCTGTGACCAATAGAAAGACCTTATCACGTTCTTAATGTCCTAAAAAGTCATCAAGACCTCCAAATGACCATAACTTCTGCTCTGGGTGTCCGTTTCACCTCTACCACATAACAAATTTAAGCTTTCAACTAGCTCTACACATTTGTGACAACAATGAACAACTAAGTAACCCTAAAAAACCATAGATAACCCCATAACCACTAAAAACCATTAAAAACCATAAAAAACCTTGACAAACACTATCATTCCCTAACAAACCCTAAGAAACCCTAACAAACACTAAAAAAACCCCCAAACCCTAAAAAAATAACAAACCCTAACAAGCCCAAAAAAACCCCAAGAAGCAATAAGAAACCCCAATAAACACAAAAAACCGGAAAAGACCCTAAACAACCCCAAAATAACCATATGAAACCCTAAAAAACACTAAACACCATAACAAAACCCAAAAAAACCTAAAAAACACTAAAACGCCCTTAGAAACCCTAACACACCCTTAAAAACCCTAACAACCCCATAGAAACCCTAGCACACGCTTAGAAACCCCAACAAACCCATAGAAACCCTAACACAACCTTAGAAACCCTTAGAAACAATAGCACACCCTTAGAAACCCTAACCCTCCCATAAAAACCCTAACCCACCCTTATAAAACCTAACACACCCTTAGAAACCCTAACAAACCCTTAGACACCCTAAATCACTCTAATAATTTCTAATAAATCCTAACAAACCCTACCAACCAATAATAAATCATAATAAACCCTAATAAACCCTAAATCCCACTACTAAACCCTAATAAACACTAATAAATCGTAATAAACCCTAAAAACCCTATTAGAGCCCAATAAAAGCTAGAAGTTTCCTAAAACCCCAAATATACAACATAAATGATATTAAACCATTCAAAACGCTAATATTCTCAAAAAACCCTAACAAACCCGAAAAAACCTAACAAGACCCTAAAAAACCGTAAAAACACAAAAAACCCAAAAAAACCTAAAACCCTTAAAAAACCCAAGAAACCCTAAAAAATACAAAAAACCCTAAACCCCTAAAAACATGAAAAAATCGAAAACCCCCAAAAACATACCTAAAAACGTTAAAACTCTCAAAAAAGCCTCAAAATGCTAGAAACCCTAAAACCCCTAAAAATGCTAAAAACCCCTAAAAAGCTTTAAAATGACCAAAAAAACCCTATCCAACCCTATGAAACCCTTAAAAACCCTAAAAACCCATAGAAAACCCTAAAGACCTCAAATGAAACCCTATTACACCATAAAGAACCATAAAAATCCATAATAACCCTAAATAACCACTAAAGCCACTAACAACGCTACATAAACCCTAATAATTGCTACAAAAAAAATTGTTCAAAACCCACAAAATGCAAAAAAACCCCAAAAACACTAAAATAACCCTAACAAAGCAGAAAAAATCAGAACACACCCCTAAAACAAAAAAACGCATAAAACCCCAAACAACTCAAACAAAATATAAAAAACCCTAACAAAACCTAACATACCCTAACAACCACTAATAACCCCTAAGAACCACTAATATTCCCTAGTAGCCCTAAAAACCCACTATTTAACCCTAAAAACCCTAATAAACACAAATAAATCGTAATAACCTATAATAAAACCTAAAAAACTCTATTATATCCTAATAAACTTTACAAAAGAACCAAAACCCCATATATACAATAAAAACACTATTAAACCATAATAAACCCTAGTAATCACTAAAAACCCAAACAAACCTGAGAAAACGCTACAAAAACCTCCAAATAATTGCCTATGAAACCCTACAACCCACTAATAAACCCAAACAAACCCTAATAACACCAAAATAAATCGTAAAAACACTAACAACCCCAAATAAATTGTAACAAATCCTAAAAACACCAAATAATTCGTATCAAACTGAAAAAAACATAACAAACCCCTAATAAACCCCTAATAAACCGCAATAAAACCTAACAAATCATAATAAACCCCAATAAATTGTAATAAACCCAAATACACGTTACAAAACCCTATTAAAAAAATAAACCCTAATAAATCCTAAATAACCCTAAAAAGGAAGATAAACCCTAGAAAAAGCTATTAATGCCTACAAAAGCCCAATAAAACCCTGATATACAATAAAAAATGCTAATAAACTCTAACAAATCCAAAAGAACACTAATAAACCCTAAAGAGACATAATAAACCCTAAAGAACCATATTAAACTCTAAAGAACACTAAAAAACCCTAAAGAACCAAAAAAAATGCTAAAACACATTATATAAACCCTAATAACCGCTACAATACCCAAAAAAACCCTAAAACACACTAAAAAACCCTAACAACCCCTATCAATCCCAAAAAAACAAATAAACCAATATACCCCCCCAAAAAACCATTAAAAAGCCATCAGATACCATAAAAAATTATAAACACCCATTAACAACCCATAAAAACACTATAAAAACTACAAACCATAAACAACCATTAAATCCCTAAAAAGGATTCAAATATATACATAAACCCTAAAAATGTTACATAAACCCTTAAAAAGGAAAAAAAATCCTAAAAACGCAACATAAACCAAAAAATGGAACACAAACCCAAAAAACGCTACATAAACCCTAAAAGCACTAAAAAACCCTAGAACTGTAACACAAACCCTAAAAAACACAACATAAACCATAAAAAATGCAACATAAATATTAAAAAATGCTATATTAAACCTAAAACACAATATAAACACTAAAAACACTACATGATCCCTAAAAAAGTTACAGAAACCCTAAAAAATTCAATATAAATGATATATCACCCTGAAACGCTACATAAACCCAGAAAACGCAACATAAACCCTGAATTTTTTTACATAAAACCTAAACCCTAAATAGGCTACATAAACCCTAAAAATGTTACATAATCCCTAAAAATGGAACATAAAATCTAAAACTACTAACTAAACCCTAAAAACACTACATAAACACTAAAAATGCAACATAAAATCTAACCACACTACACAAACCTTAAAAAATGCTACAAAAACCCTAAAGACGCTTTAAAACCCTCAAAAATATTAAACCATAATATACCATAATATAAAAAATTATACCCTAATAAAACCCTAATAAACACTAATAATCCCTAAAAACACATTATAATCCCTAAAAACCCAAAGAAACTCTACTCAACCCTAATAAAACCCCAAAAATACCTAATAAACCCAAATAAATGATAATAAAACCTAATAAACCCTAAAAACATGTTAAGAAAATCTAAACAACCCTAACCAACCCTAATAGACACTAATAATCACTAATAAACCCTAATAAACCCTAAAAATCCCTAAAAATCCATAATAAACCATAAATAAATCCAAATAAACCCTACTCAACCGTAAAAAACCTTAACACACCATAATAACTGCTAATAAAACCCTAATAAAGAAAAAAAATACTAGTATACCTTAAAAATCCCTAGAAACCCTGATAAACTCGAATATAACATATTAAACCCAAATAATGCTCACAAACAATAAAAAAACAATCATAGACAAAACAAACGCGCTATATTACCTAAAATGACCAAAAACACTAATATAGCCTACTAAAGAAAAAAAATCCTAATATACCTTAAAAATCCCTAGAAACCCAAATAAACCATAATAAACTCTCATATAACATAAGAAACCCTAAAAACACTCACAAAAAAAAACAAAACACTCCAAAAAAAAATTTCTATATTATCAAAAAAGACCTAACAAACACAAATATAACCTAATAAAACAAAAATACTAATAAACACCTAACAAACCATAAAAATCCCTGAAAATCCCTAATAAACCCTAATAAAAACTAATAAACCCTAATAAAACCATAATAAAACCCTAAACATACCTTCTCAACCCAAATAAACCTTGACACACCATAACAAAACCTAATAAAACCTAACAAAACCCCAATAAACAAAAAATTCAAATAAACCGTTAAAAAGCCCTTGAAACCCTAATAAACCATAATAAATTCAAATAAAAGCTAATAAACCATTAAAAATTCTCACAAACACTAAAAACACATCAATAAAACTTAAAAATTCATAACAACCCATCATATATATTAACAAAAACTAAAAAAACACATATACCCTAATAAAAACACTATCAAACCCTAGTAAACCCTAAAAATCTCTAACAAACCCTAATAAACCATACTCAGCCCTAATAAACCCTAATAAAACCTTAAAGATACCGACTAAACTCTAATAACTCTAAAAAGACCTAGTCAATCCTAATAAACATTAACACACCATAATAAACCATAATAAACCCCACTAAACCCTAAAAAATGAAAATATACCATTAAAAATCCCTAAAAACCCTAATAAATGCTACTAAACGCTAACAAAGCTTAAAAGAACTAATAAACCTGAATAAACTCTAATAAACACTAAAAAATCCTAATATACCAACATAAAAATTAATAAACCATAATGAACCATAATAAACCCTAATAAATCATAAACATACCCAAATATACCATAATATACCATAATATACCCTAATAAACCCAACTCAATACTAATAAAACCCTAAAAATACCTAATAAACCCTAATAAACCTTGACACACCACAATAAACCCTAATAAAATCCTAATAACCCCCACCAAACCCTAAAAAACAATAATATACCATTAAAAACCCTAAAACCCTAACAACCCATAATAAATGTTATTAACACCTAAAAATCATAAAAAATGATAGTAAACCCTAAAAATACATCCAATAATATTATTAGGAATAACGCACGTGCAAGTGCATATGCATATGCATATGCATGGATTAAATAATAAATCATAACGCACGTGCAAGTGCATATGCCTGTGCATTCGCATGTGAATGATAATAAATAATAAATTATAAATAATAGCGCATGTGAATTGCATGTGTATGTGCATGTTCATGTGAATGATAATAAATAATAAATAATTACGCACATACAAGTGTGTGTGCATGTGCATGTGCATGTGCATGGTAATAAACAATAAATAATAACCAAGTCCACATGAAGGTGAATTTGTGTGCGAATGATGATAATTAATAAATAATAACACTTGTGATAATAGAATAACACACGTGCATTGCGTGTGCACGTGCATTAGAATAAATAATAATAACACATGTGAGAATAGAATAATGCATGTGCATTGCATTTTCATGTGCATGATAAAAAATAATATATAATAACGCACGTGAATGTGCATTTACATGTAATGATAATGATAATGACGCAGGCGCGTTCCTGGTAATAAATAATAAATAACAACTCACGTGTATGTGCATTTGTATTTGATGATATAAACAACAACAACAAGAATAATAATAATAATTATTATAATAATAATATAACACAAGTTCCTTTCATGTGCATGTGCATAGTAGTAAATAATAAATAAATAATAATAAATATTAACACACGTGCATCTAAATTTGCATGTGATGATAGTAATAATAACAGCAGTAGTAATAACAGTAGTAGTAGTAGTGATAATAGTAGTAGTACTAATGCATATGATAATAGAATATTGCATGTTAATTACATGTTCATGTGTATGGTAATAAATAATAACTCCCATGCATTGCATTTTCATGTGATGATGATGATGATAATATTAATAAAAAATGAAACTGATAATATAATAATTCATGTTCATTGAATGTGCGTGTATGTGCATTTGCATGTGATGATAACAACAACAACAACAACAACCAAAATGATAATAATAACAATAATAATAACAATGCATGTGATAATAAAATAACATGTGTACATTGTATGTGCACATTCATGGTAATAAAAATATAATAATAATGCACATGAATGTTCATGTGCATTTTCAAGAGATGATGATAATAATAATAATAATAATAATAGTAATAATAAGTTATAGTTGTTTGAAAAAATAGCAGACATGACAAAAGTGCTAGAAATGGTGTCTCGAAAAACCTTACAAATAAATGAGTCATTAAAAAAGTCATTACTACTTTTTCAAGTATCCATTTCCACTCCATGTATAGTCAAACTAAATCTAATTGAACTAACTATGATAAAAACAGGTGTTAGAGGTCGAACCGACACACAGATCAGAACTTATGACCTTTTAAAGAAAAATTTGACAGGGATCCGGACATGGAATTGGAGTTTTGGAGGAATTATTATAGGTTTTTGGGATTTTAGTGTCACAAACATTACATGAACTATGTTCAAGTTATCCTTATTCATAGTTCTCTTCTTTGCCTTTGATTTGATAGGTGGTAGAGCTCAAACGGACAACCAGAGTGAAAGTTATGGTCATTTGAAGTTGGAATTTGTTTTGGAGTGTTATAACTAATATATCTTATGTTTCTTTGATCTTATCAGAGTTTCGATTAGACTTGGTCCCCACTCATCTGACGAGATTTTATTTTACTAGTCACAGTGCTCAAACGTTGACGTGATGGATAAGTTATGACTATTTTAGTGAGTTGCGGGTTTCTTAGGTTTTTAGGCGCTAAGAGGGTTCCTCAATTTTAAATGACAATAACTTCTGATACATGTGTTAATTTTGGATCTACCACATATCAAGTCAAATATTATAAAATTATAAACACTCTAGTAACCACCAAAACCCTTTCTTACATTCTTCAACCCCAAAAAAGTCCCAAAATCCCATTGGATGGTCCAAAGATTGGCTTCTGGTGTCTGTTTTGCAATAACTTCTTCTACGGGTGTCCGTTTTGCCTCTACAACATATCAAATCGAAGCTTGAGACTATACCTACACTCCTATAACCATTTAATCCCCTTATAACATCCTTGATGTCCAAAAGAGGTACATAAAAACTCTAAAAGACCATAACTTCTACTCTGGGAGTCCGTTTTGCCTCTACCAGATATCAAATTGAAACTTTCGACTAGATCTACACAACTGCAACCAATAGGAACACCTTATCACGTTCTTAATGACCCAAAAGGTCATTAATTCCTCTAAATGACCATAACTTCTACTCTGGGTGTCCGTTTCACCTCTACCACATATCAAATTGAAGTTTGCGACTGGCTCTACACATATGTGACATCCATGAACAACTAAATAAACCTAAAAAACCATGAATAACCCCATAAACACTAAAAACCAGTAAAAATAATGAAAAACCATAAAAAACCCTAAGAGACCCTAACAAACACTAACAAACTATATAAAACCCTAACAAACCCCAAAAAACCCCAAAAAACCTTACAAACCCTAAAAACCCCTAACAAACCCTAACATGCACTAACCACCCCCAAGAAGCACTAAGAAACCCCAATAAACACAAAAAACCCAATTAAACCCTAAAAACCCCTAGGAAACCATATGAGGCCACTACATAACCCTAAAAACCTTAACAAAACCCTAAGAAACACTAACACACCCTTAGAATGTAACACCCCGACCCCTCTAGGGTGGAGCCGGTGCATTACATGTGATATTGGCATTGTATATACCCCAAACATGATGTACATGGACATTACATTACTTTTGTGGAATACTTAATATATAACAAAAACCAACACTAATGGACCGTAATAGTTTAGTGTCTTTGGAAACTTGGAACATAATCTTCTAATCATGGTGAAAAATCATCAACATCTCCCATAAAGATCTTCCCCTTTTGTTTTATTAGCTAAAACCATTATTTATATCATGGGGAAAATAAAACATATAAAGGGTGATCTCAAATGTGCAGTAAGGGTAAGAATGGAGAAAATAAAACCAACCATATACTTTTGAACTTAAAAACATGAACATAATGTTTAAACATCAAAATCTTGAGCAATGACATAAAACATGGCACTACGTAAGGCATAGATCATAATGGAACATCAATCATCATAAAATATCATGGGAATAAATCATGTAATAGTGGCATCCATTAAGGACATGTTATGATTTCCATAGTAGCCAAGGCATTGCTACCAAGACCATCTTAGTGGACAAAGTCCCTTACTGAATCGAGTTCACTCCTCATTCCAGTCTTGTATCACTGAACGGGATTAACTTGTCGTTCCAGCCATTTCCATCTCATGAGATATAAATCTTTACCCAATGCATTGTATGGAGATATAGGTCCCACCCATCTCATAATGAAATCATTCTTACATGTGCCACAACATGAACATAAATCATTCATCATTACCCAAGGAATAAAATGGGTTTCATAAACATCATCCCATCATAACATAATCCATATAAAAAATGGATATCATTTCATAATAAGAAAAGTAAAACCATGTAAATCATATAGACATTATACTTTAAATATAAACATATTAAATAATGTCATCTTATATGGAAATGGTTTTGAGAAAACACTTGAAATGAATTCTTGAGGAAAATATACTTTCTTCTTCAAAATCACTTTCTTTTCACAAAATGCCATGAAATTTTAAAAGAAAAGGATTTTGTTGAAAATAATAATGAAAACTTGTAGAGTAATCCTCATGAAAATTAGGCATTATGAAACCATAAAAATCTCTTCAAGTTGTATATGTTAAAAAAACATTCTCCTCGTACTTTTTTCAGAAAAGTCAAAATATTCCTCGTATGGTAAACAAAAGAAAGATTCCTTCCATAACATGTGGTAAAAATAAAATTGGGTAAAAAGGAAATTAAACATACATGATTTTTTTTTTGAAAACATGGACATGGATGAAAATAATAACCCTAGTAAATACTTATGAATAACAATCTCAAATAAGAACAAGATTGGAATAGTTATCCCTTACCTTTGGTCCGATATGCTTCATACGTATCGGAACCTCCTGTATAATAATTTAAATAATTTCATTGACTTTTTAAAGAATCATATTCATTTTTATGATATGATATATGATTCACTTATGACTTTATATTACCCATTTTTTTGTAAATTCCATGTTAAAGCAGCATTTAGGGTAAAATCGTTTTATTTATCTTACGTGTTTGGACTTGTTGTTATTGATATTATCATTAATTATATCATGATTTAATTACTTTAAGAATTTAAATCATGATTTATATAACATATATATTAAGTATATATATATAATATATAGATAAATGAAATGAAATACACCGTTCATGGAGACGGTAGGCCGTTCGTACGCATGAACATTGTTTTCCTTTCCTTGTTGACATGAATGATAGTAAGTAGATGTCATATATATATATATATACATAAATCTAGTAGCTTTATCATGTCATAAATTTAATTATTATTCATTATATATACTTTATAATCATTCTTGAAAGGTTAACAAGGAGAATGAATCTCATCACGTCGTGGAGACGGTAATCCGTACATACGCACGAGCGATGATATCATTCATATAATAATTGAATTGAATTGGAGTGGATGATATAATATCTCATAATCAGTATGATGTTATAATAACTATATATAGTTATTAATTACACCATTATACCCATCCAAGTAAGGTGGTGGTGGAAAAATAGATTACACCCCGGCGTGGAGACGGTATTCCATACGTACGCACGCGCGGTGATTTTATTTTTCATAGGATGGATAAAAGGGGAAATAGGGTTGTTTCATATTTATAATAACATATCATTATATGAGAGATACTGAGTTTATTAATTTATGATGAAACAAATAAAGAAGAATATGTTGAAGAAGAAAGAAACTTGAAAGAATCGGTAGAAGAGATTACCTCTTCCTCGACGCACCTCCTTTAACCTTCTTCTTAGGGCACTAGAGTTGGTCTTTTGAGAAGACAGGAACCTCTATGATATAAATAGATAGGTTTATAAGAGTAATTGGTAGGGTTTGGATGATCTTCAAGGCTCTAAATGGTGTGAGGAGGAGAGGGAGGAGGTGCCCTTATATAGGAGAGGAGAGGGGCACTTTTGGAAACCTCAAAAAGTTTAATTAATAATAAAATGATACCACACTTAAAAACCTCCAAAAATGACTCAATTCGAAGATGAGATGAGGTAGGATTTTAATATCATCAACCAATAAAAAATATACAAGTTTTATGTTTATTTTAAACCTTATCAACTTGATTTATCATTATTTAATCTATTTAATTTTATTTGTGGTAATAAAATTCTAAATTCTAAATTGTTATAAATACATATATAAATGTTGTAAATTTTCCATAATTTGATACTTTATAACCTTTTAGACAATATAATTTTAAATTTTTAGTTTTTATATATTTTTGTGATTTTTAAATAATTTAATAATATGTTATTTTTATTAGATAACAATAGTGTCAATTTTGACACTATTCATTATTTGAATTTAAATAAAAACCACATAGAATATATGTTCAAAACAAAATATATAATAGATCCCTAACATGTCATATTAGTAAAAAAAAATCACGGGGAACATTAATTTGTTCAAATATTATTTATTTTAATATTTTTAAAACAATTTATTTGGTATATCTCTTAATAAATTAATTACTACAACATTTTTGTATAATTATTTAATATACTTATTTGTTGCATAAAAATTAAAAATAAAATCCTACGACGATGATAAATACAATACCTTTCATAATAATATTTTTACTCTAATTTATCATCTTAAAATTACAACATTTAAATTGTTATATGTATTAAATTATGAAGGTGACATCTTTGACATCATTTAAAATAATATAATATTAATGCCCAAATCGGTTTTATAAGGCTCCAAATGGTCCAAAAATAGACCCTTGGATGTTTTGGTATATATATACTCGACCTATAATTATTTTTCAAGTTTCTAGTCCTTTTGATAGGTATTGTTATTTTAATAAAAACTATATTATTGATTTTTCATTAAAATAAATAATTTCTTCATCATTGATGTATAAGATATTAAGGTAATTAAATATTTCTTAAAAATTAAAAAATTAAAAAAAATTAGATTTTAAATGAGTATTTATAATCTAATTTATATTCTGTATAACCTTATATTAAAAATAATCTAATTATTAAAGTTTGAGTGAGACATTTCACTTTCTTTTAAATAAAATAAATAAAAGGTCTTAATCAGATACAAGTGGGTTACATTAGATTCCATTTTGACACAAGTATGATTTTAAGTAAAATATAATCATCCAATTATATTAGGACAAGTGTTAGGGTAATTTTATAATATTATATTTACCCTTATTTACCGGATTTACCATTAACTATGGTAAATAAAATTTATCGTAGTTACTATTCATAATGAAAGAAATAAAAAAGTAGATTATTAACATAATTTGGACCTACTGATTCCAAATATAGAATCCATTTTTTGAAATTCAAATCACATAAGTTTCAGATATTAATTTAAAATTAATCTTGTTGTTAATAAAACGAGTTTTAAAAGTTAAAACATTCCAAAAGATTGAAATGATTTTACAGATGAATTAAATGTAAAATCAATGATAATGACATACATTATATTAAACGGTAAAAATATATTCTATTTATACTTTAAAACCATTCAATGTTATAATTTAACCATATAAATTATTGCGATGAAAAAAGATTTTTTTAATTAAAATATAGTGTGTTTTTACTATTCATTAAAATAAGAAAGTTATCAGAATAATATGAAAAATTTATCCAGAGTAAATTTTTATATCCTGATTCCAAAGAAGAATTTTATTTTGTCAAATTGAACTTATAAACTTGTCAAAAACTAGATTTAAAGTGGGTGCTCCATCAAAAGGTGGCAAAAATGCATTTTTTGAAAAATACTTATTTTACCTGAAAAATTTATTTTGTTCTCATACCATGTTCTAGAAAATGTGTAAGATGAATAATAATGTTATAAAATTCTAAATTTAGTTAATACTATACATAACGGCTAGTCCATAATAATATTATAACAATATATCATTGTTTAGTGAAACCCGGTATTGTGCACTACACACTCTATGAAGGATGGTCGTGATTGCGTGTAATGCAATCCATGTCAAGGATACGTGTAGGGAAAGCTCCCTTTGTTATTGTGTATAACATAATAAAAACTTATTTCATTTATACATTAAACAAAATCTATACTTAATGTTGCGTAGAATAATTTCTATAAAACGAACTTAAAATTGTGTGTAATACGAGCCAAGAATAGTGTTGCATATACTGCAAGATAATACGGTGTTGCGTATAGCACAAGATAATTTTGGTGTAGCGTACCACAAAAAACATCAATAAAATTAAAAGGAATAATTCTCATAAAATATCAGTTTGTTACATTCCACCCCCCTTAAAATGAATTTCACCCATGAAATTCGTCAGGGTTATAAATGGTTTACTACTTGAAAGTTTCTTTCATAGAAACCCACATCATAAAAAGGAATACTAAAACGTAATTTTAAAAAGTAAAGTAAGAAACATAACAGTTACCCAAATTAACTCATCACTGGGTTTCCACATCGGAGAACATTGGATAAAATATGGATATGGATGAGAAACCTAACCATCAAATTCTGATGGAGAGTGGTAGAGAACATGGCTATGAAAAAGCCAACAATCACAAAGCCATAAATTTGTAATGATCTAAGGTACCGTATGATTCATCGGATATGAAGACACTAAAACAACATTTTTGTTTTTCACGATCATATCCCTAAAGTTGAAGAATTTGAATTATAAGAAATACTTACTCTATTTCGGTACAATCTCACCATTGTTCGTGCCTTGAACAATTTCCTATTTATCACTTAAAGAAATGAAGTTTAATTTTTCATTCTTGAAGTGTTAGCAGATCATGTAATAGAATGATAGGTCATTCCAACTATCTCAAACAAAAGGTTAGAAAAAGTTATCAAATATACATAAGTCCATCTATAGTGAGGTTAATCATATATGATTCGAAAAATGGACTTATACTTCATCTATCATACTGCTTAATAAAATAAAACTAGCTTCTACTAACCAGGGACTTTCTGTAGGCCAGTGGAAGGAGATAAAGGCCTATCGCACTTCAGTTGTGGGTTCGATTCCCACAGCCTTGTCTGACGCGATGGGTTATCGCCCGTCCTGTAGGTTGTCCTTTTTCTAAAACTACATTATTATAACATCCCATCAATAATATCGAAAAATGTTCATGAGTTAAAGGATACTATATGATGTCCAATTTAATCCATTCCAATCTTTAGGCTTATCCAAAATACTTCCATCCAATCTCATAGTATAAAGGAAACAATTACTTTAAAGGTCACATAACAAGCACGTAAATACCATCATTTATCCCAGATATATCTTTTTGATCACATTCCAAACATGTGAATACCTTAATCATGTATTCTCTTGAAAAATAAATTACCATAGAACCTTTGTGAAAACATGAATGCTGTCAAAAGTTATCTCTTTCCACATAACAAAATCCCAAAAATTATTTATACTCAAACCACGATATCACATTGTCCTTATATTAGTCATGACTTATGAATACTATTGAACATATTATTTTCTCTTAATCCCTTCATTATGCTCATATCATTTGTTTCCAAAAATATTTCAATCCCTTTTCATGGTTACTGATGCCATATTCTTATGGAAAACCACAATGGACCAATACATTGATATTCCAATATACCATAAAAGTACCTCAACTACATTATTCTTGAATACCAATGAATAAACACTTTAATCCATCCTCTTCAATGATTTCCATTGAATAAGTCCTTCCTTGATTTAGAAGTAACCTCTTAGGTCAGGGCATAAAGTTGGGTAATGCCCATGTTCTCCACAGATAAGACAATGAACTCCATAAGAGTCTGTCACTCTATGACCCTTCTGTCCACACAGATAACATCTTCCCCTCCATTTGATGTATTCATCAAGGTTCATCATCCCTTATTTAGAAATATAAATCTTCTTTTCTCTATGCTCCTTTACATGAGAACATGAATAAAAGGACATCTTCCACTTATTTGATGAATTAGAATGCCACTAAAGTTTACCTTGTTAATCATATATCGCGATGACTGATTCGGAATAATCACAAAATATTTATTTCTAATAATTACACAATTTCTTTGCTCAGAGTCACCAATTTTTTCATTGGATGCAATGTTGAAAAAATTCATTTTGGTTCCCTCCATTGACAAAAACCAAAATCCATGGTGTAAGAAATAGTTAAAATAACGGGGAACCACATGATCATAAAAAGTCACTTATGGGATGTCTAACTTATCACACATTCTTTAATCCAGTACACCATATGTTCACCCTAGGTTATTCACGATTGTCAACATAATTCTAGGACTGTAAACTATAGTTATACTAAACCTTAGGGACACCCTTAGACATAACTTAGAAATATATCAAGGGATATCACTAAAGTTTTCTCTTCATAGTTTCCAAAGGTTAACTAAACCTTTCCTCTGATACCAACTGTAGATACCCCAAACAAGACGTACATGGACATTACATTACTTTTGTAGAATAATTAATACATAAAAAAACAACACTCAAGGACCGTAATAGTTTAGTGTCTTTGGAAACTCAGAACATAATATTCTAATCATGGTGAAAGATCTTCAACATCTCCCATAAATATCTTCCCCTTTTGTTTTTTTACCTTAAACCATTCATTATATCATGGGGAAAATAAAAGATATAAAGGGTGAGCTCAAATGCTCAGTAAGGGTAAGCATGGAGAAAATAAAACAAACCATATACATTTGAACTTAAAAACATGAACATAATTTTTAAACATCAAAATCATGAGAAATGACATAAAACATGGCACTACATAAGGCATAGATCATAATGGAACATCAATCATCATAAAATAGCATGGGAATAAATCATGTAATTGTGTAATCCATTAAGAACATGTTATGATTTCTATAGTTGCCAAGGCATTGCTGCTAAGACCATCTTAGTGGACAAAGTCCCTTACTGAATCTAGTTCACTCTTCGTTCCAGTCCTGTATCACTGAACCGGATTAAATTTCCGTTTCAGCCTTGTCTATCTCATGAGATATAAATCTTTAACCAATTCATTGGATGGAGATATATGTCCCACCCATCTCATAATGAAATCATTCTTACGTGTGCCACAACATGAACATAAATCATTCATCATTGCCCAAACAATAAAATGGGTTTCATAAACATCATCCCATCATAACATAATACATATAAAAAATGGATATAATTTCATCATAAGAAAAGTGAAACCATGTAAATAATATAGACATTATACTTGAAATATAAACATATTAAATAATGCCATCTTAGATGGAAAATGGTTTTGATAAAACACTTGAAATGAATTCTTGAGGAAAATATCCTTTCTTCTTCAAAATCATTTTCTTTTCACAAAATGCCATGAAATTTTAAAATAAAAGGATTTTTTTGAAAATAATAATGAAAACTTGTAGAGTAATCCACATGAAAATAATCCGATATAAAACCGTAAAAATCCCTTCATGCCGTATACGTTAAAATAACATTATCCTCATACTTTTGTCAGAAAAGTCAAAAAGTTCCTCATAAGGAAAACAAAATAAAGAATCCTTCCATAACATGTGGTAAAAGTCAAAATTGGGTAAAAATGATATTAAACCTACATGAATTTTTTTTAGAAAACATGGACATGGATGATAGCAATAACCCCAGTAAATACATACGAATAACAATCTCAGATAAGAACGAGATTGAAATAGTTATCCCTTACCTTTGGTCTGATATGCTTCGTACATATCTGAACCTCCTATATAATCTTTTAAATAATGTCATTGACTTATTACAGAATCATATTCATTGTTATGATATCATATATGGTTCACTTATGACTTTATATTACCCGTTCTTTTGTAAATTCCATGTTAAAGTAGCGTTTTGGGTAAAATCATTTTATTTATCATACGTGTTTGAACTTGTTGTTATTGATATTATTATCAATTATATCATGATTTAATTACTTCCCAAATGTAAATAATGATTTATATAACATATATACTCAGTATATATATATATATATAATAGATAGATAAATGAAATTAAATACACCATTCATGGAGACGGTAGGCCGTACGTACGCATGAACGTTGTTTTCCTTTCCTTGTTGACTTGAATGAAAGTATGTAGATGTCATATATATATATATATATATATACATAAATACAGTAGCATTATATTGTCATATATTACATTATTATTCATTATATATACTTTATAATCATTCTTGAATGGTTAACTTGGAGAATGAATCTCATTGCGTCGTGGAGACGGTAATCCATACGTACGCACGAGCGATGATAACGTTCCCATAATTATTGAATTGAATTGGAGTGGATGATATAATATCTCATAATTAGTATGATGTTATAATAACTATAGATAGTTATTCATTACACCATTATACCCATCCAAGTCAGGTGGTGGTGGAAAAACAGATTACACCACGACGTGGAGATAGTATTTCGTATGTACGCACACGTGGTGATTTTGATTTTCGTAGGATGGATAGAAGGTGATATAGGGTTGTTTCATATTTATAATAAAATATCAGTATATGAGTGATACTGATGTTATTAATTTATGATGAAACAAATAAAGAAGAAGAAGTTGAAGAAGAAAGAAACATGAAAGAATCGGTAGAAGAGATTACCTCTTCCTCAACGCACCTCCTTTAAACTTCTTCATAGGGCACTAGAGTTGGTCTTTTGAGAAGAACAGAACCTCTATGATATACCTAGAGAGGTTTATAAGAGGAATTGGCAGGGTTTGGCTGAGATTCAAGGCTTAAAAGGGTGTGAGGAGGAGAGGGAGGAGGTGCCCTTATATAGGAGAGGAGAGGGGCACTTTTGGAAACCTCAAAAATATTAATTAATAATAAAATAAAACCCCACATAAAAACCTCATAAAATGACTAAATTAGAAGATGAGATGATATAGGGTTGTAATCTCATCAAAAAATAAAATTTAGACATGTTTTAAGTTTATTTTAAACCTTATCAACTTTTTTTATCATTATTTAATCTATTTCTTTTTATTTGCGGTAATAAAATTCTAAATTTTAAATTTTTATAAATACATACATAAATGTTGTCAATTTCCAATAATTGGATACTTTTTAACCTTTTCGACCATATACTTTTCAATTTTTAGTTTTTAAATATTTTTGTGATTTTTAAATAATTTAATTATATGTTATTTTCATAAAATATCAATCGTGTCAATTTTGACACTATTCATTATTTGAATTTAAATAAAAACCCCACAAAAGATTGTTTCGAAAAAATATATATAATAGATCCCTAAAATGTCATATTCGTCAAAAAAATTCATGGGGCACATTAATTTGTTCTTATATTATTTATTTTATTATTTTTTAAAACAATTTATTTGGTATATCTCTTAATAAAATAATCACTACAATATTTTTGTATCATTATTTAATATACATTTTTTTATAAAAATTAAAAATAAAATCTTATGATGAAGATAAATATAATACCTTCAATAATAATATTTTTACTCGGATTTATCATCTTAAAATTACAACATTTAAATTGTTATATTTATTAAATTATGAAGGTGACATCTTTGAAATCATTTAAAATAAAATAATATAAATGTCATAATCGGTTTTATAAGGATCCAAAAGTTCTACAAATCGACCCTTAGATTCTTAGGGTATAGATATACTCGACCAGTAATGTTTTCCAAAGTTTCTGGTTCTTTTGATAGGTATTGTTATTTTAATAAACACTATATTATTGATTTTTCACTAAATAAATAATTTCGTCATCATTAATGTATAAGATATTAAGGTAATTAAATATTTATTAAAAATTAAGAAAGAAAAAAAATTTAGATTTAAAATGAGTATTTATAATTGAATTTATATTCTGTATAACCTTATATTAAAAATAATCTAATTATTAATGTTTGAGTGAGGCATTTCAGTTTCCTTTAAATAAAATAAATAAAAGGACTTAACCAAATACAAGTGGGTTACATTAGATTCCATTTCGATCCAAGTATGATTTAGGGTAAAATATAATCATCCAACTATATTAGGACAAGTGTTAGGGTAATTTTATAATATTATTTTTACCATTCATTACCTGATTTACCTTTAATTATGGTAAATAAAAATTACCTTAGTTACTATTCATAATGACTAAAAAATAAAAAGTAGCTTATTAACATAATTTGGACCTACTGATTCAAAATATTGAATCAATTTTTCCAAATTCAAATCACAGAAGTTGCAGAAATTAATTTAAAATTAATCCCGTTGTTAAGAAAAAGAGTTTTAAAAGTTAAAACATTGCAAAAGATTGAAATGATTTTACCTAAGAATTCATTGTAAAATCAATGATAATGACATACATTATATTAAATAGTAAAAATACATTCTATTTATAATTTAAAACCATTAAATATTATAATTTCACCACATCAATTATTGTGATGAAAAATTTTGTTTTTAATTAAAATATAGCGTGTTTTTACTATTCCTTAAAATATGAAAGTTATCAGAATAATATGAAAATTTTATCCAGGGTAAATTTTTATATCCTGATACCAAAGAAGAATTTTATTTTGTCAAATTGAACTTATAAACATGTCAAAACTAGATTTAAAGTGGGTGCGCCATCAAAAGGCGGTAAAACTGTATTTTTTAAAAAATACTTATTTTACTTGAAAAAAATATTTTGTTCTCATACCATGTTCTAGAAAATGTGTAAGATGAATAATAATGTTATAAAATTCAAAATTTAGTTAATACTATGCATAATGGCTAGTCCATAATAATATTATAACAATATATCATTGTTTATTGAAACCCAGTATTGCGTACTACACACGCTATCAAGGAAGGATGTGATTGCGTGTAATGCAAGCCATGTCAAGGCTACGTGTAGTGCAATCTATCTTTGTTGTTTCATATAACATAATCAAAACATATTTCATTTATACATTAATCAAAATCTATACTTAATGTTGCGTAGAATAATTTCTATAAAACAAACATGAAATTGTGTGTAATACGAGCTAAGAATAGTGTTGTGTATACTGCAAGCTAATACGGTGTTGCGTATAGCACAAGATAATTTTTGTGTAGCATACAACACAAAACATCAATGAAATTAAAAATAATAATTCTCATAAAATCTCATGTTTTTACAGGCATGGTTAGAAGGAATTAAAATCCCTAAGGAACGAATAGTTTAGCAGTCTTGAAGAAACTAGATACATATATGTAACTCAAATTACATTGGAAAAGGTTACAAAATACAATACAAAACAAAAAACTCAAAACTGCATCCACAGAAACTCAAAAGAAGACCTTCTCTTCATCACCTATTGAAGGTAGACAATGGAAGGGGTGATCTCAAATGCTCAGTAAGGGTTAAAAATAGCGAAAGCATGAGTACAATAATAAGTGATTCACAAACAACCTGACATAATCAAAATGGCAAAGTGAATAAATGAATAACTAATGCCATTAATAAACTAAAAATGAAACTGCATCCATAGATGTTGTCATAGTGAAAATCTCATGGATAATAATAATAATTAATAATGAATAAAAAGAATTCTTATTAACTTGACTTCATGTATCTAGAACATGAAACCATAATACCGTAAAAACGATTTTGTTATGTGGGTAGAACCCCGTCTGATTTTTGAAAACAAACTCGAAGGCTTTGTCACCAAACTATTTTGTCTCATGAGACCTACCGATGAATCGAGGGGCTATAGCGAGCCCCACCCGCCACTTCATGTCCAAATAATTCTTTATACATTGATTCAATACAAAAGAAATATGAATTTTCAATATCTGTATAGAGTAGAGTATACAGATTCATGAATATTTCCATAATTAAAATAACTTTCCAAGTAAAAATCGTATGTAAGATGGTATATGGTTTAGAAAACAAACATATCAAAGACATGAGATTATGGATATTTAAAATAAATATTATTTCAAATGAAAAGTTATCTAAAATGGGCATTAGGTACACCACATAAGGATTATTAGGTGCACAATACAAAGTTAGTCACAACGAAAAGGTAGTTGAGACAAAGTCCCTTACAACAATGTGATCGGTCAAATCATATGACCCGAAATTAATAAATATCAAGTGAATCATTGAATAAAATGAATATAAATAGAATAATGTTATTATATATCAAATTTCAGTACACATATACCACATACAAGAAATATGTGGCGAATAATGAAAATCTCACAGAAATGAAAGTGAGATTAGAAACCCCTTACATTTTGCTCTAGTGTGTTCTTGATTGTTTTTAATGACCTGAATAATCAAATTTATATTATTTTATTAAAATTCCAGAACTTAATAAACATTTAATTGATATTATATAACCTTATTAAGTTCATTAATGGCCTCTTTGATGGGTTTAAGAGATTAAATCTTTTTTTTGAAGCATTTTCTTACTTGGTTTCATGATTTGTTTACTTGTATTCATGAATGGAAGTTGGTTTGAAATATGGTTAAACATCTAGAATTGTTAATATAAATTATTAGTGACATTAAATAGATATAAATGAACTTATAATGATTCTGATTTTATACCATGAGGATTACTCATTTGACGAGTTAAAAAAAATAAATGCTTGAATTTGGCTTGGTAGTTTTGTGCTCAATAAACTTGTTTCGTATTATTATTCCATATTATGTATGTGAAACGATTACATAACATTAATCAAGATAAAATACATATGTTATAACCTGGTTCAACCATAATTATGGTTTCATGACCAGTAATGAAATAACGATTGAAGAACAAAACTTCATCGTCCATGAAGGTTATAAATTGGAACCTCATGGACATTGATTTTGTTTGTAAAAATAAAAGGAAGGGAGTAAGAATATTGATGATGGTTTTTCCATTCACATGATGTAAATCTAGTATTTAGATGATACTGGAGTTATCATGATCATTTGGACAGAATAGGTGATGAGAGGATAAAAAATGAAGATAAATTCAAATGAAACTAAAAGAAGAAGAAAGGTGTTTTACCTCTTGAAATAACTTTTTCGAGAACCTCCTTAAGGGAAGGGATTTTGGTATTTTGGAAAGACCAAGATCTTCCTGGTCGTGGGGAGTGACTAGGGAAGGTTATTTGGCCAGAACTTTGAGGAGCTTCAAGTATTAGAGGAGTGAAGAGAAGAGGGAGTGGTGAGGGGGGTTTTATAGTGGAGGAGAGGGGGTATTTTTCATTATATTAATCATCATTATAATATTTTTTCCAAAGATTATGAATAGTCTTAGTTCATGTGGCCTCAAATAGTAATAATGGCAAGTGAGTTTGAACCAAGTGTCCTTGCATCACTTATGATGTCATAAATAGTGTATTTTACTGATTATTTGTAGATACGGTATTTTATCATATTTCAATATTCATCAAAATTTATAGAATTTCATAAAAATAAAAAAAATACCCTAACCATTTTTCAAAGAAGTGGAAAATTTATATTTAATGTCTAGGTTTTGACTATATACTAAATAACCTAGTGTTGTTTCGAAGGAACACAGGGATGAATAGAACGTATTTAACAAAAACATACCATAAAATGTATGGGGTGATACATTATTCCCTCCTTCGGAATTTTCTTCCTCGAAATTTTATGTACATTTCCCACCAAAAAGATGTGGGTGGTTCTTCTTCATGAAATCCTTTGGTTCCCATGTTACTTCCTCTATATTCTGGCTTCACCAAAGAACCTTTACTAGACAAGTTTTTCGATTTCTCAATACCTTCTCCCTTATGTCAAGAATCCTGATGGGCTTTTCACAGTATAAAAAATCTGGTTCCAGTTCTATTCCTTCATATGTGAGTACATGCATTGGTTCTAGCATGTATTTCTTTAACAATGATATGTGGAACACATCAGTATCTCTGGAGAGATTTGGCTGCATCGCTAAACGGTAAGCTACAGATCCAATTCTTTGAAAGATTTCAAATGATCCGATGTACCTGGGGCTCAGTTTCCCATTGTTACTGAACCTTAGGACGCCCTTCGATGGAGATACTTTCAGAAATACATGATCTCCCACATGAAATTCCAAGTCCTTTCTCCAGTTGTCAACATAACTCTTCTATATAGTTTGGGATACTTTAATATGGGCTTGTATTTTCTTCACCTTTGTCGTGGTCTCTTCAATAAGTTCTGGGCCTATAAGTTTCCTTTCACCAACTTCATCCCAACAAGTAGGAGTTTGACATCTCTTTCCATATAATTCTTTATATGGAGCCATTTGAATACTAGAATGGAAACTATTGTTGTAGTAAAATTCCACCAAATGCTATTATTGATCCCACATACATTGGAAGTCAAGAGAGCATGATCTCAGCATGTCTTCCAGAGTTTGAATATTCCTTTCAGACTATCCGTTAGTTTGAGGGTAAAATACAGTACTAATATGAAACTCAGTATTCAAAGCCTTCTAAATACATTTCCAGAACATTGATGTAAAACGTAGATCATGATAAAAAACAATCAATAGGGGAACTCCATTAAGTCTCACAACTTCATTAATATATAGTCTTTCAAGACATTCAAGTGGTAGATCTTCTCTTATAGTAAGAAAATGTGCTGACTTGGTAAGACGATCAACAATGACCCATATTGCATCGTTCATTTTACGAGTCTTTGGTAGTCTCATGACAAATCCCATCATGATATTATCCCATTTCCACTCAGGTATGGGAGGAGGCTGCAATACTCCTCCAGGTTGTTGCCTTCCAGCTTTCACTTATTGAGAAACCATACATCTTGACACAAAATCGGCAATCTCCATCTTCATGTTGTCCCACCATAAATGTTCCTTCAAATCTCTATACATCTTAGTGCTACCATGGTGTATAGATAAATTGGAACTATGAGCATCATCCCACAATTCCCTTTTTAGATCAGGAATGTCAGGAACACAAAGTCTCTTCCCAAATTTCAAAATTCCATCTTCATATACGAAGTCACTCAACCTCCCATCATTCACAGCTTTAATCTTCTTTTGAAACTCCTCATCATCAGCCTGAGAAATTTTTATCCTTTCTAGTAAATATTTTTTGGAAATCATTTGAAAAAGCATTGATGTTTCACCTTCCATGGTTATTCCCATATCCATATTTACTAGATCCATGAAAATAGGATCGCTTTCAACTCTCTTCTGGTTCAAAACTCCGTGATCTTTTCTGCTCAAAGCATTTGCCACCATATTTTCCTTCGTCGGGTGGTAGTGTATCGTGAATTCATAATCCTTGAGTAGTTAAAGTCATCTCCTAGGCCTCATGTTGAGTTCTTTCTGTGAGAAAATTTACTTCAAACTCTTGTGATCAGTATAAATCTCACATTTTCACCATAGAGATAATGTCTCCATATCATCAAAGAAAAGATTACAACAGCTAACTCAAGATCATGAGTAGGATAGTTTTTCACATGAATTTTTAGCTGTCATGATTCATAAGAAATAACCCTATCATTTTGCATAAGGACACAACCAAGTCCTTTCATTAAAGCTTCATAATAAATAACAAACCTGTCATTACCCGATGGTAGAGTCAATATAGGAGCATTGACTAATCTTCTCTTCAGTTCTTCGAAACATTATTCACAATATTTTTTCCAAAAAAATTTAACCCCTTTTCACGTGAGCTTCATTAGCGGGTTAGCCAGTCGGGCAAAATTCTGCACGAAACTCCAATAATAACCTGCTAAGCCAATAAAACTGCGTACCTCAGTTATGTTTGTTGGCGTGGGCCAATCATGGATTTCCTTTGTCTTCATAGGATCAACTAGGATTCCATCCTTTGAGACAATATGGCCAAGAAAAGAAACTGACTGAAGCCAGAATTTTCACTTGCTAAACTTCCCATATAATTGAAATCTCTTAAGAGTTCCCAGAATAACTCGCAAGTGACTCTCATGGTCTTCATATCTTTTTGAGTATATGAGGTTATAATCGATGAATATCACAAAAACGTTATCAAGATATTACTTGAAATCTCTATTAATTAAATCCATGAAAATAGATGGTGCATTCGTTAGTCCAAAAGGCATCACTATAAACTCGTAATACCCATACCTGGTTCGAAATGATGTCTTCGGAATATCTTTCTTCCTCACACTCAGTTGATGATATCCAGATCGAAGGTCAATCTTTGAAAAGTATTTAGGTACATGAATTTGGTCAAATAAATCATCAATTCGGGGTATAGGATACTTATTCTTTATTGTAATAGCATTGATTTCTATGTAATCAATGCATAACCTCATGGATCCATATTTCTTCTTTACAAAAAATGTCGGGACACCCCATGGAGAAACACTAGGTCGAATAAATCCAGTGTCACTCAAATCTTCTAGTTGTTTCTTCAGATCCACTAGCTCCATAGTGGTCATTCTATATGGGGTCTTTGATATAGGTCTTGCACCATGAATTAAGTCAATGGAAAATTCAAATTCCCGCTCTAGAGGATGTCTAGGTAAATCCTCTGGAAATACATCGATGTACTATTTCACTATGTTCACATATTCAATTTTAAGATTTATTTCCTCTCCCACAGATATTGGTTTACCTTCCTCTCCAAGTATTGGATTAAATAGATCTACTAGGGGTGGTTCTAGATAAGAATCATGTGGCAAAGTTTCTGCCCTAATGACAAGGGATTCTACACCATTTCCAAAAAAATTAAATTCCTTTTTCTTGCAATAAATCCATGCATTATAATTTTATAGCCAATCCATACTGAGAATTATATCAAATTCAGTCATGGGTATGATGATAAGGCTAGAAACTAAAGAACGTTTTGGTGTTTGGAGGGGGACTAGTCGACATGCCTTTGTTGCAATGATACATCCCATGGGAGTTTTGACTGACAACTCCTTTCATAAATCAAATTGGACATATATAATTTTCTTGGAAAACTGAGAGGATATAAATGAATGCGATGATCTAGAATCAAATAAAGTTTTGGCTATGTTTGAGGAAACAATTAAAGTACCAACAACCACGTCACTAGAAACATCAACCTCCGTGGTTGTAATCGCATAGGCTCTATCTTGCTCTCTTGGCTTTTTCTGAGGCATGTTTCCTTGGCAGTTAGGACACTCATTTTCATAGTGTCCCATCTCTCTATAGTTGTAGCATTGAACATCATTGAATTGTTTCTTCCCCTTGCATTCATCAGATTGATGACCCTTTTCTCCGTAGTAATAGCAGACTCTATTTCCTTTCAAGCATTTCCCGAGATGATTCTTTCCACATTTCTCACATAATGGGAAACTATTCATTCCCTTTCTCTTCTTTGGTGCTTCTACTTTTCCTTTGTTATCAGAATTCCACTACTTATCTTGGTTTCCTTTGAAAAAAATTTGATCTAAGAAATTCCTTCTCTCTTTTGATGGCACTTGATAAAATTTCATCATATAATGAAAATGATTGAGAAGCTATTGCCCTTTGAAGACTTGGCTTAAGTCCTTCAAATAAATGATCAACTGTGTCCGCTGAGTCATGTATGTAATCCACAGCATACCTAGCTAGCCTTGTGAAGGTAGCCTCATACTCAGCAACACTGTCTTCTTCCCTTTGTTTCAAGCCAAGGAATTTCCTCTCCATTTCAGTTTGTTGCTGACGAGGGAAATATTTTTCGAAGAATATTTCGTTAAAATTCCTCCATTACATATCCTCTATCTCTTCTTCCTCCATGGTATTTTAAATCAGAGACCACCATTGATTAGCATTGCCCTTGAGACAATATACTTCCAGTACTACCTTTTCATTTTCATTGCATCTTAATGCTAGGAATATCCTTTCAAGAGACTTGTTCCATTGCTCAGAAACCATTGGATTAGTAGTCCCGCTGAAATATCGGGGCTTCTGTTGCATTAAATGATCCAACACAGGTGTTGAATGGTTATTCATTACAACTTGAGTGTGTTTTCCCAATATGTTCATGATCTGATCTGCTCCCATGTTGACTGTGTTGACTTGCTCAGTAGGGGGATCCCTACCTTTCCCCTGAGTATTGATTCCCCTTTTTCCATTAGACTCCATTTCTAAATAATGGGATACACTAGATTAGTTTATGAATCTCAAATATAAAAGCACTCAACATAGATTGAAATTCTATGCATAGCTATTCTTATAAACATGGTTCCTCTAAATAAAAATTTACATTAACTACTTAATAATGTATTGTAAAGAGAAAATGAATTATCCTAAGAATATCCCGCAGGAGTGGCATAACCAAGAGTGCAGAAAGGCCCATTGTCATGCACCAGTTCCCATTTGAGTCTATCTCAAAGCGGTGTTTTTGGGTTTTACCCCTAGATACATCTGTGTCAGAGCCTCCTCTACCTGCTTGTATCCAGACAGGGATGTATTGCTTAAAATATCCACATAATCTATTCCTTACCAAAATTACATGACGTTCTTGTACATTTATCCTCAAATACTACCTTAGGGCTTTGTTCCCTACTATAAATTTTCTAGTCTGGTTTCCAAGTGTTCTACTAAACTTGCTCTGATAAAAACTGTAACACCCCGACCCCTCTAGGATGGATCAGGTGCATTACTTGTGATATTGGCATGGTTAGAAGGAATGAAAATTCCAAAGGAATGATCAGTTTAGTAGTCTTTAAGAAACTAGATACATATATGTAACTCAAAATACATTGGAAAAGGTTTCAAAATATAATACATAACAAAAAACTCAAAACTGCATCCACAGGAACTCAAAAGAAGACCTTCTCTTCATCACCTGTCGAAGGTAGACAATTAAAGGGGTGAACTCAAATGCATAGTAAGGGTTACAAATAGCGGAAGCATGAGTACAATAATAAGTGATTCACAAACAATCTGACATAATCAAAATGGTATAGTGAATAAATGAATAACTAATGCCATCAATAAACTAAAAATGAAATTGTATCCATAGATTTTGTCATAGTGAAAATCTCATGGATAATAATAATAACTGATAATGAAAAAAAGAATTATTATTAACTTGAATTCATGTATCTGGCACATGAAACCATAATACCGTAAAAATGGTTCAGTTCTGTGGGTAGAAACCCATCTAATTTTTGCAATCAAACTCGAAGGGTTTGTCGCCAAACTGTTTTGTCTCATGAGACCTACCGATGCATCGAGGGGCTATAGCGGGCCCTACCCACCACTGCATGTCTAAATCATTCTTTATACATTGATTCAATTCAAAATAAATATTCCTTCTCAATATCCATATAGATTAGAGTATAAGGATTCATCAATATTTCCATAATTAAAATAACTTTACAAGTAAACACCGTATGTAAGATGGTATACCATTTAGACAAAAAACATATCATTGACATGAGATTATGGGTATTTAAAATAAATATAATTTCAAATGAAATGTGATCTCAAATGGGCAGTAGTTACACCACATAAGTATTTTTATGTGCACAATACAAAGTTAGTCACAATGAACAGGTATTTGAGACAAAGTCCCTTACAACAATGTGATCGGTCGAATCATATGACCAGAAATTAATAAATATCAAGTGAATCTTTTAATAACATTAATATAAAGAGAATAATGTTATTATATATCAAATATCAGTGCACATATACCACATATAAGAAATAAGTGGCAAACAATGAAAATATCACAGAAATGAAACTGAGATGAGAAACCCCTTACCTTTTGCTCTACTATGTTCTTGATTGTTCTTAATGACCTGAATAATCAAATTTTGATTGATTAATTAATAATTCCAGAACCTAATAAACATGTAATTGATATTAAATAACCTTATTAAGTTCATTAATGGCCTCTTTGATGGGTTTAAGAGATTAAATCTTATTGTTTTGGAAGCATTTTCTTACTTGGTTTCATGATTTGTTTACTTTTATTCATGAATGGAAGATGGTTTGAAATATGGTTAAACATACAGAATTGATAATATACATTATTAGTGACATTAAAGAGATATAAATTATCTTATAATGATTCTGGTTATATACCATGAGTATGACTCATTTGATGAGTTAAAAAAAATAAATGCTTGAATTTGGCTTGGCAGTTTTGTGCTCAATAAACTTGTTTTGTATTATTATTCCATATTATGTACGTGAAAAGATTCCAGAACATTAATCAAGATAAAATAAATATGTTATGACCTGTTTCAACCATAATTATGATTTCATGACCAGTAATGATTGAACTATTGAAGAACAAAACTTCATCATCCATGAAGGTTATAAATTGGAACCTCATGGACATTGATTTCGTTTATAAAAATAAAAGGGAGGGAGTAAGAATATTGATGATCTTTCTTCCATTCACATGATATAAATCCAGTATTTAGATGATTCTGAAGTTATCGTGATCATTTGGACAGAATAGGTGAGGAGAGGATAACAAATGAAGATAAATTCAAATGAAACTAAAAGAAAAAGAAAGGTGTTTTACCTCTTGAAATAACGTCTTCGAGAACCTCCTTAAGGGAAGGGATTTTGGTATTTTGGAAAGACCAAGAGCTTCCTGGTCATAGGGAGTGACTAGTGAAGGGTATTTGGGTAGAACAATGATTATATTTAAGGCTTAGAGGAGTGAAGAGAAGTGGGAGTGGTGAGGGAGTTTTTATAGTGGAGGAGAGGGGGTATTTTCCATTATTTTAATCATTATTATAATATTGTTTCCCAAGATTATGAATAGTCTTAGTTCATATGACCTCAAATAGTAATAATGGAATGTGAGATCGAACCAAGTGGCCTTAAATCACTTATGATGTCATAAATAGTGTATTTTACTGATAATTTATATATACGGTATTTTATTGTATTTCACTATTCATCAAAAATTATCGAATTTCAGAAAAATCCAAAAAATTTACCCTAACCATTTTTCGAAATTCAAAACATAAAAGTGGAAAATTTATATTTAATGGTTAGGTTTTGACTATATCCTAAATAACCTAGTGTTGTTTTGAAGGAACACAGTGATGAATAGAATGTATTTAACAAAAACATGCCATAAAATGTTAAGGGTGCTACATAGAAACCCTAACACACCCTTATAAACCCTAGCACACCCTTAGAAACATAAAATCACCCATAGAAACCCTAAAAAACCTTAGAAACCCTTAGAAACCAGAGCACCCCCTTAGAAAACCAAACCCGCCCATAAAAACACTAACCCACCCTTGGAAACCCTAACACACCCTTATAAACCCAAACAAACCCTTATACACACTAAATCACACTAATAAGAACTAATAAATCTGAAAAAAACCCTACCAACCAATAATAAACCATAATAAACACTAATAAATAGTAAATGACACTACTAAACCCTAATAATCACTAATAAATTGTAATAAACCCTACAAACCCTATTAGACCCCAATAAAAGCTACAAAATACCTAAAAACACAAATATACAACAAAAATGATATTAAGCCATTCAAAATGCTAATAATCACAAAAAACCCTAATAAACTTGGTAAAACCTGAAAAAACCCTATTAACCAAAAAAACCCCTAAAAACCATAAAAAAACCCAAAAAACCATATAACACCATAAAAAACCTAAAACCCCTAAAACCCCTAAAAACTTGAAGAAACCGAAAAAACATAAAAACAAACCTACAAAACCCTAAAAAACCTCAAAACCCTAAAAAACCTAAAAACCACTAAAGAAACTAAAAACCCTAAAAAGCCTAAAAATTCCTAACAAATCCCTAACCAACCCTATGAAACCCTTAAAAACCCAAAACACCCCTAGAAAACCCTAAAGACCTCAGAAGAAACCATAATACACCCTAAAGAACCCTAATGAACCCTAAAAACCCAAAAAATCCTAAATAAACATAAAGAACCACTAAAGCCACTAACAACGCTACATAAACCCTTTCAATTGCTAACCCCCCCCCCCCCCCCCCCCGAAAAATTCTTCAAAACCCACAAAATGCAACAAAACGCTTAAATAACCCTAACAAAGCATAAAAATCCAAACAAACCCATAAAACACAAACAAACGCATAAGATCCCAAACAACTCAAACAAACCATAACAAACCCTAAAACCCCTAACAAAACCTAACAATCCCAAACAACCACTAATAAACCCTAGGAACCACTAATAAACCCTAATAACTAATAAAACCCTCTATTAAACCCTAAACCCCCTAATAATCCCTAATAAATCGTAATAACCTGTAATCAACTGTAACAAACTCTATTAGAACCTAATAAACTCTACAAAATCCCTAAAACTCATAATATACAATAAATACACTATTAAACAATAATAAAAACAAATAATCAATAAAAATCATAACAAACCTGACAAAACGCTACGAAAACATCCAAATAATAGCCTACAAAACCCTACAACCCAATAATAAACCCTAACAAACCCAAATAACCCCAAAATAGATCATAACAAACCCTAAAAGCCCCATATAAATCGTAACAAATCCTAAAAATGCAAAATAAATCGTAACAAACTGAAACAAACCATAATAAACCCCTAATAAACCCCAATAAACCCTAAAAATCATAATAAACCCTAATAAATCGTAATAAACCCAAATACAGGTTACTAAAACCTAATAAATAAAATAATCCATAATAAAACCTAATAAATCCTAAATAACCATAAAAAGATTGATAAACCCTAGAAAAAGCTATTAATGCCTACAAAATCCCAATAAAGCCCTAATATACAATAAAAAATGCTAATAAACTGTAACAAATCCTAAAGAACACTAATAATCACTAAAGAACCCTAATAAACCATAAAGAACCATATTAAACTCTAAAGAACACTAAAAATCCCTAATGAACCCAAAAATGCTAAAAACATTATATAAACCCTAAAAACCACTACAATACCCAAACAAACCCAAAAACACTCTAAAACCCCTAACAAACCCTATCAATCCCGAAAAAAACAAATAAACCCATAAAACCCCCCAAAAACCATTAAAAAGCCATCAGATACCATAAAAAACCATAAACACCCGTTAACAACCCTTAAAAACCCTAATAAAACACTATAAACCATAAACAACCATTAAACCCCTAAAAAAGCTTCAAATAGGTACATAAACCCTATAAACGTTACATAAACCCTTAAAAATGAAACAAAAACATGAAAAAGGCAACATAAACCAAAAAACGCATCATAAACCCAAAATATGCTACATAAACCCTAAAAGCACTACATAAACCCTATAATTGTAACATAAACCCTAAAAACACAACATAAACCCTAAAAAATGAAACATATACATTAACAAATGCTACAAAAAACCTAAAAACACAATATAAACCCTAAAAATACTAAGTGAACCCTAAAACGATACATAAACCTTAAAAAATGCAACAAAAACGCAACATCACCCCTCAAAACACTATATAAACCGTGAAACCACAACATAAACCCTAAAAAATGCTACATAAAACCTAAACACTAAACATGCTACACAAACCCTACAAATATTACATAAAGCCTAAAAATGATTCATAAAACCTAAAACCGCTATCTAAACCCTAAAAATGATACATAAACACTAAAAATGCTACATAAACTCCAACAACGCTACAAAAACCCTAAAAAATGCAACAAAAACTCTAAAGACGCTTTAAAAGCCTCAAAAATATTAAACCCTAATATACCATAATATAAAAAATTAAAGCCTAATAAACCCCTAACAAACTCTAATAATCCCAAAAACACCTTATAATCCCTAAAAACCCTAAGAAGCTCTACTCAACCTGAATAAAACCCCCAAAAATAACTAATAAACACTAATAAATAATAATAAAACCTAATAAACCCTAAAAACACGTCAAGAAAGCCTAAACTACCCTGACCAACCCTAATAGACACTAATAAACACAAATAATCGCTAATAAACCCCAAACAAACCCTAAATATCCCTAATAAACCATATATAAAGCCAAATAAACCCTACTCAACCCTAAAAAAACGTAACACACCATAATAACCCCTAATAAAACCCTACAAAACCCTAATAAATAAAAAAATGTGCTATTATACCTTAAAAAATCCATAGAAATCCTCCAAAACATTAATATAACCTAGTAAACCCTAAAAATTCTCACAAACAATAAAAAACGATCCCAAACAATAAAAATGCGCTATATTACATAAAATGACCTAAAAACACTAATATAGCCTAATAATGACATAAAATGCTAAAAACCCATAAAAATCCATAGAAACCCTAACAAACCATAATAATCTCTAATATAATCAAAGAAACCCTAAAATGATCACAAACAAAAAAACACTCACAAAAAAACACACAATATATTATCTAAAAATACATAACAAACACTAATATAACATAATAAAACAAAAAAAAACTAATAAACCCCTAACAAACCCTAAAAATCCCTAAAAATCCCAAATAAACCCTAATAAAACCCTAAAAATACCTTCTCAACCCTAATAAACCTTGACACACCAGAACAAAACCTAATTAAACCCAACTAAACCCTAATAAAAAATGAAAACAAACCATTAAAAATCCCTTCAAACCCTAATAAACCATAAAAAATTCAAATAAAAGCTAATAAACCATTAAAAATGCTCACAAACACTAAAAACACGCTAATAAAACCTAAAAAGTCATAACATCCCCTCATATATTAACAAAAACTAATAAACACTCATATAACCTAATAAAAACACTAGCAAACCCTATTAAACCCTAAAAATCTCTAACAAACCCTAATAAATCGTACTACGCCCTAATAAACCCTAATAAAACCATAAAGATACTGACTCAACCCTAATAAAACCCTAAAAATACCTACTCAACCCTAATAAACCTTAACACGCAATAATAAACCATAATAAACCCCACTAAACCCTAAAAAATGAAAATATACCATTAAAAATCCCTAAAACCCCAAATAAATGCTAATAAAACCCAACAAAGCATAAAAGCGCTAATAAACCCGAATAAACACAACTAAACACAAAAAAACCCCGAATATACGCTCTCAAAAATTAATAAACCACAATGAACAATAATAAACCCAAATAAATCCTAAAGAAACCCAAATATACCATAATATACCATAATAAACCCAAATCAATCCTAATAAAACCCTAAAAATACATAATAAAACCAAATATACCTTGACCCGCCATAATAAACCCTAATAAAATCCTAATAAACCCCACCAAACCCTAAAAACGTTAATATACCATTTAAAAACCCTAAAACCCTAACAAACCATAATAAAGGTTAATAACACCTAAAAATCCTAAAAAATGATACTAAACCCTAAAAATACCTCTAATAATAGTAGTAGTAATAACGCACCTTCATGTGCATATGCATGAGCATGGTTTAAATAATAAATCATAACGCACATTCATGTGCATATGCATGTGCATTTTCATGTGAATGATAATAAATAACAAATAATAATGCACATCCATGTGCATGTGCATGTGCATGTGCATGCGCATCGTAATAAACAATAAATAATAACAAATTCCACATGATTGTGCATTTTCATGTGAAAGATAATAAATAATAAATAATAAAACATGTGATAATAGAATAATGCAAGTGCATTGCATTTTCATGTGCATGTTTATAAATAATATATAATAACGCACCTATTTGTGCATTTACATGTAATGATAATGATAATGATGCATGCCCGTGCATGGTAATAAATAATTAATAACAACGTACATGCATGTGCATTTGTATTTGATGATACAAACAACAGCAATAATAATATTAATATTAATAATATTAATAACATTCATAATTGAATAAGGCAAGTGCATTTCATGTGCACGTTCATTGTAGTAAATACTAAATAAATAATAGAAAATAAGAACGCACATGCATGTGCATGGGCATTTACATTTGATAATAATATAAATAATACTAATTTTAATAATACTAATAATAATAATAACGCATGCACGTGCATGGTAATAAATAATAAATAAAAATGCACATGCATGTGGATTTTCATGTGATAATGATAATAATAAAGATAAAGATAATAATAATAAAACCAATAACTATGATAATAATAATAATAATAATAATAATAATAAAAGCATAATACAAGTGCATTCCATATGCTTGTGCGTGGTAATAAATAATAAATAATAATGCATGTGCATCTGCATTTTCATGTGATGATAATAAAAATAACAGCAGTAGTAGTAGTGATAATAGTATCAATACCAATACATGTGATAATAGAATATTGCATGTGCATTACATGTGCACATGCATGGTAATAAATAATAACACACGTGCGTTGCATTTTCATGGGATGAGGATTATAATGATAATACTAATAATAATATTAATAATATTAATAATAACAATGCATGTGATAATATAATAACGCACGTGCATTGAATGTGCGTGTTTACGTATTTGAATGTGCATTTTCATGTGCATTTTCATGTGAGGATAATAACAATAACAACAACAACAACAACAACCACAATAATAACAATAACAATAAGAATAACAACGTATGTGATAATAAAATAACGTGTGTGCATTGCATGTGCACATGAATTGTAATAAAAAATAATTAATAATGCATGTGCATGTTCATGAGATGATAATAATAATAATAAAAGTAATAATAATTATAATAACAACAACGCATGTGATAATAGAATAACTCATGTGCATTGCATGTGCAGTGCATAATAATAAATAATAACTCATAGCGGACATGATGATAACAATAACAATAATAGTAATGTTAATAATAATAGTGCATGTGATAATAGTATAACGCACATGTATTGAATGTGCGCGTGTATGGTAATAAATAATAACGCATGTCCATTTGGATTTTCATTTGATAATAAAAACAATAATAACAATAATAGTAATAATAACAATAAAAACAAAAGTGAATGTGATAATAGAATAATGTAGGTGCATTGCGTGTGCGCATACATGGTCATAAATAATAACGGACATTCATGTCCATTTGCATGTGATGATAATAATAATAATGATGATGATGATAACAATAACAACAACAACATATGCACGTGCATGGAAAAAAATAATATATAATATATAATAAATAATAAAGCATGTGCATTTGCATTTTCATGTGATGATAATAATAACAATAATAATAGTAATAACAATATTGACAATTATAATAATGATAATGATAATAATGATAAGGATAATAATGATAATAATAATGTGTGTGATAATAGATTAATACATGTCCTAACGAAACCTAACAAAACCTAACAAACCCTAACAACCACTAATAACCCCAAAGAACCACTAATAAACCAAAATTACACCTGAAACCCACTATTAAACCCTAAAACCCTAATAAACACTAATAATTCATAATAATCCATAATAAACCCGAAAAAACCCTATTAGACTCTAATAAACGCTACAAAATCCCTAAAACCCCTAAAACCCCTAATATACAATAAAAAAACTATTGAACCATAATAAATCCTAATAATCACTAAAAACCCTAACAAACTTGACAAAACACTACAAAACCTGCCAAATAATAGCCTAAAAACCCTACAACCTGCTAATAAACCCTTACAAACCCTAATAACCCCATAATAAATCTTAACAAACCCTACCAACCCCAAATAAATCGTTACAAATCTTAACAACAGCAAATAAATCATAACAAACTGAAACAAACCATAACAAAACCCTAATAAACCGCAATAAACCATAACAATTCATAATAAACCCTAATAAATCATAATAAATGCATATACACATTAATAAACAGTAATAAATAAAATAAACCATAAGAAACCCTAATAAATCCAAAATAACACTAAAATTTATGATAAACACTAAAAAAAGCTATTAATGCATACAAAATCCCAATAAAACCTGAATATACAATAAAAAACTCTAATAAACCATAAAAAATCCTAAAGAACACTATTAAACCCTAAAGAAAACTAATAAACCCTAAAGAACCATAATAAACTCTAAAGAACATTAAAAACCCTAAAGAACCCAAAACACGATAAAACACATTACAAAAACCCTAAAAACCACTACAATACCCAAACAAACCCTAAAACACACTAAAAAACCCTAACAACCCCTATCAACCCTGAAAAAACAAATAAACACTTAAAACCCCCATAAAACCATTGAAATCCTATCAAATACCATAAAAACCATAAACACCCATTAAAAACCATTAAAAACCCTAAAAACCACAAAAAAATCATAAAACAACAATTAAAACCCTAAAAAGACAACAAATAGATACATAAACACAAAAAACGTTGCATAAACCCTAAAAATGCAACATAAACCCTGAAAACGCAACATAAACCCAGAAAACACAACATAAACCCAAAAAACGCTACATAAACACAAAAAGCACTACATAAACCCTAGAACCGTAACATAAACCCTAAACAACGCAACATAAACATTACAAATGCCACATAAAACATAAAAACAAAACATAAACTCTAAAAACACTACAAGAACCCTAAAAACAATACATAAACCCTAAAAAATTCAACATAAACGCTACATCACCCCTAAAAACAAAACATAAACCCAGAAAACGCAACCCAAACACTAAACACGTTACATAAACCATAAAAATGATATATAAAATCTAAAACCACTAACTAAACCCTAAAAACACTACATAAACACTAAAAAAGCTACACAATCACTAAAAAATGCTACAAAAACCCTAAAGTTTCTTCAAAACCCTCAAAAATATTAAACCCTAATATACCATAATATAAAAAATTAAACCCTAATAAACCCCTAATAAACTCTAATAATCCCTAAAAACACCATATAATCCCTAAAACCCCTACGATACTCTACTCATCCCTAATAAAACACAAAAAATACCTAATAAACCCTAATAAATGATAATAAAACCTAATAAACTCTAAAAACAGGTTAAGAAAACCTAAACAACCCTAACCAACACTAATAGACACTACTAAACACTAATAAACCATAACAAACCCCAAAAAAACTCAAAAAAACACCTAATAAACCATAAATAAATCCAAATAAACCCTACTCAACCCTAACAAACCTTAACACACCATACTGACCCCTAATTAAACCCTATATAACCCTAATAACGAAAAAATGATAGTATAACTTAAAAAATCCCAAGAAATCCTAATAAACTCTAATATAACCTAATAAACCCTAAAAAGACTCACAAACAATAAAAAAATTATCACAAACAATAAAAACACCCTTTATTAACTAAAAAGACCAAAAAACACTAATATAACCTAATAATGACAAAAAATGCTAATATACCTTAAAATCCCTAAAAACCATGATAAACTATAATATAACCTATGAAACACCAAAAACAATCACAAAATAAGAAAAATGCTCACAAACAATAAAAAGTGCTATATTATCTAAAAAGACATAACAAACTCTAAAATAACCTAATAAAAAAACAAACGAATAAACCCATAACAAACTCTAATAAAACCTACAAATCCCAAATAAATCATAATAAAACCATTATAAACCCCTAAAAATACCTTCTCAATCCTAATAAACCTTGACACACCATAACAAAACCTAATTAAACCTAACTAAACCCTAATAAAAAATCGCAAACAAACCATTAAAAATCCCTACAAACCCTAATAAACCATAAAAAATTCAAATAAAAGCTAATAAACCATTAAAAATGCTCACAAACACTAAAAAAATGCTAATAAAACCTAAAAAGTCATAAAATCCCCTCATATATATTAACAAAAACTAAAAAACACTCATATACCCTAATAAAAACACTAATAAACCCTATTAAACCCTAAATATCACTAACAAACCCTAATAAACTGTACTATGCCCTAATAAACCCTAATAAAACCCTAAATATGCCTACTCAACCCTAATAAAACCCTAAAAATAAGTACTCAACCCAAATAAACCTTAACACACTATAATAATCCATAATAAACCATAATAAAACCTAAAAAATAAAAATATACCATTAAAAAGACCTAAAACCTCTAATAAATTCTAATAAAACCTAACAAAGCTTAAAAGAACTAATAAAACCTAATAAACACTACTAAACCCTAAAAACCCATAATATACCCTCTTAAAAATTAATAAACCATAATAAATGATAATAAACCCTAATAAATCCCAAACATACCCAAATATACCATAATATAGCCTAATAAACCCAACTCAATCCTAATAAAACCTAAAAATACCTAATAAACCCTAATAATACTTAACACACCATAATAAACCCTAATAAAATCTTAATAACCCCAACCAAACCCTAGAAAATTCTAATATACCATTAAAACCCTAAAACCCTAACATACCATAATAAAAGTTAATAACACCTAAAAATTCTAAAAAATGCTAGAAAATCCTAAAAATACCTCTAATAATAATAATAGTAATAACACACGTGCATGTGAATACGCATGTGTAAGGTTTAAATAATTTCATAATGCACGTGCATGTGCATATGCCTATGCATTTTCATGTGAATGATAATAAATTATAAATTATAAATAATAACGCATGTGAATTACATGTGTATGTGAATGTTCATGTGAATGATAATAAATAATAAATAATAACGCATATCCAAGTGCATGTGCATGTGCATGATAATAAACAATAAATAATAACCAAGTCCACATGAATGTGCATTTGTATGTGAATGATAAAAAATAAAAAATAATAACACATGTGTTAATAGAATAATGAACAAGCATTGTGTGTGCACGTGCTTGTGAATAAATAATAATAACACATGTGATAATAGAATAACGCAAGTGCATTGAATTTACATGTGCATGATAATAAATAATATATAATAACGCACGTGCATCTACATTTACATGTAATGATAATGATAATTATGCATGCACGTGAATGGTAATAAATAAAAAATAACAATGCACATGCATGTGCATTTGTAATTGATGATACAAACAACAACAACAACAATACTTCTTTTTCTACTACTAATAATAATAGAATAACGCATGTTCATTTCATGTGCACGTTCATAGTAGTAAATAATAAATAAATAATAATAAATAAGAACGCATATTCATGTGCATGTGCATTTACATTTGATGATAATATTAATAATACTAATTGTAATCATAATAATAATAATGCATGCACATACAAGCTAATAAATAATAAATAAAAATGCAAATGCATGTGTATTTTCATGTGATAATGATAATAATAATGATAATGATGATGATGATGATAATAATAATAATAATAATAATAATGTTTTTTATAATAATAATAATAATAATAATAATAATAATAATAAAAGAATAATACAAGTGCATTGCATATGCACATGCATGGTAATAAATAATAAATAATAACGCATGTGCATCTACATTTTCATGTGATGATAGTAATAATAACAGTAGTATTAATATTAGTAGTAGTAGTGGTTATAATAGTAGTAGTACCAATGCATGTGATAATAGAATATTGCTTGTGAATTACGTGTACACGTGCATGGTAATAAATAAAAAACCCTTGCATTGCATTAATATTTAATGATGATGATGATGATGATGATGATGATGATGATGATGATGATGATTATGATGATGATAATAACAATAATAACAGATGTGATAATAGAATAACGCATGTACATTGAATGTGCATGTATGTGCATTCGCATGTGCATTTTCATGTGATGATAACAACAACAACAACAACAACAACAACAACAAAAATAATATAAATAATAATAACAATGCATGTGACAATAAAATAACGTGTGTGCATTTCATGTGCCCGTGCATGGTAATAAAAATATAATAATAATGCATGTGCACGTGCATGTTCATGTGGATGAGATGATGATGATAATAGTAATAACAACAGTAATAAAAAGTCATAGTTGTTTGAAAAAACAGAAGACATGACACAAATGCTAGAAATGGGGTCTCGAAAAACCGAACAAAACAGAGAGTCATTGAAAAAGGCATAACTTCTTCTTCAGGTTTCCATTTCTGCTCTGTGAATAGTAAAACTGAATCTCAAGGAACGAACTATGATAAAAAGAGGTGTCGGAGTCTGAGGAGACACACAGATCAGAAGTTATGACCATTTTAAAAAAAATGACAGGGATCCGTACACAGAAATGGAGTTTTGGAGGCCTTTTGATGGGTTTCTAAGATTTTAGGGTCTCAAATATGGCTTGAACTATGTTCAAGTCATTCTTCTGCGTAGATCTCTTCTCTACTTTCTATTTGATATGTAGTAGAGTTGAAACGGACAACCTGAGCGAAAGCTATGGCCGTTTGAATTTGAACATTTTTTTGAGTGGTATAACTAATATATCTTATATTTATTTGATCTTCTCATAGTTTCTACTAATCTTGGTCCTCACTCATCTCACGAGCTTCTATTTGACTGGTCATAGTGCTCAAATGGACAGCTGAAGGAGAAGTTATGCCTATTTTAGTGAGTTGCGGGTTTCTTAGATTTTTAGGCACAAAGAGAGTTCCTCAATCTAAAATGACAATAACATCGGTTACGTGTGTCCATTATGGGTCTACCACATATCAAATCAATGATTGTGAAAAGATACACACTCTGGTAACCATTGGAACCCTTTCTAACATTCTTCAACCCCTAGAAAGACCCAAAATCCATTTGCATGGTCAAAAGATTGGATTTAGGTGTCTTTTTTGCAATAACTTCTTCTATGGCTGTCCATTTTGGCTCTACCACATATCAAAGTGAAGCTTGTGACAATAAATACACTCATGTAACCACTAAATCACCTTCTCACATCCTTGATGTCCCCAAAAAGAACTTAAACCCTCCAAAATACCATAACTTCTACTCTGGGAGTCCGTTTTGCCTCTACCATATATCCAATCGAAGCTTTCAACTAGCACTACTGGAATGCTGGCCTTTCCCCACGGTTAGATACCAACGGTTCTTCGAAACCGTTGGGGAAGGAGGTTTTTACCAACGGTTCATTAGAACCGTTGGCATAGAGGTTTCCAGGGAGCTTTTTCCCAACGGTTCTCATGAACCGTTGGGATAGATGGTTTTTTACCAACGGTTCTCATGAACCGTTGGCATAGATGAGGTTTTAGCAGGTTTATCCCAACGGTTCTGTAGAACCGTTGGGATAGATAGACATATGCCAACGGTTTTTAAAAACCGTTGGCAAAGGTCCTCCCCAAATTCCCAGCCACCTGTTCTCTCCCCAATTCGCGATACACAACCCTAAAACGGGAGCAGCAGCGGATTTAGGCGATTTTGGAGGTACCGCCGGCCTTCAATTTTCCAGCTCTTATTCAGGTTATTATTCTTCTTAACTGAAAATGTATTCAAATGTTTGGATAGTATTTAAACCTATTTTCATTTTTCCCATCAGTTTAGGTGATTTTGGTGCTACTGCCGGCCGGACCAGCCTAAGGGTGAGTTTTCTTGAAAATTCCTTTTTGGATTTTACCCCTTGAACATGGGATGTCATTTGTGAAAGGTTATATAAATCGAATTGATTGTTCGATTTCTGAATTGAATTGTAAATTAAATTAATTAAGGGTATTTTATGGTTTGCATTCCCCTTTTAACACATGAATGCCAATTATTTTTTAACACATGTTTTAATTGTATTGCCTTGCCAATGTGAGTAAAGTAGAGACTATGCTATGAATCTATGAAATTGGATTGAATTTATCTTATATTTTATGTTACCATGTTAGATATATTATAACTAATGCATGTGATATCTTTATAGTCTTGTTAGGAGTGTTCTATTAAAAATTCCCATGTGAGTGCTTGAATTTTCATTGAATTGCTAGCCATTATGAGTTATGTTGAGACCATGATATGGAATTGATTGATTAAGCAAGGGAATCTCATTATCTTGTCATTACAACATGAGTAAATGAAGCTTCATTATTTTCAGGTTATTATTTGATTGAGTCGCCATTTTGAGGTGAGTTGTATTAAATACCTTAGTTTTTGACCTTGGTATGTTTAATGAATTGTTTAAATGAAATGGAATTCATTAAATGATTAATAGTAAATAGTGATACATGGATTCTATTAGGATGCCAGGTATATAATCTTGTTTCTATTAACTTATACGCTTTATGTGATAAATGGATTCACAGTGGAATTCCACGGATAGACTCATTTCTTTGAATATTGATTAAGCCATGGGTGATACATGGATCCAAGGGAGGGATTCCATAGATAGACTTATTGAATGTAGAATTATATTCCAATTGATACATGGATTCTTATGATAATTCCATAGATAGACTTATTGAATGTAGAATTATATTCCAATTGATACATGGATTCTTATGATAATTCCATAGATAGACTTATTGAATGTAGAATTATATTCCAATGATATGCGTCTTGTGTGGTGGTGGTGTGGTTTATGTGTTTTATGGTAGTAGTGAAGTGTGTGATTATGTAGTTAATGTGAACCCATAGGTTGAGTATTTTGTGCTATCTATATATCATGTATTTTTATGTTATTTCTACACATTCCCAACCAGAGTTGGATAAACTTACCAACGATCAGAGGTTTTGAGTTATGGGTATTTTTTCTAATATCTAGGATGGTGGTTATATGTTTGGATAGCTACCATGTCTTCCCTACTCTTCCTTCAAAAGTGATTGACCATGTGTTTTTAGGAAAGATGCGATGTGATTGTCCATGTGTCTTCAGGTGAGATGTACTATGATTTCCCTAGTGTTTTTCGGTGAGGTGTGATGTGATAAGGCTATAATAAGATGTGGCATGTGGTTGGGGTCATGTAGGGTAGGAGGATGGCACAAGGTTGATGTTATTCATGTTCATGATACCCTACTAATATGGTTATGGGATGAGTCATGCTGTTATGTGATATAACACATTAAGTTCTTGTTGGTTTTACATTTTTTCAATAACACATTTGTATGTTTTTTTGACATGTGTAGTTGATACCTTGATTATTTTCTTCCTTTATCGTTTACTTAAATGTATATTCTATTATAGTTAATGCCTATTGAATTGTTTATGACAAAATGACTTATATAAATTCTTTTTACAGAATGGACAGAAGTTGGATGTATGAAACCGATCGGATCTCAGATGATTTTCAAAACAATTTGGAGAGCTTTATAGATTTTGCATTTCACAATGCTTCAGATAGTGGTCGCATACACTGCCCATGTTCCAATTGTGTTGGTAGACCTTGGTTGAGCCGTGAAGAAGTCAGCTACCACATAACCAAAAATGGGTTTCAAGCAAACTACTTTCTGTGGTATCATAATGGGGAGAAAACGAAATCTCAAATTGGTGATGATCGAAATGAAAAGACTGGAATGGAGAATTTGTTAGATGATCGGTTTCCGTTTATTCGTCATCATGAAAAAGAAAGGATTTCGACTCAAGAAGACTTCGATATGAGGACAGCTGATGCATCTAGTGAAAATGATTATATTGATAGGGTGAAAAAATTGAATGATGCTGCCACGACTCCAGTATATCGGCAATGCGATAAAATGAAAAAGCTGGAATTTTTAATCCGATTATTTCATGGGAAAACTATGTATGGGATTTCTAATACAGCAATCGATTACATTCTTACCCTCTTGAAGGATTTACTTCCAGATGATGCAGATATTCCCTCAAACCACTATATGGCATGGAAGTTAGTTGAGGAACTTGGATTTTCAAGAAACAAAATTCATGCTTGCCCGAAAGATTGCAGTTTATTCTGGGAGGAAACCACTGAACGAAATGATTGTATAAAATGTGGCACATCCCGCTGGAAGTCAAAATCTGATGGAACACCATCCCGCGTTCCACAGAAAGTAATGTGGCACTTTCCATTGATCCCCAGACTCCATAATCTTTTTATGTCTGATGACATATCAATAAAAATGAGATGGCATGATAACGAGAGAAAGAAGACTGATGATGAGTTGGTTCATCCTGCAGATGGATTTGCATGGAAGAGATTTGATGCTCGACATCCTGATTTTGCAGTTGACGTGCGTAATGTGAGGCTGGGTCTTTCATGCGACGGTTTTAATCCGTTTGGGCAGATGCTTACTTCGCACAGCACATGGCCAGTTTTTATACATATTTATAATCTTCCCCCATGGTTGTGTATGAAAAAACCTTTCACTTTCATGAGTATACTCATATCTGGTCCTTCTGATCCTGGCATTGATATTGATGTATACATGCAACCTTTAATAAAAGAGTTGAAGCTTCTTTGGGATGTGGGTGTGCGCACATACGATGCATGTTCGAAAGACATATTTCAGATGCGCGCTGCGCTTATGTGGACAATCAATGATTTTCCGGCTTATGCAATGATGTCTGGATGGAGCACGAAGGGGAAACTGTCATGTCCAGTTTGTATGAAGAATACACGATCCAGAAGACTGAAACATCGTTGTAGTTTCAGTTTTATGGGACATCGACGATTTTTTCCAAAGGATCATCCATATAGAATGAATTGTCGAAGATTTGATAATACTATAGAGACCGATGATCCACCTCAGCGTATGTCTGGAACTGATGTGCATAATGAATTGAAAGATTTCAGTTTTTTGTTCGGGAAGGGTCAAATGAAATCTGGAAAGAGAAAGAATGTTTCCACAGAAACCTGTTACAATTGGAGGAAGAGGAGTATCTTTTTTGATTTGCCTTATTGGTCAACCAATTTGCTACGTCATTGCTTAGACGTAATGCATATTGAAAAGAATATATGTGAAATGTTGCTTTCAGTTCTTCTAAATTTCAAGGGGAAGACAAAAGATGATTTACGATCTCGACGTGACTTGGTGGATTGGGGCATCAGACCAGAATTGCATCCTGTGCGTATCAGTGAAAATAAATGGCAACTTCCATGTGCTTCTTATGTGATGACACCTACTGAAAAAAAAACAATTTTTGGAAGTATTAGAGACTATTAGAGTTCCTGATGGCTATTCAAGCAACATATCTAAACGGGTCAACAGAAGAGAGTTGAAGCTAAAATCTTTGAAGACTCATGATTATCACGTTCTACTGCATGAGTTGCTTCCAATAGAAATCCGTCATCTTTTGTCCAATAATGTAAGGGTGGGTGTTATTCGGTTGTGCCATTTGTTTAGAGATCTTTGTTCTAAGAAGTTGTCCAAGTCTTTCTTGCAAAAAATGTTGACAGATGACCCATTAATTTTGTGTGAGTTGGAAAAAATATTTCCCCCATCATTTTTCACATGCATGCTGCATCTGACTGTCCATATTCCAACTGAAATACTTCTCGGAGGACCTGTTTCTTTTCGTTGGATGTATCCAACTGAAAGAAATATGTTCACATTAAAGTCTTATGTTCGAAACAAGAATCATCCCGAAGGTTCTATCGTGAACGGTTACTTAGCTCAAGAATGTATGGATTTCTGTTCAATGTATTTGTCTGATCTTACTACAAAAATGAACAGACCAATGAGAAATGAAGAAGAACAATATGAGCAAATTGAACCCAGTTTTCCATCACTTCCTCAAACAGGAGGAATTCCTGGATCATATACATTGAAGACATTAAGCCATGAAGAGCGGGAGATGGCACATCGCACAGTTTTGTTCAACTGTGATTTGTTCGATGACTATATCAGGTAACAAAATTGAATATGTATATCTTACATATATATCTGTTAAACTATTCATATTTTTTTATCTACAGGGAACATAAAACAATGATAAATAGGAAGCATCGTTCTTTATCTTTGAGAAGGAGAGAGACTTTGCATAGCAAAGAGTTTTCTGCTTGGTTAAAATTGAAGGTAAAAATATTACTGTTTAAATTAATTATTTCAATATTTACTTAAGTTTAACTGTCATTTATATTGCAGGTATTGAGTTTGTCTGCTGACTCTGTCTCTGAGGAAATAAGAGCTTTGGCTTTTGGTCCTAATACCGTGGTTCGTGACTGTAAATCAATTGTTATCAATGGGTACAGATTTATTGTCACTGAACGAGCCAAAAACATGAGAACACAACATGATGGTATTATGGTTACTGCCACAACAGATTGTTATGCCAGCGCATCAGATAGTAGACCGCGACTTGAAAATGTAGGTTATTATGGAGTCGTTGAGAAAATAATAATATTGGATTATTACTCTCATGGACGAGTCACAATGATGAAATGCCATTGGTTTGATTCGATGACGAGACATGGCACATTTATTGATGATTGTGGATTTCGAGTAATTAATATGACCCGCACTCTTGCAACTGAAGAACCATATGTGTTGGCATCAATGGCTAAACAATTTTTTTATGTCAAAGATCAACTTCAACCTGAATTTGGTGTCGTAGTTGAAGTAATTCCAAGACATATTTTTGATGATGCTGATGATGGAATTGACACTGTCCCTATTGCCATTGGAACCAATCCATTTATTTCTTTTGATGACTCCAATAGCTCAATTGTCAGAGTTGATTGTGAACCTGAAGTTGTGGTTGGAAATATATAGAATCATTCATCCATGTTCTCAATTATTTTGGTTTACCTCGAGTTGGGTTGTTAAGGTTGGTAATATTCATATTTATTTAGTATTGATCACAAATATGTTTTAGCTGACTTGACCGTTATGTGAATTTTCAATGTTTATTGGTTGCTGTTTTATTTGAATTGCATTTTCTAATTTGGAATTGAACTGTATTCAAACCAAATCAAACAATATTTCTAACTTGGTGAACATTACAACTTGTATGTTTTATTAAATTCATTCAAGCTCTTCTAAAACAATTGATAGCTCAATTACCAATGAATCCCCTCATTCCCTCATATATTTAGTTTTTTGGTTTACACATTAATTTTCTTTTTCTAATTAATTACATATTTGTTTTCCAATGCAGGAAATGAAGCCAATTGAAGAGAGACGAAGAAAAAAAATGGCGGAGAACAATCGTCGGATGGAGGAGATGGGCATTCCACCATTAGTGCCTACAGTGAGTACTTTATTTCAAATATATATATATATATTTACAGAATATATAATGTCATGTGATTAATTTTTTTTGTAAACTTTTTTGTAGGATCCACCATTACGTCGACAGTTATTCGACGAGGAGCCTAGTACTGGTCTGAGTACTCAGGCCGGTGGTACGAGGAGGGTTCGTACCAGAGGTGGACATAGAGCTGCGCGTGCCCGACTAGACCCTGCCCCTCCCACTGACATTTCAGCCTTCCCACATTCTGATCCCGGTGTGTCGTTAGGGACACACGGGATATTTAGACCTCCCATGTTTTCGCTACCTTCTGCATCTTCTGCCCCATCATTTTCACATCCCATGATGATTCCCACTCCCCAGTCAGCATCAGGTCATACAGTTGTTCCATCTTCTTTTCCTTCTACTTCTGTCTCTCCGAGCTTTTATATTCCATCGTCTTCGACTCCTGTTCCACCAGAGGGTGTTCCATCAGGTTCTGTGGATCCGGCGCCACTCATTGATCAGACTAGCACAGGTATATTTATAAAACCCTATCAAATTTTTATAGTAATATTTATTTTCATTATAACATGTTTTGATAAAATATTTGTTTTTCTTTCATGACAGATACATCTACTGAAAGGAGGCGGGGGCGGGGCCGTACACGCATGCGTTCGGTGTGGAACCGTCGCACACAGGTTATGGTGGAATATAATGAAGACAATCAGATGGTTGAGAAAACAGGGCAGCAATGTCGGAGTTTTATGGCGACGCTTGCCAAATACTCCGACATCATTCCCGTCAGCCCACTGTCGTGGAGACATTTGCCACATGAGGTCAAAGATAGAGCTTGGGCAGAGATATGGGTAAAAAAATCTGTTGTATTTAATGCCATGAATTTTTTTTGTATTTATATAAATTAATATTTTCATTTCAGCTTCGATTTAATTTTCCTGATGGTGAGGGTGCACGAATGGAACGTCTAAAGGATTTAGGCGAGCTTTGGAGAGCCTACAAGCATGAGCTGTATATTGGCTGGCGTGCTAGAGTTGGCACTGAGTTAGAGGCGGTACCAGTCGTGGATGATTGTCCTATAGAGCAGTATCGTCAGATGATTACTCATTGGACGAGTACCCAGTTTAAGGTATGAATTACATTTGAGGTATTTAAATAATAACTTTCAAGTTTTGCATTAATATTATCCTTTGCATTATCGAATTTTATTTAGGAATCATCTGGAAAAAATAAAAAAAACATTGATGCAAAAAAATACCTCCATACACAAGGACGCACGACGATGCCGGATCATGAGAGGCAGCAGGTATGACAATTGTTTATAAGTTTTCTTTACGACTTACATTTTCTTTTTTTTCCTCAATTATATAATTATTTGCTGAAGTCTTTATATAAATTTTGTTTTCAATGTCATTGTAGAGGCAAGTACAAAATATTGAAGGACGTGTGCCTCGAGCAAAACTGTTTTGCTCGAGTAGACGAAAAAAGGATGGACGTGCTGTCAACGAAGCGACTCAGCAGCAGATTGTAAGTTTTAATCTGTTGATTTTATATTTTAATATCTATTTCGTAACTTAACAATATATTTATATTTGTAACAGGATGCTTTAGAGGCCCTCGATGCCCAAGAAGCAGACAATTTTGGGCCATCTGATCACTTACATCAGGTGTTGGGAGATGATCATTCTGGCAGAGTACGCTGCCGACCTAGGATAGCCCCGACGAGGTATTGGCCTGCCTCAGGTACGAGTTGTAGTGCCACCGAGCTGCAGCAAGTTAGGGCACAGGCAGAACAGGCTGAGAAAAGGGCCACAGAGACGGCAGAACAGTCTGCAAGGGAAAACAGTGCATTTATGAAATTTATTGAAGTTCTACGTCCAACACTTCCAGCAGAGGCCAGCCCAGCGATTGATGAATACATGTCGTCGATACATTCTATATATGGTGCACCAGGTGGCAGTTCCAGTGGTGGTCAGGCCGATGTCGAGCTTGAAGATGATGATGGCGAGCAGTCTGATGCGGAAGAGGAGGGAGATGAGGAGGGCGAGGAGGAGGGAGAAGGCGAGGAGGAAGGCGTTGTGGAGGGTGATGACGATGAGGAGGACGATGACGAGGGCGATGATGATGATGATGATGGAGATGGTGATGCTGATGTGGGACATATTGATCCGTTACATTTTTGACTTGAGATTTGATGTTTAATCTATTGTAGTTGTTGGTTTTATCTAGACTCGTAGTATAGTATTGGAGTTGAATTATTTTTATATATTGTCTGTTTTTATGGATGTTGTTGTCTTTTAGTGGTTGTGTGTTTGAGAACTCCCTGGACAACCCCCCTCATTCTTGGACGCCCGTTCTGGCCATTTATGACACCATAACTGCGTTGTCGGTCACCGCGGGCACACGACAAGTCCGATTGACGTGCCGTCTGCTCGACCACTTCAGAAATCACTCACCCGTATTTGTCGTCTGATTTCAGGCCATTCCGACATCGTTCGGCCCGTTTGGACCCCCCTCACGCGCGTTTACGAAGCGCGCGCATCACTTAAAACACTAATATTGAGCCATACCGCGCAAACCGCACGTCCGATTGACGTGCCCTCTGCGCGTACACGTCACGAATAATAATTAGAATGTTTCACGGTGGTTTCAGCTCAATCCGGAGACGCGGTGTGGCCGACACCACTCAAAGTGTCCGTCTTTTGTTTCAAAAGGACGTCATTTTAAGTGAAAAGCATCAACTGGCTTACGGAAAACCGACCAAACGCATTCCGAATCTGTTGATAATTTATCCCAACAATCCATGGGTCATATGTGACGTGTACGAGCCAACCCGGGATGAATCCGAGTCGCGGTGTGGCCGGGATAAGTTTAAGTGGCTCTCTTTTGTTTAAAATGAACACCATTTTAAGTACATACGGAAAAATGACCAAACGGATTCGGTTTCCGTTGAAACTTTAGGAGAACGATCCATGGGTCATATGTGACGTGTACGAATCAACCCCGCCACAATCGGAGACGCGGTGTGGCTGACACCACTCAAAAAGTGTCGGTCTTTTGTTTCAAAAAGACGTCATTTTAAGTGAAAATCATCAAGTGACATAGGAAAAACCGACCAAAGGCATTCGGACTGTGTCGACACTTTAGCACAAGGATCCATGGGTCGTATGTGATGTGTACGATTCAATCCTGCCTCAATCCGAGGTGCGGTGTGACCGACACCGTTCTAACTGTCTATCTTTTGTTTAAAATGGACAGGATACGCAAAACCGACCAAACGCAAAACCGACCAAACGCATTCTGAATCTGTTGATAATTTATCACAACGATCCATTGTTGCACCCCTCTCTCTTGGATTTTAATGATCACAATCACTCTAATTGTATTCTAACTTTTTTTCAAGTGTTTTTGATGATAGGAAATAGGGTGCCTAGAAGCTGGCCCAAGAAGAATTCAAAATGGACTGTTTAAGTCCACCGGCCAGCCGGTGTGAGACCACCGGCCAGCCGGTAAGGTCACCGGCCAGCCGGATCCAGCCCATCGGCCAGCCGGTGGACCAGGCAGAAGGCCTTGCCCTCTGCCAGGTGCCACCGGTCAGCCGGTGTCTGGCCACCGGCCAACCGGTGGGCCCAGACAGAATGGCATACCTTCTGTCCTGACCACCGGCCAGCCGGTGCCTGACCACCGGCCAGCCGGTGGAACCCAGACAGAATAGCATGCTTCTGTCCAGACCACCGGCCAGCCGGTGGCTCAGCACCGGTCAGCCGGTGGAGCCAGACAGAAATCCCTTGCTTCTGTCTGGTGCACCGGCCAGCCGGTGGATCAGCACCGGCCAGCCGGTGTTCTCAGTCAAACTGACCAGGCTGGCCCACTTGATCCCCAACGGCTCCGAAAGCCCTCCAACGACTATTTTGAAGTATTTGGGAGCATTTCTCCTATAAATAGACGTCCATGGATGCCGGGAACACTACCGATCATATACCGAAGCATACCAAATCTATTTTAATCATTTGAGGCTCCTACGACAATTCTCAAAGGCTACTTGAGATCCAATTGTCATCCTTGAAGCTTGGGCTGCCTCTACATCAACTACACTCACCTCTTGGCACTCAAGGCTTCCTCTAGTTTGTTCTAAATTATTTACTTCAATTGTTTAGTTCTTAATTGGGTTTGTATTAAAACAAACCACCCTTTTTCTTCCTTCTTTCAATTTGGGTTTCTTGCTACAACCATAATAAAAAAGAAAGCTGTAAGAAGGTGATCTAGCCTACCTTAAAACGGCTAGTGGGTTTCTTGCTATAACCATTAAAAAGCAAGCGGTCGTATAAATCTCCTAACGGTTGAGTTGGGAGCGGAGACGTAGGCTTGAGTTTAAAGCCGAACTCCGTTATCAATTATGTCTTGCCATTTTACTTTCCGCTGCATTTAAATTTGATTTAAATTGTTAATTAATTTTAAAACGGCAATTCACCCCCCCTCTTGCCATCACCTCCGACCCAACATCCATCAGTCATATGTGACATGTACGAGCCCACTCGGGCTCAATCCGAGTCGCGGTGTGGCCGGGATCAGTCTAAGTGGCTCTCTTTTGTTTAAAATGGACATCATTTTAAGTACATACGGAAAACCGACCAAACGCATTCGGTTTCCATTGAAACTTTAGGAGAACGATTCATGGGTCATATGTGAGGTGTACGAATCATCCCCGACACAATCCGAGGCGCGGTGTGGTCAACACTGCTCTAACTGTGTCTGTTTTGTTTAAAATGGGTAGGATCATAAGTGAAAAGAACTGGCATACGCAAAACCGACCAAACGCATTCGGTTTCCATTGAAACTTTAGGAGAACGATCCATGGGTCATATGTGACGTGTACCAATCATCCCCGTCTCAATCCGAGACGCGGTGTGGCCGACACCGCTCTAACTATGTCTCTTCTGTTTAAAATGGGCATGATTATAAGTGAAAAAGAACAACTGGCATACGCAAAACCGACCAAACGCATTCCGAATCTTTTGATCATTTATCACAACAATCCATGGGTCATATGTGACCTGTACGAGGCAACCCGGGTTCAATCCGAGTCGCGGTGTGGCCGAGATCAGTCTAAGTGGCTCTCTTTTGTTTAAAATGGACACCATTTTAAGTACATACGGAAAACCGACCAAACGCATTCGGTTTCCATTGAAACATTAGGAGAACGATCCATGAGTCATATGTGACGTGTACGAATCATCACCGCCTCAATCCGAGCCGCGGTGTGGCCGACACCGCTCTAACTGTGTCTGTTTTGTTTAAAATGGACAGGATTATAAGTGAAAAGAACAACTGGCATACGCAAAACTGACCAAACGCATTCAGAATCTTTTGATAATTTATCACAACGATCCATGGGTCATATGTGACGTGTACGAGCCAACCCGAGTCAATCCGAGTCGCGGTGTGACCGGGATTAGTCTAAATGGCTCTCTTTTGTTTAAAATGTACACCATTTTAAGTACATACGGAAAACCGACCAAACGCATTCGGTTTCCATTGTAACTTTAGGAGAACGATCCATGGGTCCTATGTGACGTGTACGAATCATCCCGCCTCAATCCGACATGCGGTGCGGCTGACACCACTCAAAGTGTCCGTCTTTTGTTTCAAAAGGACGTCATTTTAAGTGAAAAACATCAACTGACATACGGAAGACCGACCAAACGCATTCGGATTCTATCGATACTTTAGAAAAACGATCCATGGGTCATATGTGACGTGTACAAGTCAACCCCGTCTTAATCTGAGATGTGGTGTGGCCGACACCGCTCTAACTATGTCTCTTTTGTTTAAAATGGACATGATTATAAATGAAAAGAACAACTGGCATACGCAAAACCGACCAAACGCATTCGGAATCTTTTGATAATTTATCACAATGATCCATGGGTCATATGTGACATGTACGAGCCAACCCGGGATGAATCTGAGTCGCGGTGTGGTCGGGATGAGTCTAAGTGTCACTCTTTTGTTTAAAATGGACAACATTTTAAGTACATACGGAAAACCGACCAAACGCATTCGGTTTCCATTTAAACTTTAGGAGAACGATCCATGAGTCATATGTGACGTGTACGAATCAACCCCGCCTCAATTGGAGATGCGGTGTGGTCGGCACCACTCATAGTGTCCGTCTTTTGTTTCAAAAGGACGCAATTTTAAGTAAAAAACATCAACTGGCATACAGAAAACCGACCAAACGCATTAGGATTCTGTCGATACTTTAGCACAATGATCCATGAGTCAAATGTGACGTGTACGAGTTAACCCCGCCTCAATCTGAGGTGCGGTGTGGCCGGTATCACTTCAGGTGTATGTATTTTGTTTAAAATGGACATCATTTGAGGTAAAAATATATGGTATAGAAAAAACCGATCATATTATGAATTGAATTTCAGATTCCACGTATAATTGTCATCTAAATTTTAAATTGAATTCTATATGAATTATGTATGTTTATGAATTGTAATTTAATTATGGATTTGTATAGTTTCAGGATCCATTATATGTTAAATGTGTATGAATTTGTTCGTAATTGAATATGTATGTTTTATTTTATTACTGGTACAATAGTTGGATCGAAAATGAGGTGAAAATGAGGTGAAAATGAGGTGAAAATGAGGTGAAAATGAGGTGAAAATGAGGTGAAAATGAGGCCTGATGACTGGTGGTGATGGACAGGGGACAGGGGCTGTGCAAATTGCAGGGTGCTGCAATTTGCAGCATAGGTATGCCAACGGTTTCAAACCGTTGGCATATAAGTTTTTAGCATGTCTTTCCCAACGGTTTTAAACCGTTGGGAAAGACTTCACCAATTCCCAACGGTTCCAACCGTTGGGAAAATGTTCCATGGTATTTGGTTTTCCCAACGGTTTGGGATAGTTTTTCCCAACGGTTCACCCAAACCGTTGGGGTAGGGTAAATTTTATGGCTCTATTGCAACGGTTGCCAGTAAACCGTTGGGAAAACTTTTCCCAACGGCTTACTTCCCAACGGTTCTAAGAACCGTTGGGAAAACCTTTCCCAACGGTTTCAGGGGCTTTCCCAACGGTTCTGAACCGTTGGGAAATATTGTATTTCCAATAGTGTAGATTTACACATTTGTGACCAATAGGAACACCATATCACGTTATTAAAGTCCCAAAAGGTCCTTTTGTCCCCCAAATGACCATAACATCTGCTCTAGGTGTCTGTTTCACCACTACCACATATCAAATAAAAGATTGCAACTAGCTCTACACATCTGTGACAACCATGAACAGCTAAATAACCCTAAAAAACCATTAATAACCCCATAAACTCTAAAAACCAATAAAAACCATGAAAAACCCTAACAAACCCTAACAAACAATTAAAACCCTAACAAACCCTAACAAACCCTAACTAACCCCAAAAACCCTAAAAACATAACAAACCCTAAAAAAACCCTAAAAAGCCGTAACAAACCCCATGAAGCACTATGAAACCCCAATAAACCCAATAAAAACCCGAATAAACCCTAAACCCCCCCTAAGAAATCATAAGAAAACCTAACAGAACCCTAAAAACCCTAACAAAACCCTAAGAAAACCTAAGAAACACTAAGACACCCTTAGAAACCTTAACACACCCTTGGAAACTCTAACACACCCTTATAAACCCTATCACGCCATTGGAAACCCCAACACAACCATTAAAACCCAAACACAACCATAGAAACCCTTAGAAACCATATTACACCCTTAGAAACCCTAACCCGCCCATAAAAACCCAAACCCACCCTTAGAAACCCTAACACACCATTAGAAACCCTATCAAACCCTTAGACACTCTAAATCACTCTAATAAGCCCTAATAAACCCTAAAAACCCTACCATCCAATAATAAACCACAATAAACCCTAATAAACCCTAAATCCCACTACTAAATCCTAATAAACGAAAATAAATTGTAATAAACCCTAAAAATCCTATTAAACCCCAGTAAAAGCTACAAAATACCTAAAACCCTAAATATACAACAAAAATGCTATTAAACCATTAAAAGCACAAATATTCACAAAAAACCATACAAACTAGGTAAAACCAGACAAAACCCAGAAAAAACCATAAAAACCCAAAAAACCATAAATACCCTAAAAAATCCTAAAAACCCTAAAAAAACATAAAAAATCCTAAAAACCCCTAAAACCCCTAAAAATAGGAAAAACCAAAAAACCATAAAAAATCTAAAATACCTTAAAAGCCTCCAAAAACCTCAAAAAAACCTCAAAAACGCTAAAAATCCTTAAAACCCCTAAAAACGCTAAAAATCCTAAAAAGCCAAAAAATTGCAAACAAAACCCTAACCAACCCTATGAAACCCATAAAACCCCTAAAAACCCCTATCAAACCCTAAAAATATCAAAATAAACCATAATACACCAAAAAGACCCCTAAAGATCCCTAAAAAAACTCTAAAGAAACACTAAAACCACTAACAACACTACAAAAACCCTAACAATTGCAACAAAAAATCGAAAAAATGCATCAAAACCCAATAGGCAACAAAACCCCAAAAACGCTAAAATAATCCTAAAAAAGCATAAAAAATCCATACACACCCATAAAACCCAAAAAAACGCATAAACCTCCAACAACTCAAACAAACCATAACAAACACTGAAAACCCTAACAAAACCTAACAAACCCAAACAACCACTAATAACCCCTACGAACCACTAATAAACCCTAATAACCCCTAAAACCCACTATTAAAGCCTAAAAACCCTAATAAACACTAATAAATCGTAATAACATGTAATAAACCCTAACAAACATTATTAGACCCTAATAAATGCAACAAAAGCCCAAAAACCCCTAATATACAATAAAAACTCTATTAAACCATATTAAACCCTAATAATCACTAAAAACCCTAACAAGCCCGATAAAACTCTACAAAAACCTCCATATAATAGCCTACAAAACCCTACAACCCACTAATATACCCTAACAAACCCTAATAACCACAAATTAAATTGTACCAAACCCTAACAACCCCAAATAAATCGTAACAAATGCTAACAATGCCAATTAAAACGTAACAAACTGAAACAAACCATAACAAACCCCTAATAATTTACAATAATCCCTAAAAATCATAATAAACCCTAATAAATCATAATAAACCCAAATTCTAGTAACTAAACCCTAATAAATAAATTAAACCCTAATAAACTTTAATAAATCCAAAATAACCCTAAAAAAGGTTGATAAACCCTAGAAAATGCTACTAATGCCAACAAAAGGACAATAAAACCCTAATATACTATAAAAATGCTAATAAACTGTAACAAATACTAAAGAACACTAATAAACCCTAAAGAACCCTATTAAACCCCCCAAAGACCCATATTAAACTCTAATGAACACTAAAAACCCCCCAAAGAACCCAAAAAATGCTAAAACACATTATATAAACCATAAAAACCGCTATAATACCCAAAAAAACCCAAAAACACACTAAAAAACCCTAACAACCCCTATCAATCCCAAAGAAACAAATAAACTCATAACCCCACCCCCCCAAATACCATTAAAAATCCATCAAATACCATAAAAACCATAAACACCAGTTAACAACCCTTGAAAACCCTAAAAAAACTACAAACCATAAACAACCATTAAAAACCTATAACAGGTTTCAAATAGATATATAAACCCAAAAAACGTTACATAAACCCTTAAAAATGCAACTAAAACCCTAAAAACCCAACATAAATAAAAAAACGCAACATAAACCCAAGAAGCGCTACATAAACCCTAAAAACACAATATAAACCCTAAAAAACGCAACATAAACATTAAAAAATTATACATAAAACCTAAAAACACAATATAAACACTAAAAACACTACATGAACCCAAAAAACGTTACATAAACCCTAAAAAAGCAACATAAATGTTGCATCACCCCTAAAAATGCTACATAAACCCTGAAAACGTAACGTAAACACTAAATAATTCTACATAAAACCTAAACCATAAAAACGTTACATAAACCCTAAAAACATTACATAAACCATAAAAATGATACATAAAATCTAAAACTGCTAACTAAACCTTAAAAATGTGACATAAACACTAAAAATGCTATATAACCTCTAACAATGCTACATAAACCCTAAAAATTCTACAAAACCCCTAAATACACCTTAAAAGACTCAAAAGTATAAAACCCTAATATACCATAATATAAAAAATTAAACTCTAATAAACCCCTAATAAAATCTAATAATCCCTAAAAACACCTTATAATCCCTAAAAACCCTATGAAACTCTACTCAACCCTAATAAAACCCCCAAAATACCTAATAAACCCTAATAAATGATAATAAAATCTAATAAACCCTAAAAACATGTTAAGAAAACCTAAACAACCCTAACCAACCCAAATATACACTAATAAACACTAATAAACCCTAATAAACCCCAAACAAACCCTAAAAAGTCCTAATAAACCTTAAATAAAGCCAAATAATCCCTACTCAACCATAAAAAACCTTAACACACCATAATGACCTCTAATAAAACCTTACAAAACCCTAATAAAGAAAAAAAATACTAATATACCTTATAAAATCCCTAGAAACACTGATAAACTCTAAAATAACCTAATTTATCCTAAAAAACGCTCACAAAAAATAAAAAACAATGACAAACAATAAAAGTGCACTATATTACTTAAAAATACATAAAACACTAATATATCCTAATAAAGACAAAAATGCTAATATATTGTAAAAGTCACTAGAAACCCTAATAAACCCTAATAAACTCTAATATAACCTAAGAAACCCTAAAAACGCTCACAAACAAAAACAAAATGCTCACAAAAAATAAAAACATGCAATATTGTCTAAAAATACCTAACAAACACTATTATAACCTAATAAAAGAAAAAAACTAATAAACCCCCTAACAAACCCTAATAAACCCAAAAAATCTCTAATAAACCCTAATAAAAACTAATAAACCCTAATACAACCATAATAAAACCCTAAAAATACCTTCTCAGCCCTAATAAACCTTGACACACTATAAACAAACCTAATAAAACCCATCTAAACCCCAATAAACAAAAAAAAACAAACAAACCATTAAAAAGCCCTAAAACCCCAAATAACAAATAATAAATTCCAATAAAAGCTAATAAACCATTAAAAATGCTCACAAACACTAAAAACAGACTAATAAAACATAAAAAGTCATAACAACCCCTCATAAATATTAACAAAAACTAAAAAACACTCATATACCCTAGTAAAAACACTAACAAACCCTAGTAAACCCTCAAAATCCCTAAAAAGCCCTAATAAACCATACTCAACCATAATAAACCCTAATAAAACCTTTAATATACTGACACAACCCTAATAAAACCCTTAAAATACCTACTCAAACCTAATAAACCTTAATACACCATAATAAACCACAATAAACCCCACAAAACCCTAAAAACGCAAATATACCATTAAAAAGCACTAAAACCCCTAATAAATTATAATAAAACATAACAAAGCTTAAAAGTGCAAATAAAACCAAATAAACACTAATAAACACTAAAAAAATCCTAATATACCATCTTAAAAATTAATAAACCATAATGAACCATAATAAACCATAATAAGTCCCAAACATACCAAAATATACCATTATATACCATTATATACTCTAATAAACCCATCTAAATCCTAATAAAAACGTAAAAATACCTAATAGACCCTAATAAACCTTGAGACACCATAATAAACCCTAATAAAATCCTAATAACCCCCCACCAAACCCTAAAAACACTAATATACCATTAAAAACCCTAAAACCCTGACAGACCCAAATAAATGTTAATAACACCTAAAAATCCTAAAAAATGATAGTAAACCCTAAAAATACCTCTAATAACAATAGTAGTAATAACACACATGCATGTGCATATTCATGTGCATGGTTTAAATAATAAATCATAATGCATGTGCATGTGCATATGCCAGCACATTTTCATGTGAATAATAATAAATAATAAATTATAAATAATAACGCATGTGAATTAAATGTGTATGTGAATCGACATGTGAATGATAATAAATAATAAATAATTATGCACATACAAGTGCATGTGAATGTGCATGTGCATGTTCATGTGCATGTGCATGTGCACGGTAATAAACAATAAATAATAACCAAGTCCACAAGAATGTTCATTTGCATGTGAATGATAATAAATAATAAATAATAACACAAGTGATAATAGAATAACGCACGTGCATTACGTGTGCACGTGCTTCAGAATAACTAATAATAACACATGTGATAATAGAATAACACATGCGCATTGCATTTTCATGTTCATGATAATAAATAATATATAATAATTCATGTGCATGTGCATTTACATGTAATGATAATGATAATGATGCATGCACGTGCATGGTAATAAATAATATATAACAATGATGTGCATATACATTTGTATTTGATGATACAAACAACAACAACAATAGAACAACGCTAGTGCATTTCATGTGCACGTGCATGGTAGTAACTAATAAATAAATAATAATAAATAAGAACACACACGCATGTGCATGTGAATTTACATTTGATGATAATATTAATAATTATAATTGTAATAATAATAATAATAATAATAATAATAATGCATGCAGGTGCATGGTAAAAAATAATAAATAGCATCGCACATGCATGTGTATTTGCATGTGATAATGATAATAATAATAATAATAATAATAATAATAATTGTGATAATAATAATAATAATAATCAAAGAATAATACAAGTGCATTTCATATGCACGTACATGGTAATAAATAATAAATAATAACGCACGTGCATCTACATTTTCATGTGATGATAGTAATAATAACTACATTAGTAATAATAGTACTTGTAGTGTTGATAATAGTAGTAATACTAATGCATATGATAATATAATATTGCATGTGCATTACATGTGCATGTGTATGGTAATAAATAATAACCCTTGTGCATTACATTTTCATGTGATGATGATGATGATGATGATAATAATAATATTAATATTAATATTAATAATAACAACACATGTGATAATATAATAACACACGTTCATTGAATGTGTGTGTATGTTCATTTGGATGTGAAATTGCATGTGATGATAATTACAATAAAAACAACCACCACAACAACAACAACAACAATAGCAACCACAATAAAATTAATAACAATAATAATAACACATGTGATAATAAAATAACGTGTGTGCATTGCATGTGCATGTGCATGGTAATAAAAATATAATAATATTGCATGTGAATGTTCTTGTGCATTTGAATGAGATGATGATAATTATGATAATAATAATAATAATAATAATAATAATAATAATTTAAAGTTGTTTGAAAAAACAGCAGACAAGACAAAAGTGCTAGAAATGGTGTCTTGAAAAACCTAACAAATCACAGAGTCATTAAAAAATGAATAACTTCTTCTTCAGGTTTCCATTTTCACTTTGTGAATAGTCGATCTAAATCTCATGGAACTAACTATCATAAAAACGGGTTCCAGATGCTGAACAGACACACAGTTCAGAAGTTTGGACCGTTTTAAGAAAAATTTGACAGGGATTCGGACACATAAATAGAGTTTTGGAGAGCTTCTAATGGGTTATTAGGATTTTAGGTTCCCAAACATGACTTGAACTTATTTAAAGTTAACCTTCTATGTATATCTCTTCTCTTCCTTCGATTTGATATGTAGTAGAGCTCAAATAGAAAACCAGAGTGTAAGTTATGGACATTTGAAGTTGGGCATTTTTTTCGAGTGGTATAACTAATATATCTTCTGTTTCGTTTATCTTCTCACAGTTTCGATTAGACTTGGTCCTCACTCATCTCATGAGATTTTATTTAAGTATTCAAAATGCTCAAACAGACACTCGAAGGAGAAATTATTCCTATTTTAGTGAGTTGTGGGTTTCTTAGGTTTTTAGGAGCTAGGAGGGTTTCTCAATTTTAAATGACAACAACTTCTACTACGTGTGTTCATTTTGGCTCTTTCACATATCAAATCGATGATTTGATATGATAGACACTCTGGTAACCACTAGAATTCATTCTGGCATTCATCAACCCCCCAAAAGATCCAAAATCCCTTTTTATGGTCAAAAGATTGGATTTTGGTGTCTGTTTTGCAATAACTTCTTCTATGGGTAACTGTTTTGTTGTTACCTCATATCCAATCAATTCTTGATACTAGACCTACACTCCTATAACCACCGAAGCACCTTCTAACTTCTTTGAAGGCCCAAAAAGGTACTTAAACCCTCCAAAAGACCATAACTTCTACTACGGGAGTCTGTTTTGCCTCTACCATATATCAAATCGAAGCTTTCGACTAGATCTACTCATTTTTTACCAATAGGAACATCTTATCACGTTCTTAACGACCCAAATGGTCCTTAAGTTATCCAAATGACCATAAATACAGATCTGGGTGTTTTTTTCACCTCTACCACATATCAAATTAAAGCTTGCGACTAGCTCTACACATCTGTGACAACCATGAAAAACTAAATAACCTAAAAAACCATGAATAAATCCATAAACACTAAAAACCATTAAAACCACCCAAAACCCTCACAAAACCTAACAAACACTAACAAACCCTAAGAAACCCTTATAGACCCAAACAAACCCAAACAAACCCCAAAAAACACTAAAAAACATAACAAACCCTAACAATCCCTAACAATCCCTAACAAAACCCATGAAGCACTAAGAAATCCCAATAAACACAAAAAAATGACGAAACCCTAAAACCCCCTATGAAACCATAAGAAACCATAACATAACCCTAAAAACCCTAAAAACCCTAAAAAAACACAAAGCAAACCTAAGAAACACTAACACACCCTTAAAAACCCTAACACACCCTTAGAAACCCTAACACACCCTTAGAAATCCTAGCACACCCTTTGAAACCCCAACCTACCCAAAGAAACCCCAACACAACCTTAGAAAATTTTAGAAACCCTAGCACACCCTTAAAAACCCTAACGCACCCATAAAAACCCTAACCCATCCTTAGAAACCCTAACACACCATTAGAAACCCTAAAAACCCCTTATACACCCTAAGTCACTCTAATAAGGACTAATAAATCCTAACAAACCCTACTAACCAATAATAAACCATAATAAACCCTAATAAACCCTAAATCCCACTACTAAACCATAATAAACACTCATAAATCATAATAAACCCTAAATCCCCTATTAGACCCTAATAAAAGCTACAGAATACCTAAAAACCCAAATATACAATAAAAATGCTATTAAACCATTCAAATTGCTAATATTTAAAAAAACCCTAAAAACCCAAGCAATGCCGGAATTAACCCTAAAAAACTATAAAAACCCTAAAAAACAATAAAAACTATAAAAACCCCTAAAAACCCTAAAACCCCTAAAAAATCCTACAAATCCCTAAAAACCCTAAAAACCCAAAGACCCCTAAAAACCCAAAAAACAAAAAAAACCTAAATCCCCTAAAAAAACTCAAAAAACCCTAAAAAACCTAAAAAACGTGAAAAATGCTAAAACCCTAAAAAGCCTAAAAATGCCTAACAAAACCCAAACCAACTCTATGAAAACAGTAAAAACACTAAAAGCCCCTGGAAAATCCTAAAACCCTCAAAAGAAACCCTAATACACCCTAAAGAACCCTAAAAACCCCAAAAAACCCTAAGGAACCTTAAAGAACCACTAAAGGCACTAACAATGCTACATAAACCCTATAAATTGCTACAAAAACATGAAAAATGCATCAAAACCCACTAAATGCAACAAAACCCCACAAAAATTCTAAAATAACCCTAACAAAGCCTAAAATATTCAAACACACCCATAAAACCCATAAAACGCAAAAAACCCCAAACAACTCAAACAAACCATAACAAACCCTAAAAACCCTAATAAAACCTAACAAACCCTAACAACAACTAATAACCCTTAAGAACCACTAATAAACCCTAATAACCCATAAACCCCACTATTAAACCCTAAAAACCATAATAAACACTAATAAATCGTAATACCCTATAATAAACCCTAAAAACTCTATTAGACCCTGTTAAATGATACAAAAGACCAAAAACCCCAAATATACAATAAAAAAACTACTGAACCATAATAAACCTTAATAATCACAAAAACCCCTAACAAACCCGACAAAATGCTACAAAAATCTCCAAATAATATCCTACAAAACCCTACAACCCACTAATAAACCCTAAGAATCCTAAAAACCCCAAAATAAACCGTAACAAACCATAACAACCCCAAATAAATCATGAAAAATCCTAACAATGCTAAATAAATCATAACAAACTGAAACAAACCGTAACAAACACCTAATAAAACCCAATAAAACCAACAAAATCATAATAAAACCTAATAAATCGAAATAAACCCAAGTACATGTTACTAAAACCTAATAAATAAAATAAACCATAATAAACCCCAATAAATCCTAAATAACCCTATAAAAGGTAGATAAACCCTAGAAAAATCTATTAATGCATTCAAAATCCCAATAAAACACTAATATACAATAAAAAAAGCTAATAAACTGTAACAAATCATAAAGAACACTAATAAACCCTAAATAATCCTAATAAACCCTAAAGAACTATATTAAACTCTAAAGATCATAAAAAACCCTAAAGAACACCAAAAAAATGTTAAAACACCTTATATAAACCCTAAAAACTTCTAAAATACCCAAACAAACCCTAAAACACACTAAAAACCCTAACAACCCCTATCAATCCCAAAAAACAAATAAACCCATAACCCCCCCCCCCAAAAACCATTAAAAAGCCATCAGATACAATAAAAAACTATAAACAACTGTTAACAACCCTTAAAACCCCTAAAAAACAATATAAACCATAAACAACCATTAAAACCATAAAAAGGCTTCAAAGAGATACATGGACCATAAAAATGTTACATAATCCCTAAAAAATGCTACAAAAACCCTAAAAATGAAACATAAACAAAAAAACACAACATAATCCCAAAAAATGCTACATAAACCGAAAAAGTACTACATAAACCCAAGAACTATAACATAAACCCAAAAAACACAATATAAACCCTAAAAACGCATCATAAACATTAAAAAATGCTACATAAAAACTAAAAACACAATATAAACCCCAAAAACACTACATGAACCATAAACACGTTAAATAAACCCTAAAAAATGCAACATAAATGCTACATCACCCTTAAAAACGCTTTATAAACACAGAAAATTCAACATAAAGCCTAAAAAATGCTACATAAAACCTAAAATCACTAACTAAACCCTAAAAATGCTACATAAACACTAAAAATGCTACATAAACTATAAATACGCTACACAGACCCTAAAAAAGCTACAAAAACCCTAAATTTAGTTCAAAACCCTCTAAAATATTAAACCCTAATATACAAAAATATAAAAAATTAAACCCTAATAAACCCGAATAAACCCCTAAAGAACCACTAAAGCCACCATTAATGCTACATAAACCCTAAAAATTTCTAAAAAACCTGAAAAATGCTTCAAAACCCACAAAATGCAACAAAACCCCCAAAACGCTAAAATAAACCTAAAAAAGCATAAAAAATCCAAACACACCCATAAAACCCAAAAAAACAAATAAAACCCCAAAAAACTCAAAAAAAACCATAACAAACCCAAAAAACACGAACAAAACCTAACAAACCCTAACAACCACTAATAATCCCTAAGAACCACAAATAAACCCTAATAACCCCTAAAACCCACTATTAAACCCAAAAAACCATAATAAACACTAATAAATTGTAATAACCTATAATAAAACCTAACAAACTATATTAGACCCCAATAAAAGCAACAAAAGACCTAAAACACCTAATATACAATAAATAACACTATTAAATCATAATAAACCCTAATAACTAAAAAACCTAACAAACTAGACAAAACACTACAAAAACCTCCAAATAATAGCCTACAATACCCTACAACCCACTAATAAACCCTAACAAAGCCTAATAACCCCAAAATAAATCGTAACAAACCCTAACAACTGCAAATAAATCGTAACAAATCCTAACAACGCCAAATAAATCGTAAAAAACTGAAACAAACCATAACAAACCCCTAATAAACCACAATAAACCCTTACAATGCATAATAAACCCGAATAAATCATAATAAACCCAAATACATGTTACTAAATACTAATAAATAAAATAAACCCTAATAAACCCTAATAAATCCTAAATAACTCTAAAAAAGGCTGATAAACCCTAGAAAAATTACTAATGCCTACAAAAGCCCAATAAAACCCTAATATACAATAAAAAATGATAATAAACTATAACAAATCTTAAAGAACACTAATAAACCCTAAAGAACACTGATAAACACTAATGAACCATATTAAACTCTAAAGAACAGTAAAAAATCTTAAAGAGCCCAAAAAAATTCTAAAACACATTATATAAACCCTTAAAACAGCTAGAATACCCAAACAAACCCTAAAACACACTAAAAAAACTAACAATCCCTATCAATCCCAAAAATAAAAATAAACCCATAAAACCCCCAAACAACCATTAAAAATCCATCAGATACCATAAAAACCATAAACACCCGTTAACAACCATTAAAAACCCTAAAAACACTACAAACCATAAACAACCATTAAAACCCTAAAAAAGTGTTCAAATAGATACATAAACACTCAAAACATTACATAAACCAAAAAAATGCAACAAAAACCCTAAAAACGCAACATAAACCAAAAAACACAACAGCAACCCAAAAACTGCTACATAAACCCTAAAAGAACTACATAAACCCAAGAACTATAACATAAACCCTAAAAAACACAACGTAAACCCTAAAAAAGCGCAACATAAACATTAAAAAATGCTACATAAAACCTAAAAACACAATATAAACCTTAAAAACACTCCATGAACCCTAAAAACATTACATAAACCATAGAAAACGCAACAAAAAATGCTACATCAACCCTAAAAAAGCTACATAAAGCCAGAAAATGAAACATAAACCCTCAAAAATGTTACATAATACCTAAACCCTAAACACGCTACATAAACCCTAAAAACGTTACATGAACCCTAAAATGATACATAAAATCAAAAACTGTTATCTAAACCCTAAAAACGCTACATAAACACTTAAAAGGCTAAATAAATTCTAACAACGCTAGACAAACCCTAAAAAATGCTAAAAAACCCTAAAAACACTTTAAAACCCTCAAAAATATTAATCCCTAATATACTATAATATAAACAATTAAACCCTAATAAACCCCTAATAAACTCTAATAATCCCTAAAAACACCTTATAATCCCTAAAATCCTAAGAAACTCTACTCAACCCTAATAAAACCCCAAAAATACCTAATAAACCCTAATAAACGATAATAAAACCTAATAAACCCAAAAAACACGTTAAGAAAACCTAAACAACCCTAACCAACCCTAATAGACACTAATAAACTCTAATAAACCCTAATAAACCCCAAAGAAACCTTATAAATCCCTAATAAACCATAAATAAATCCAAATAAACCCTACTAAACCCTAACAAACCTTAACACACCATAATAACCCCTAATAAAACCCTACAAAACTCTAATAATGAAAAAAATGCTAGTATAACATAAAAAATCCCTAGAAGCCCTGATAAACTATAATTTAACCTAATAAACCCTAAAAACACTCACAAAAAATAAAAAACGATCAAAAATAATAAAAATGGGCTATATTACCTAAAAAGACCTAAAAACACTAATATAACCTAATAAAGACAAAAAAAGCTAATATACCGTAGAAATCCCTAGAAACCCTAATAAACCATAATAAATTCTAATATAATGAAAGAAACCCTAAATCGCTCATAAACAAAAACAAAACGCTCACAAAAAATAAAAATAGGCTATATTATCTAAAATACCTAACAAACACAAATATAATCTAATAAAACAAAAAAAACTAATAAAACCCTAAGAAACCCTAACAAACCCTAAAAGTGCCTAATAAACCCTATTAAAAAAATAAGCCCTAACTAATATATCTTATATTTCTTTGATCTACTCATAGTTTTTACTAAACTAGGTCCTCACTCATCTCACGTGCTTCAATTTGACAGGTCACAACACTCAAATGGACACCCAAAGGAGAATTTATGCCTATTTTAGTGAGTTGCGTGTTTCTTAGGTTTTTAGGCACTAGGAGAGTTGCTAAATTTGAAACGACAATAACTTCTGCTAAGTGTGTTCATTCTGTCTCTACTGCATATCAAATCGATGATTGTGAAAATATACACACACTTGTAACCACTGAATCCATTTCTGACATTCTTCAACCCCCAAAAGACTGAAAATCCCTTTCGATGGTCAAAAATTGGATTCTTGTGTCTGTTTCTCAATAACTTCTTCTATGGGTGTCCATTTTGCCTCTACCACATATCAAATCGAAGTTTGCGACAATACATACATTCCTTTAACCACTGAAGCATCTTCTCAAATCCTTTAAAGCCCAAAAATGTACTTAAACCCTCCAAAAGACCATAACTTCTACTCCATGAGTCCATTTTGTCTCTAAAATATATCAAATCAATGCTTTCGACTAGATATACACATCTGTGACCAATAAGAACACCTAATCACGTTCTTGAAGTCCCAAAATGTCCTCAAGTCCTCCAAATGACCATAACATCTGCTCTGGGAGTCCATTTCACCTCCACCACATATCAAATTGAAGCTTGCGACTATCTCTACACATCTATGACAACCATGAACAACTAAGTAACCCTAACAAACCATGAATAACCCCATAAACACTAAAAACCATTAAAAACCATGAAAAACCCTAGAATGACCTAATAAACCCTAACAAACACTAACAAACACTAACAAACCCCAACAAACCCCAAAAAACCCTAAAAACATAACAAACCCTAAGAAACCCAAACTGGCCCCAAAAAACCCTAAAAAACATAACAAACCCTAAAAAACCTTAACAAGCCCTAACAAACCCCAAGAAGCACTATGAAACCCCAATAAACCCAATAAACCCCCGAAGAAACCCTAAAAACCCCTAAGAAACCATAAGAAACCCTAACAAAACCCTAAAAACCCTAACAAAACCCTATGCAAACCTAATAAACACTAACACACCCATAGAAACTGTAACACATTCTTAGAAACCCTAACACAACCTTAGAACCCCTAGAACACCCTAATAAACCCCATCACACCCATAGAAACCCTAACACTATTGAGTCAATAAGATCTTCTTTATGACTTTTCCATTCCTTCAAACTTGGGGGAGATTGTTGAGTCATTAAGGTTTCCATATGACTTTTCTATTCCTTCTTGTTTTGAAAAACACAAACACCTTATCTCAAGAAAATCTCTTTTTACCCTATGTTTTACTTCTATATGGAAAAATTTACTTCCTGAAGGAAATTTATCCTTACAATGTTTTTATTGTTCACATCATAAATTTTTCTAAGTTTAAAATTCGGTTTGTAACCAGAACCTCGGAATCCTATAATTACCTAGATATGAAGAATTATGTTTTAGGATCTGAATTCTATGAATTCTAATTATGAACTTTGCAATGTTTTGACTCCGAATTATGAATAGGAATTCTGATTACAAACTCTTCTGAGTTCTGACTCCGAATTTTGAATACGAATTCTGGATATGAACTCTTATGAGTTCTGACTCCGAATTCTCAGAATTCTAATTACTAACTATTCTAAGTTCTAACTCTAAATTCTCAGAATTGTTATTATGAATTCTTCTGAGTTCTGACTCCGAGTTCTCTAATTTCAGACTCCAAACTCTTATGAGTTCTGACGTCGAATTCTCATGAACTCTGACTCTGAACTTTGTATGTTCAGGTTCCAAATTCTTGTGAATCTAGATTCCGAATTTCCTTGAAATTTAGACTCTAGAATTCTATAGAGTTCAGGTTCTGAATTCCTAGAAATGAGAATCTGAATATCCTTGTATTATAGACAATGAATTCATTTTTGGTTAGACTCCGAACATTCATTTTCTTACATTCCGTATATTGGATTTTAGTTATGTAACCATATTTTTCCTTACACTTGTTTTGTTATAAAATTATGTCATTCTTTCAGTTACTAACTAACCGTTGTTTGAGTGACATGTGTACAGGTCCCTCCGAAATTAAAGGAAAAATATGACCGTTGGAAGAGGGATCCGACCATTGAAGTTGTTCCTATAAATAGGAGCTCATTTTAAATATCTCAATACTATTCTATGAATCTAGAGATTACTTACTGTTGATGTGATTTCTAGAGAGAGACTCTTATTGCTTTGTGTGTACTGAACTTCTTGTTAAGATTTTCTTTGTGCGACTCTGATTTTTGCTGTGTACAATTGAGGGGTTCAGAGGATAGGAAGACAGAGTTTTCGACTTCCTTGAAGTTGAGGGCTTCCTTGCTAAGGAAGACAAAGGTGCCGACTACCTGAAAAATGAGGGCTTGTGGGGATAGCAATACAGTCTCTGATCTTCGTATCGAGGGCTTACCCTAGTGTGGGTAAGACAGAACTTTTTTGAAAGTATAAATCAAGGGACCTTTATCCAAGGTTTTTGGATACCCTTATCTTTGGGTTAAAAGATTTACTACATCTTACTTGTTTTGTTACAAGTTTTCCACTACATTTGTATTGTTGAGGAAAGTATAACTATCTTATACTTACTTATACTTGTACTCAGATTTAGTTAGATTTTATACACTTTGAGGTAGAATCTTCATCTTTGTAAACTTTAATTATGTTTCTTTTTGTGGAACCATCTTTCTGGATTCACTTTCTCGAATTCATATTTCTGGATTCAAGAAAGTGTGTAGAACTCAAGGTTTTGTGAATTACCTTGTTTAACCATATTAAACATAACCATCTTTAAAAGATCCAGAAGAATTTTTTAAAGAATACAATCCCCCCTGTATATTGAGCATCATCAGACACTCTATATAGTATTTCTATTATTTCGATCCTAAATTTGGTATTAAAGAGTATATCATACTAACATTCCATCTTAACAAACACAACCTTAGAAACCATTAGAAACCCTAACACACCCTTAGAAACCCTAACCCGCCCATAAAAACCCAAACCTAACCTTAGAATCCCTAACACACCCTTAGAAACCCTAACAAACCCTTAGACACCCTATATCACTCTAATAAGCACTACTAAATCCAAACAAACACTAATAAACCCTAAAGCCCACTACTAAACACTAATAAACACTAATAAATCATAATAAACCCTAAAAACCATATTAGACCACAATAAAAGAAACAAAATTTCTAAAAACCCAAACATACAACAAAAATGCTATAAAACCATTCAAAACTCTGATATTCACAAAAAAACCCTAGCAAACAAGGCAACACCTGACAAAACACTAAAAAACCCCAAAAACCCAAAAATACCTAAAAAACTCTAAAAAAACCTAAAAAATCCTAAAAACCCTAAAAAACCCCAAAACCCCCAAAACCCCTAAAAACAAAAAAAACTGAAAAAACCCAAAACCAAACATAAAAACCCTAAAAAACCTCAAAAAAACCTCAAAACCATAAAAAATGCTAAAACCCCTAAAAACTCCTAAAACACTAAAAAGCCTAAAAAGCCTAAAAATGACTAAAAAACCCTAACCAACCCTATGAACCCCTTATAAACCCTAAAACCCCCTAGAAAACCCTAAAAAACTCAAAAGAAACCCTAATACACCATAAAGAACCCTCAAAAACCATAAAGAACCACTAAAGCCACTAACAACGCCACATAAACCCTAACAATAGCTATAATAAACCGAAAAATGCTTCAGAAGCCACAAAACACATCAAAATACAAAATAACGTGAAAGTAACCCTAACAAAGCATAAAAAATCCAAACACACCCATAAAACCTAAAAAACGCATAAAACCCCAAAAGCTCAAACAAACAGTAACAAACCCTAAAACCCCTAACAAAACCTAACAAACCCTAACAAACTCTAATAACCCCTAAGAACCACTAATAAACCCTAATAACCCCTAAAACCCACTATTAAACCTTAAAAACCCTAATAAACACTAAGAAATCGTAATAACCTATAATAAACCCTAACAAACTCTATTAGACCCTAATAAATGCTAAAAAAGCACTAAAACCCCTAATATACAATAAAAAACACTATTAATCCATAATAAACCATAATAATCACTAGAAACCCTTACAAACCTGACAAAAGGCTACAAAAACCTCCAAATAATAGACTACAAAACACTTACAACCCACTAATAAACCCTAATAGACCCTAATAACCCCAAAAATAAATCGTAACAAACCCTAACAACCCCAAATAAAAAATAAAAAAAATCCTATCAATGACAAATAAATCGTAACAAACTGAAATAAACCATAACAAAACTCTAATAAATCGCAATAAATCCAAACAAATCATAATAAACCCTAATAAATCGTAATAAACCTAAATACACATTACTAAACCCTAATAAATAAATTATACCCTAATAATCTCTAATAAATCCAAAATAACCAAAAAAAGGTTGATAAACCCCTGAAAAAGCTTTTAATGCCTATAAAAGCCCTATAAAGCACTAATATACAATAAAAATGCTAATAAACTCTTACAAATCCTAAAGAACACTAATACACCCTAAAGAAGACTAATAAACCCTAAAGAACCATATTAAACTCAAAAGAACAGTAAAAAACCCTAAAAACCCAAAAAAATGCTAAAACACATTATATAAACCTTAAAAACCACTACAATACCCAAAAAAACCCTAAAACACACTAATAACCCTAACAACCCCTATCAATTCCAAAAAAACTATTAAACCCATAAACCCCCCAAAAAACCATTAAAAATCCATTAGATACCATAAAAAACCATAAACACCTATTAACAACCCTTAAAACCCCTAAAAAACTACAAACCATAAACAACCATTCAAACCCTAAAAAGGCTTCAAGTAGATACATAAACCCTAAAAATGTTACACTAACCCTTAAAATGCAACAAAAACCCTAAAAATGCAACATACACCAAAAATGAAACATAAACCCTAAAAGAACTACATAAACCCTAGATCTATAACATAAACCCTAAAAACACAACATAACCCCTAAACAACGCAACATAAACATTAAAAAACGGTACATAAAACCGAAAAACACAATATAAACCCGAAAAACACTACATGAACCCTAAAAACATTACATAAACCCTAAAAATGCAACATAAACTCTACATCACCCTTAAAACGCTATATAAACCCAGAAAATGCAACATAAACCCTAAAAAATGCAACATAAAACCTAAACCCTAACACACTACATAACCCCTAAAAACGTTACATAAACCCTAAAAAATGATCCATAAAATCAAAAACTACTAACTAAACCCTAAAAATGATACAAAAACACTAAAAATGATACATAAACTCTAACAACGCTACACAAACCCTAAACAATGCTACAAAAACCCTAATGATGCTTTAAACCCCTCAAAAATATTAAACCCTAATATAGCATAATATAAAAAATTAAACCATAATAACCCCCAAATAAACTCTAATAATCCCTAAAAACACCTTAAAATCCCTAAAAACCCTAAGAAACTCTACTGAACCCAAATATAACCCCAAAAATACCTAATAATCCCTAATAAATGATAATAAAAACTAATAAACCCTATGAACACATTAAGAAAACCTAAAAACCCCTAAGAAACCCTAATAGACACTAATAAATAATAATAAACCCTAATAAACCCCAAACAAACCCTAAAAATCCCAAATAAACCATAAATAAAGCCAAACAAACCCTACTCAACCCTAACAAACCTTAACACACCATAATAACCCCTAATGAGACCCTACAAAACCCTAATAAAGAAATAAATGCTAGTATACCTAAAAAATTCCCTAAAAACCCTGATAAACTCAAATATAACCTAATAAACCATAAAAATGATCACAAATAATAAAAAATGATCACAAACAATAAAAACACGCTATATTACCTAAAAAGACCTAAAAAATCTAATATAACCTAATAATGATAAAAAATGCTAATATACCTTAAAAATCCCTAGAAATCCTAATAAACCATGATAAACTCAAATATAACCAATGAAACCCTAAAAACGCTCACAAACAAAAACAAAATTCTCACAAACAATAAACACATGCTATATTATCTAAAAAGGCCTAACAAACACTAATATAACCTAATAAAACCAAAACACTAATAAACCCCTAACGAACCCTATCAAACCGAAAAAATCCCTAATAAACCATAATAAAAACGAATAAACCCCAATAAAACCATAATAAAATCTTAAAAATAACTTCCCAACCCTAATAAATCATGACACACCATAACAATACCAAATAAAACCTATCTAAACCCCAATAAACAAAAAATGCATACATACCATTAAAAAGCCCTAGAAACCCTAATAAACCATAATAAATTCAAATAAAAGCTAATAAACCATTAAAAATGGTCACAAACACTAAAAACACGCTAATTAAACATAAAAAGTCATAATAACACCTCATATATATTAACAAAAACTAAGAAACACTCATATACCCTAATAAAAACACAAAAGAACCCTAGTAAACCCTTAAAATTCCAAACAAACCCTAATAAACTGTACTCAACCCTCATAAACGCTAGTAGAACCTTAAAGATACCGACTCAATCCTAATAAAACACTAAAAATGCCTAATAAACCCTAATAAACCTTAACACACTATAATAAACCATAATAAACCCCACTAAACCCTAAAAAATGCAAATATACCATTAAAAATCCCTAAAACCCCTAATAAATTCAAATAAAACCTTACAAAGCTTAAAAGCATTTATAAACTCAAATAAACACTACTAAACACTAAAAAACCATAATATACTCTCTTAAAAATTAATAAACCATAATGAACCAAAATAAACCATAAGAAATCATAAACATACACAAATATACCATAATAAACCATAATATACCATAATAAACACAACTCAATCCTTATAAAACCCTAAAAATACCAAATAAACTCTAATAAACCTTAACACACCATAATAAACCCTAATAAAATCCTAATAACCCCCACCAAACCCTAAAAACTGCTAATATACCATTAAAAAACCCTAAAACTCTAACAAATCATAATAAGTGTTAATAACACCTAAAAATCATAAAAATGATAGTAAACCCTTAAAATACCTCTAATAATAATAGTAGTAATAACGCACGTGCACGTGCATATGCATGTTCATGGTTTAAATAATAAATCATAATGCACGTGCATGTGCATATGCTTGTGCATTTGCAAGTGAATGATAATAAATTATAAATTATAAATAACAACGCATGTGAATTGCATTTGAATGTGCATGTGCATGTAAATGATAATAAATAATAAATAATTACGCACATACAAGTGCATATGAAAACGTATGTGCATGTGCAAGTGCGTGTGCATGTGCATGTGCATGGTAATAAACAATAGACAATAACCAAGTCCACATGAATGTGCATTTGCATTTGAATGATAATAAATAAAAAATAATAACACATGTGATAATAGAATAATGCACGTGCATTGCATGTGCACTTGAATTAGAATTAATAATAATAACACATATGACAATAGAATAATTCAAGTGCATTGCATTTGCATGTGCATGATAGTAAATAATATATAATAATGCACGTGCATGTTCATTTACATGCAATGATAATGATAATGACCCATGCACGTGCATGGAAATGAATAATAAATAATAACGCATGTGCATGTGCATTTTTATTTGATGATACAAACAACAACAACAACAATAATAATAATAGAATAATGCAAGTGCATTTCATGTGCACATGCGTAGTAGTAAATAATAAATAAATAATAATAAATAAGAACGCACATGCATGTGCGTGTACATTTACATTTGATGAGAATATTAATAATACAGATTGTAATAATAATAATAATAATGCATGTACGTGCATGGTAATAAATAATAAATAACAACGCACATGCATGTGCATTTGCATGTGATAATGATAATAATAATGATAATAATAATAATAATAATAATAATAAAACTATGATAATAATAATAATAATAATAATAAAAGAATAATACAATTGCATTGCATTTGCACGTACATGGTAATAAATAATAAGGCACGTGCATCTACATTTGCATGTGATGATAGTAATAATAACAGTAGTAGTAATAATAGTAGCAGTAGTGGTGATAATAGTAGTAGTACTAATGCATATGATAATAGAATATTGCTTGTGCATTACGTGTGCATGTGTATGGTAATAAATAATAACTCTCGTGCATTGCATTTGCATGTGATGATGTTGATGATGATAATAATATTAATAATAATATTAATAATAACAATTCATGTGGTAATAGAATAACACACGTTCATTTAATGTGCGTGTATGTGCATTTGGATGTGCATTTGCATGTGATAATAATAACAATAACAACAACAACAAAAACAACAATAATCACACCAATATTTATAACAATAATAATAACAAGGCATCTGATAATAAAATAACGTGTATGCATTGCATGTGCACGTGAATGGTAATAAAAATATAATAATAACGCTTGTGCATGTGCATGTGCATTTGCATGAGATGATGATAATAATAATAATAATAATAATAATAGTAATAATAAGTTATATTTGTTTGAAAAAACAACAGACAAGACAAAAGTGCTAGAAATGGTGTCTCGAAAAACCTAACAAATCATAGAGTCATTAAAAAAGGAATAACATCTTCTTTAGGTGTCCATTTCTGCACCATGAATAGTCAAACTAAATCTCAGGGAATGAACTACGATAAAAACATGTGTCGAAGGCCGAATAGACACACATATCAGAAGTTATGTCAGTTTTAAGAAGAATTTGACAGGGATCCAGACATGGAAATGGAGTTTTGGAGGCCTTCTTCTGGGTTTTTGGGATTTTAGGGTCCTAAACATGATTTGAACTATGTTAAATTTAGCCTTATATGTAAGTCACTTCACTGCCTTCGATTTGATATGTGGTAGAGCTTAAACGGACAACCGGAGTGAAAGTTATGGTCGTTTGAAGTTGAACTTTTTTTTGGAGTGGTATAACTAATATATCTTCTGTTTGTTTGATCTTCTCATGGTTTCTATTATACTTGGTCCTCAATCATCTCACGATCTTCGATTTTACCAGTAACCGTGCTCAAACGGACACTTGAAGGATAAGTTATGCCTATTTTAGTGAGTTCCTGTTTTCTTAGGTTTTTTGGCGCTAAGAGGGTTGCTCAATTTAAAACATCAATAACTTCTACTACATGTGTTCATTTTGGATCTACCACATATCAAATCGAATACTGTAAAAATATACACACTATGGTAACCACTGGAATCCTTTCAAACATTCTTCAACCCCAAAAAGACCAAAATCCCTTTGTGTGGTCAAAATATTGGCTTATGGTGTCCGTTTTGCAATAACTTCTTCTATGGGTGTCTGTTTGGCCTCTACCACAAATAAAATCAAAGCTTGAGACTGACCTACAATTCTATAACCACTGAAGTACCTTCTCACATCCTTGAAGGCCCAAAAAGGTACTTAAACCCTCCAAACCGACCATAACTTCTACTCTAGGAGTCTTTTTTTGCTCTACCATATATCAAATCGATGCTTTCGACTAGATCTACACATCTGTGACCAATAGGAACACCTTATCCCATTTTTAACGACCCAAAAGGTCCTTATGTCCTCCAAATGACAAGGTGTCTGTTTCACCTCTAACACATATCAAATTGAAGCTTGTGACTAGCTCTAAACATCTGTGACAACCATGAACAAATAAATAACCCTAATAAATAATGGAAAACCCCATAAACACTAAAAACCATTAAAGACCATACAAAACTCTAACAAACCCTAACAAACCCTAACAAACACTAACAAAACCTAACAAACCCTAACAAACCCCAAAAAACCCAAAAAACATAACAGACCCTATAGAACCCTAAAAAACCCTAACAAGACCTAACAAACACCAAAAATCACTATGAAACCCCAATAAACACAAAAAACTCGAAGAAACCCTAAAAAAATCCTAAGAAACCCTAACATAACCCTAAAACCCCTAAAAACCCTAACAATACCATATGCAAACCTAAGAAACACTAACACACCCTTAGAAACCCTAACACACCCTTATAAACCCTAACACCCCCTTAGAAACCCTAGAACACCCTTAGAAACCCCAACACACCCAGAGATTCCCTAACAAACCCATAGAACCCCTTATAAACCATAACAAATCCTTAGAAACACTAACCTGCCCATAAAAACCCTAACCAACCCTTAGAAACCGTAATACACCCTTAGAATCCCTAACAAACCCTTATACACCCTAAATCACTCTATTAAGAACTAATAAATCCTAACAAACCCTACCAACAAATAATAAATTATAATAAACCATAATAAACCCTATATCCCACTACTAAACCCTAATAAACACTAATAAATCGTAATAAAACCTAAAAACCCTATTAGACCAAAATAAATGGTACAAAATACCTAAAAACGCAAATATACAACAAAAATGCTATTAAACCATTCAAAATGCTAATATTCATGAAAAACCCTAACAAACCCAGCAAAACCTAACAAAACCCTAGAAAAACCCTGAAAACCCAAAAAAACCCCAAAAAAACCCCCTAAAAACCCTAAAAACCCTAAAAACCCTAAAAATCGTAAGAAATCTTAAAAAACCCTAGAAAACGCTAAAACCCCAAAATACTGGCAAAACCGAAAAAACCCGAAAACAAACCTAAAAAACCCTAAAAAACATCAAAAAACCTCAAAAACCCTAAAAAACATAAACACCCCTAAAAACGATAAAAAAGCCTAAAAAGCCTAAAAAAGCCTAGAAAACCCAAACCAACCCTATGAAATGCTTAAAAATCCTAAAAACCCCCTAAAAACCCTAAAAACCTCAAAAGAAACCCTAATACACCCTAAAGTGCCCTAGAAATCCTAAAACCCTAAAAAACAATAAAGAACCAAAAAATCCACTAACAACGCCACATAAACCCTATCAATTTCTACAAAAACCCGAAAAATGCATCAAAACCGGCAAAATGAAACCAAACCCCAAAAAATGCTAAAATAACCCTAACAAAGAATAAAAAATCCCAACACAACCGTAAAACCCAAAAAAACGCATAAAACCCCAGACAACTCAAACAAACCATAACAAACCCTAAAAACCCTAACAAAACCTAACAAACCATAAAAACCACTAATAACCCCTAAGAACCACTAATAAACCCTAATAACCAATAAAACCCACTATTAAACCCTAGAGACCCTAATAAACACAAATAAATTGTAATAACATATAATAAACCCTAACAAACTCTATTAGACCCTAATAAACGCTACAAAATCCCTAAAACCCCTAATATACTATAAAAACACTATTAAACCATAATAAACCTTAATAATCATTAAAAACCCTAACAAACCCGACAAAACGATACCAAAATCTGCAAATAATATACAACAAAACCCTACAACCCACTAATAAACACTAAAAACCCTAATAACCCCAAAATAAATCGTAAAAAACCCTAACACCCCCAAATAAATCGTAACAAATACTAACAACGCCAAATTAATAATAATAATTTGAAAAAACCAATAACAACCCCATAATAAACAGAAATAAACCCTAACAAATCATAATAATCCCTAATAAATCATAATAAACCCAAATACACGTTACTAAACACTAATAAATAAAATAAACCCTAATAAATCCTAAATAACCCTAAAATGGTTGATAAACACTATAAAAATTTTTTAATGCCTACAAAAGCCCAATAAAACACTAATATACAATAAAAATGCTAATAAACTGTAAAAAATCATAAAGAAAACAAATAAACCCTACAGAACCATAATAAACACACAAGAACCATATTAAACTCTAAAGAACACTAAAAAACCCTAAAAAACCCAAAAAATGCTAAAACAGATTATATAAACCCTAAAAACCACTACAATGCCCAAACAAACCATAAAACACACTAAAAACCCTAACAACCCCTATCAATCCCCAAAAAAAAATAAACCCATAAATCCCCCAAAACCATTAAAAATCCATCAGATACCATAAAAACCATAAACACCCGTTAACAACCCTTAAAAACCCTCAAAAATACTACAAGACATAATCAACCATTAAGACCCTAAAAACAACTTCAAATATATTCATAAACCCTAAAACGTTATATCAACCCTAAAAAATGCAACAAAAAACCATAAAAATTAAACAAAAAACAAAAAACACAACAAAAACCCAAAAAACACTACATAAACCCTAAAAGCACTACATAAACCCTAGAACTATAACATAAACCCTAGAAACACAACATAAACTCTAAAAAACGCAACATAAACATTAATAAACGCTACATAAAACCTAAAAACAAAGTATAAACTCTAAAAACACTACATAAACCCTACAAACGTTACATAATCCCTATAAAATGCAACATAAACTCTACATCACCCCTAAAAACCCTACATAATTCAAAAAACGCAACATAAACCCTAAAAATGCTAAATAAAACCTAAACCCTAAACATTATACATAAACCCTAAATATGTTACATAAACACTAAAAATGATACATAAAACCTAAAACCGCTAACTAAACCCTAAAAATGCTACATAAACACTAAAAATGCTTCATAAACTCTTACAGCGCTACACAAACCCTAAAAAATGCTACAAAACCCCTAAAAACGCTTTAAAACCCTCAAAAATATTAAACCCTAATATACGATAATATAAAAAATTAAACCCCAATAAACCCCAAATAAACTCTAATAATCCCTAAAAACACCTTATAATCCCTAAAAACCCTACGAAACTCTAATCAACCCTAATAAAACACAAAAAATACCTAATAACCCCAAATAAATGATTATAAAACCTAATAAACCCTAAAAACACGTTATGAAAACCTAAACGACCCTAACCAACCCTAATAGACACTAATAAACACTAATATACCCTAATAAAACCCTAACAACCCCTAAAATCCTTAATAAACCATAAATAAAGCCAAATAAACCCTACTAATGAAGAAAAATGCTAGTATACCTTAAAAAATCACAAGAAAACTTGATAAACTCTAATATAACCTAATAAACCCAAAAAATGATCAAACACAATAAAAAATGATCAAAAACAATAAAAACACACTATATTACCTAAAAATACCTAAAAACTAATATGACCTAATAAAGACAAAAAAATGCTAATATAAATTAAAAATCCCTTGAAACCCTAATAGACCATAATAAACTCTTATATAACCTAAGAAACCCTAAAAAAGATCACAAACAAAAAAAATCTCACAAACAATAAAAACACGCTATATTATCTAAAAAGACCTAACAAACACTAATATAACCTAATAAAACAAAAAAACGAATAAACTTCTAACGAACCCTAATAAACCCTAAGAAGAAAACCAGAAAGAGGCCTCGGAGCAGCGACTCTCCTTTTCCCGCACACTGCTTGGGTTCCTCCTCGCTTCTTCTTCCTTCCCCCACAGGCGTGGTCCGGCCTTGGTGACCGCAACTTCTTTCTGGATTTGCCCTGATGGAAGTTTCTCCCGCGTTTCACGGCTTTGATCTTCTCAGTGGTGGCCTCATTGCACTTGGTGGCTCTGATTTCCTTCAATTTCAGTTCACTCTTTACTAGCTTCAGCTCGTGCATCAGTGACTCCAAATCTCCCAGCTCCGGGTTCCTTCTCTTGTATTGGTTGGCACTGGATCCTCTGATTCGGTGACTTCCCATCCAGATCTGGGGGTTTTTGTGGCTTCGAGAGCTTGGCATTGGGCGTGGCATTACTGGTGTCAGCTTTGGAGCTCCCCTATCCTCGGGATCACATTGAGGCTTGCATGTCTCCATCGCTTCCTTCGGGATGATGGTGGTAGGCTGCGGTTGGCCCCTCCTGATGTTGGGGTTCCAGTTGCAGTCATAGAGTGGTCTCCCCTCCCAGCTTCTTCTCTGCCCGTTGGCGGTTCTAGTATGCTATTGTTTTCTCGGGGTCGATGCTTGTGGCCTGGAGGGGGGAGGCCCAGGGTCCCGCCTCTTTTCTGTTCTTCGGTGTTGTGTTTCTTTTGCTGTTGGTTATCTGATGTGTTGTTAATTCTTTTGTGGTGGCTGGTGATGGTTTTTGGATGCCGTTTGATGGGTTCTACTGTGATGGTGTTTTATGTGGGGCTGACGGAGAATGATGGTTTTGAATTTATGATGCTGAAACTGGGCTGATGAAATTGCAGAATATGGTTTTGATGTCACTGGATGATTGTCAATGATTACTGGTTTTGGTGATGATCGATGCTTGTTGTTGTTTGGTTGGGAGGTGATGTTGGGGACTTTTTTGTTTTTCCACTTTGTTTGGTTTGATGTGTTATTTTGGTCTTCCTTTTTGGGGTTGTTTGGGTTTGGGGTTTGTAAATGGTTTTTTTGTGCGGGTTGTTTGACCCCTCCCCTCTCTTGTTTGTAGTTTCTTTTCCTTCTAATAAACTTGGGGGGGGGTCGGGAATAGCTCGACACTTGAATCTTCCTTTCCCTAATAAACCATAAAAATCGCTTATAAAAACTAATAAACCCCAATAAAACCATAATAAAACCATAAATATACCTTCTCAACCCTAATAAACCTTGACAGACCATAATAAAACCTAATAAAACCAAACTAAACCCCAATAAACCAAAAACAATGAAAACAAACCATTAAAAGTCACTAAAAAACCTAGTAAACCATAATAAATTCTAATAAAACCTAATAAACCATAAAAAATGCTCACAAACACTAAAAACACACTTATAAAACATAAAAAGTCCTAAAAACCACTCATATATAATAAGAAAAACTAAAAAACACTCATATACCATAATAAAAATAGTAACAAACCCTAGTAAACCCTAAAAATCCCTAACAAACCCTAATAATCCCTACTCAACCCTAATAAACCCTAATGATACCTACTCAACCCTAATAAAACCCTAAAAATACCTAGTCAACCCTATTAAACCTTAACACACCATAATAAACAATAATAAACCCCCACTAAACCCTAAAAAACACAAATATACCATTAAAAAGCCCCAAAACACCTAATAAATGCTAATAAAACCTAACAAGGCTTAAAAGTGCTAATAAACCCTAATAAACAGTACTAAACCCTAAAAACAATTAATATACCCTCTGAAAAATTAATAAACCATAATGAACTATAATAAACCCTAATAAATCCTAAACATACCAAAATATACCATAATATACCATAATATACCCTTGTAAACCCAAATCCAAACTAGTAAAATCATAAAAATACCTAATAAACCCTAAAAACGTTGACACACCATAATAAACCCTAATAAAATCCTAATAACCCCCCAAACCATAAAAATGATTATATACCCTTAAAAGCCCTAAAAACCTAACAAATCATAATAAATGTTAATATCACCTTAAAATCCTAAAAAATGCTAGTAAACCCTAAAAAACCTTTAGTAATAATAGTCGTAATAACGCACGTGCAAGTGCATATGCATGTTTATGGTTTAAATAATAAATAACAACACACGTGCATGTGCATACGCCTGTGAATTTTCTTATGAATGATAATAAATGATAAATAATAAATAATAGTGCATGAGAATTGCATTATATGTGCATGTTCATTTGAATGATAATAAATAATAAATAATATTCACATACAAGTGCATGTGCATGTTCATGTGCATGGGCATGTTAATAAACAATAAATAATAACCAATTCCACATAAATGTGCATTTGAATGTGAATGATAATAAATAATAAATAATAACACATGTGATAATTGAATAATGAGCATGCATTTCATGTGCACACTACTACAAAAAACAGCCATTATCAGCGCTAGAAAAGTTCATTAACAGTGCTAAAAAATCACTGTTAATCGAGGCAAGGATATAGGGGGGGTCCCTTTTATGAGCGCTTAGAAAAGTGCTGATAAATGCACCTTTTATCAGCGCTAAAAAAAGTGCTGATAAATGACCCCTTTATCAGCACTTCTATAAAGCACTGATAAAAGTTAAAAAAATAAAAAAATAAAAAAATAAAATATATTTATATAATGCGGGGGGGGGGGGGGAGGGAGCTTTTAATAGTGCATTCCCCCCTATCACCGCTAGGTGGACCCCCCTCAATCTCTCCCGCGCACATCCCTTCCCGCGCATCCCCCACATGCGTGTACCTCCTTGCGTCCACCCGAACTCGAACTTGTGACCTCCCCCCCTTGCGTGCTCGCACCTTTACCACTAATCCATTTCGTTTTTTTCTCTATTTAATTATATATCTATTGATTAATATATATAGTTATATTTATTCTTATATTAATATAGATTAAGATTAATATAAATATATTTAGTAATATTAATACATATATATTTATTCATGTATTAGTGTATATATATATATTCATTCACTTATTAATATATATTTATATTAATAAGTTTTTTATCCGTATATTTATTTTTATATTAATATTTTTTATAATATTTGTTTTAAATACATTTATAAAATAGGTTTTTTATGTGTGTTTATAAATAAATAAATACATACATATATACAACACACATAGACACACAAACACACACACACAGACACACATATATTTATGAATAAATACACATATATGTGTATTTAAAAATCCATAGAATGTTAAAATGACCATAACTTCTAATCTAAAAGCCCGTTTCAACTCCACAACCAGTCCAATCGAAGAAAATGAATCAATCTTCGATATGATATGTGGTACAGGCCTAACAGACATCTGGATCAGAAGTTATACTTGTTTGAATGTTAACAAATCGAGGTATCCCAACTAAAGCCGCTAACATCACAACATAAACCCTATCAATTTCTACAAAAACCCAAAAAATGCTTCAAAATCCAAAAAACACAACAAAACCCCAAACAATGCTAAAATAACCCTAACAAAGCATAAAAAATCCACACACACCCATAAAACCCAAAAAAACGCATAAAAACCCAAACAACTCAAACAAACCGTAACAAACCCTAAAATCCCTAAAAAACCAAACAAATCCTAACAACCACTAATAACCCCTAATAACCACTAATAAACCCTAATAACCACTAAAACCGACTATTAAACCCTAAAAACACTAATAAACACTAATAAATAGTAATAACTTGTAATAAACCCTAACAAACTCTATTAGACCTCAATAAACTATTCAAAGCCCTAAAACCCCTAATATACAATAAAAAACACTATTAAACCATAATAAACCCTAATAATCACTAAAAACCCAAAAAAACCCTACAAAACACTACAAAACTCTATAACCCACTAATAGACCCTAACAAACCCTAATAACCCCAAAATAAATCATAACAAACCCTAACAACACCAAATAAATTGTAAAAATTCCTAACAACGCCAAATAAATTGAAACAAATAGGAACAAACTGTAACAAACCCCTAATAAACCACAATATACCTTAACAACGCATAATAAACCCTAATAAATCGTAATAAACCTAAATACACGTTACTAAACCCTAATAAATAAAATTATCCCTCAAAAACCTTAATAAATCCCAAATAACCCAAAAAAAGGTTGATAAACCCTAGAAAAATCTATTAATGCCTACAAAAGCCCAATAAAACCCTAATATACAATAAAAATGCTAATAAACTGTAAAAAATCTTAAAGAACACTAATAAACCCTAAAGAACCCTAATAAACCCTAAATAACCATATTAAACTCTAAAGAACACTAAAAAACCCTAATGAACCAAAAAAATGCTAAAACACTTTATATAAACCCTAAAAACCACTACAATACCCAAAAAAACCGTAAACCACACTAAAAAACCCTAACAACCCCTATCAATCCCAAAAAAACAAATAAACCCATAAAACCCCCCAAAAAACCATCAAAAAGCCATCATATACCATAAAAAATCACAAACACCCGTTAACAACTATTAAAAACTCTAAAAAACACTACAAACCATAAACAACCATTAAAACCCTAAAAAAGGATTCAAATAGAAACATAAACCCTAAAACGTAACATAAACCCTAAAAAATACAACAAAACCCATAAAAATGCAATGTAAGGCAAAAAACGCAACATAGACACAAAAAATGCTACATAAACCCTAAAAGCTCAACATAAACCCTAAAATCTCTACATAAACCGTATAAATCTAACATAAACACTAAAAAATACAACATAAACCCTAAAATCGCAACATAAACATTAAAAAGGCTACATAAAACCTAAAAACCCAATATAAACCATAAAAACACTCTCTGAACCCTAAAAACATTAACTAAAACCTAAAAAATGCAATATAAATTCTACATCACCCCTAAAAATGCTACATAAACCCATAAAACGCAACATAAACCCAAAAAAATGATACATAAAACCTAAACACTAAACACGCTGCATAAACTCTAAAAACGTTACATAAACCCTAAAAATGATACATAAAATCTGAAACCGCTAACTAAACCCTAAAAACGCAACATAAACACAAAAAATGCTACATAAACTCTAACAATGTCACCCAAACCCTAAAAATGCAACAAGAACCCTAAAGACGCGTTAAAACCCTCAAAAATATTAAACCTTGATATACCATAATATAAAAACATAAACCCTAATAAACCCCTAATAAACTCTAATAAACCATAAAAACACCTTATAATCCCTAAAATCCTAAAAACACGTTATGAAAACCTAAAAAACCCTAACCAACCCTAAAAGACACTAATAAACACTAATAAACCCTAATAAACCCCAAACAAACCCTAAAAATCCCTAATAAACCAAAAATAAAGCCAAATAAACCCTACTCAACCCCAAAAAACCTTAACACACTATAATAACCCCTAATAAAACCCTACAAAACCCTAATAAAGAAAAAAAATGCTATTATACCTTAAAAAATCCATAGAAACCCTCATATAATCTAATATAACCTAATAAACCCTAAAAATGCTTAAAAACAATAAAAAATGATCACAAACAATAAAAATGTGCTATATTACCTAAAAATACCTAAAACACTAATATAACCTAATAAAGACAAAAAATGGTAATATACCTTAAAAATACCTAGAAATCCTAATAAACCATAATAAACTCTAATATAACCAAAGAAACCCTAAAACACTCACAAACAAAAACAAAACGCCCACAAAAAAACATGCTATATTATCTAAAAAGACCTAACAAACACTAATATAACGTAATAAAACAAAAAGACAAATAAACCCCTAACAAACACTAATAAACCCTAAAAATCCCTAATAAACCTTAATAAAAATAATGAAAACCCTAATAAAACCCTTAAAATACCTTCTCAACCCTAATAAACCTTGACACGCCATAACAAAACCTAATAAAACCTAATAAAACCCTACTAAACCCCAATAAACAAAAAAACACACAAACAACCCATTAAAAAGCCCTAAAAACCCTAATAAACCATAATAAATTCAAATAAAAGATAATAGACCATTAAAAAGATCACAAGCACTAAAAACATGCTAATAAAACCTAAATATTTTTAAAAACTTTTCATATATATTAACAAAAACTAAAACAACACTCATATACCCCCAATAAAAACAATAAAAATACTAGTAAACCCTAAAAATCCCTACCAAACCTTAATAAACCGTACTCAACCCTAATAAAACCTCAAATATACTGACTCAACCCTAATAAAACCCTAAAAATACCTACCTAACAATAATAACCCTAAACACACCATAATAAACCCCACTAAACCCTAAAAACGCAAATATACCATTAAAAAGCCCTAAAACCCCTAATAAATTCTAATAAAACCTAACAAAACTTAAAAGTGCTTATAAACACGAATAAACACTACAAAACACTAAAAACCCCTAATATACACTCTTAAAATTAATAAACAATAATGAACCATAATAAACCCTAATAAATCCTAAACATACCCAAATATACCATAATATACACTAAATAATAACACATGTGAATTGCATGTGTATGTGAATCGGCATGTGAATTATAATAAATAATAAATAATTACACACATACAAGTGCATGTGCATGTGAATGTGCATGTGAATGTGCATGTGCATGTGCATGTGCATGTGCATGTGCATGGTGATAAACAATAAATAATAACCAAGTCCACAAGAATCTGAATTTGCATGTGAATGATAATAAATAATAAATAATAACACAAGTGATAATAGAATAACGCACGTGCATTACGTGTGCACGTGCATCAGAATAACTAATAATAACACAAGTGATAATAGAATAATTCATGCGCATTTCATTTGCATCGGAAGGATAATAAAATATATATAATAACGCATGTTCATTTTCATTTACATATAATGATAATGATAATGCTGCATGCATGTGCATGGTAATAAAGAATAAATAACAATGCACGTGCATGTGCATTTGTATTTGATGATACAAACAACAACAATAACAACAACAACAACAACAAAAATAATAATAGAACAACCCAAGTGCATTTCATGTGCACGTGCATAGTAGTAAATAATAAATAAATAATAATAAATAAGAGAACACATGCTTGTGCATGTGCATTTTCATTTGATGATAATATTAATAATTCTAATTGTAATAATAATAATAATAATAATAATAACAATAATAATGCATGCAGGTGCATGGTAAAAAATAATAAATACCAACGCACATGCTTGTGCATTTCCATGTGATAACGATAATAATTATGATAATAATAATAATAATAATAATAATAACTATGACAATAATAATAATAATAATAATAAAAAGAATAATACAAGTGCATTGCATATGCACATACATGGTAATAAATAATAAATAACAACGCACGTGCATCTACATTTTCATGTGATGATAGTAATAATAACAGCAGTTGTAATAATAGTAGTTGTAGTGGTGATAATAGTAGTAGTAATAATGCATATGATAATAGAATATTCCATGTGCATTACGTATTCATGTGTATGGTAATAAATAATAACTCTCGTGCATTGCATTTGCATGTGATGATGATGATGATGATAATAATATTATTAATATTAATAATATTAATAGTAACAACACATGTGATAATACAATAACACACGTTCATTGAATGTGTGTGTATCTGCATTTGGATGTGAAATTCCATGTGATGATAATAATAACAACAACAACAACAACAACAACCACAATAATAATAATAACAATAATAATAACAACACATGTGATAATAAAATAACGTGTGTGAATTTCATGTGCACGTGCATGGTAATAAAAATATAATAATATTGCATGTGAATGTTCTTGTGCATTTGAATGAGATGATAATAATAATAATAATAGTAATAGTAATAATAAGTTAAAGTTGTTTGAAAAAATAGTAGACAAGACAAAAGTGCTAGAAATGGTGTCTCGAAAAACCTAACAAATCAAAGAGTCATTAAAAAAGGCATAACTTCTTCTTCATGTGTCCATTTCCACTTTGTGAATAGTAAAACTAAATCTCATGGAATGAACTATGATAAAAACGGATTATGGACACCGAACAGACACACAGTTCAGAAGTTAGGACCGTTTTAAGAAAAATTTGACAGGGATTCGGACCGAGAAATAGAGTTTTGGAGGGCTTCTAATGGGTTTTTTGGATTTTATTTTCCCAAACATGACTTAACCTTTGTTCATGTTATTCTTCTTTGTATATATATTCTATTCCTTAGATTTGATATGTGGTAGAGCTAAAACGGACAACCATAGTGAATGTTGTGGCCATTTGATGTTGGGAATTTTTTTCGAGTGGTATAACTAATATATCTTCTGTTTCTTTGATCTTATCACAGTTTCAATTAGACTTGGTCCTCACTCATCTCATGAGATTTGATTTTAGTAGTCACAATTCTCAAACGGAAACTCGAAGGAGAAATTATGCCTATTTTAGTGAGTTGCGGGATTCTTTGGTTTTTAGGAGCTAGGAGGGTTGCTCAATTTAAAACGACAATAACTTCTGCTACGTGTGTTCATTTTTCCTCTTCCACATATCAAATCAACTATTTTGAAACGATGCACACTCCGGTAACCACTAGAATGATTTCTGACATTCTTCAACTCCCCAAAAGACCCAAAACCCCTTTGGATGGTCAAAAGATTGGATTCTGGTGTCTTTTTTGCAATAACTTCTTCTCTGGGTATTCGTTTTGCCGCTACCACATATCAATTCGAAGCTTGATACTAGAACTACACTCCTATAACCACTGAAGCACCTTCTCACTTCTTTATAGGCCCCAAAAGGTACTTAAACCCTCCAAAAGACCATAACTTCTACTACGGGAGTCTGTTTTGCCTCTACCATATATCAAATCGAATCTTTCGACTAGATCTACACATCTGTGACCAAAAGGAACACCTTGTCATGTTCTTAAAGACCCCAAAGGTCCTTAAGTCCTCTAAATGACCATAACTTCAGATCTGGGTGTCTGTTTCACATCTACCACATATCAAATTGAATCTTGCGACTAGCACTACACATCTGTGACAACCATAAAGAACTAAATTACCTGAAAAAACCATGAATAACCCCATAAACACTAAAACCCATTAAAACCACCAAAAATCTTAACAAACACTAAAAAACACTAACAAACCCTAACAAACCCTTACAGACCCTAACAAACCCTAACAAACCCCAAAAAACCCTAAAAAATATAACAAACCCTAAAAACTTCTAACAAACCCTAACAAGCCCTAAAAAACCCAAGAAGCACTAAGAAATCCCAATAATGACAAAAAATATGAAGAAACGCTAAAACCCCCTATGAAACCATAAGAAACCCTAACATAACCCTAAAACCCTTAAAACCCTAACAAAACCCAAAGAAAACCTAAGAAACACTAAAAAAACCCTTAAAAACCCTAATGCACCCTTAAAAACCATAACACGCCCTTAGAAACCCCAGAACAACCTTAGAAACCCCAACATACCCATCGAAACCCTAACACAACCTTAGAAACCTTTAGAAACCATAGCACACCCTTAGAAACCCTAACTCGCCCGTAAAAACCCTAACCCAACCTTAGAAACCCTAACACACCCTTAGAAACCCTAAAAACCCTTAGATGCCCTAATTTAGTCTAATAAGGACTAATAAATCCTATCCAACCCTACAAACCAATAATAAAACAAAATAATCCCTAACAAACCCTAAAGCCCACTACTAAACCCTAATAAACACTCATAAATCATAATAAACCCTAAAACCCCTATTAGACCCCAATAAAAGCTACAAAATACCTAAAAACCCAAATATACAATAAAAATACTATTAAACCATTCAAAATGCTAATATTCACAAAAAACCCTAACAAACCCGGCATAGCCGAAAAAACCCCTAAAAACCATAAAAACCCTAAAAAACTAAAAACCCTAAAAACCCTAAAAAATCCTAAAAATCCCTAAAAACCCTTAAAATCCAAAAACCCTTAAAATCCCAAAAAAAAACCCAAAAACAAACATAAAACCCCTAAAAAACCTCAAAAAACCTCAAAAAACCCTTAAAAACCTAAAAAATGCTAAAAACGCTAAAAACCCTAGAAATCCTAAAAATGCCTAACAAAACCCTAACCAAATCTATAAAACCCTTAAAAACCCTAAAATCCCCTAGAAAACCGTAAAAACCTCAAAATAAACCCTAATACACCCTAAAGAACCCTAAATAACCCAAAAACCCTAAGGAACCTTAAAGAACAACTAAAGCCACTAACAATGCTACATAAACCCTATCAATTTCTACAAAAACACGAAAAATGGTTCAAAACCCACAAAACACAACAAAACCCCACAAAAATGCTAAAATAACCCTAGCAAAGCCTAAAAAATTCAAACACACCCATTAAACCCAAAAAATGCATAAAACCCCAAACAACTCAAACAAACCATAACAAACCTTAAAAACCCTAACAAAACCTAACAAACCCTAACAACCACTAAGAACCCCTAAGAACCACTAATAAACCCTAATAACCCATAAAACCCACTATTAAACCCTAAAAACCATAATAAACACTAATAAATCGTAATAACCAGTAATAAACCCTAAAAACTCTATTAGACCCTGATAAACGCTACAAAATACCAAAAACCCCTAATATACAATACAAACACTATTGAACCATTATAAAACCTAATAATCACCAAAAACCCTAACAATCCTGACAAAATGCTACAAAAATCTCTAAATAATAGCCTACAAAACCCTACAACCCACTAATAAACCCTAAGAACCCTAAAACCACCAAAAAAATCGTAACAAACCCTAGAAACCCCATATAAATTGTACCAAATCCTAACAATGCCAAACAAATCGTAACAAACTGAAAAAAAAACCTTAAGAAACCCCTAATAAACCCTAATAAAACCTAACAAATCAGAATAAACCCAAATAAATCAAAATAAACCCAAATACACGTTACTAAACCCTAATAAATAAAATAAACACTAATAAATCCTAATAAATCCTAAATAACCCTAAAATGGTTGATAAACCCTAGAAAAAGATATTAATGCCTTCAAAAGACCAATAAAATACTAGTATATAATAAAAAAATCTAATAAACTGTAACAAATCATAAAGAACACTAATAAACCCTAAATAAACCTAATAAACCCTAAAGTACCATATTAAAATTTAAAGATCACTAAAAAACCCTAAAGAACTCAAAAAAAGCTAAAACACATTATATAAACCCTAAAAACTGCTAAAATACCCAAACAAACCCTAAAATACACTAAAAACCCTAACGACCCCTATCAATCCCAAAAAAAAGTAAACCCATAACCCCCCCCCCCTCAAACCATCAAAAATCCATCAGATACAATAAAAAACTATAAACACATGTTAACAACCCTTAAAAACCCTATGAAACACTATAAACCACAAACCACCATTAAAACACTAAAGAGGCTTCAAATGGATACATGAACCATAAAAATGTTACATAAACCCAAAAAAATGATACAAAAACCCTAAAAATGAAACATAAACCAAAAAACACATCATAAACCCAAAAAGTGCTACATAAACCCAAAAAGCTCTACATAAACCCTAGAACTGTAACATAAACCCTAAAAAACAACATAAACCCTAAAAAAGGCATCATAAACATTAAAAAATGCTCCATAAAAACTAAAAACACAATATAAACCATAAAAACACTACATGAACCCTAAACATGCTACATAAACCCTAAAAAATGCAACATAAATACTACATCACCCTTAAAAACGCAACATAAACCCAGAAAACGCAACATAAAGCCTAAAAAATTCTACATAAATCTTAAACACTAAACATGCTACATAAACCCTAAAAACATTAAATAAACCCTTAAAATTATACATAATGCCTATAACCTCTAACTAAACCCTAAAAATGCAAATAAACACTAAAAATGCAACATAAACTATAACGACGCTACACAAACCCTATAAAAATCTACAAAAACCCTAAAGACGCTTCAAAACCCTCAAAAATATTAAACCAAAATATACCATAATATAAAAAAATTAAACACTAATAAACCCCAAATAAACCCCTAAAGAACCACTAAAGCCACTAACAACACTACAAAAACCCTAGAAATTGCTAAAAAATGCAAAAAATGCTTCAAAACCCACAAAACGCAACAAAACCCCCAAAATGCTAAAATAAACCTAACAAAGAATAAAAATTCCAAACACACCCATAAAACCCAAAAAAGTTCATAAAACCCCAAACAACTCAAACAAACCATAACAAACCCTAAAAACCCTAACAAAACCTAACAATCCCTAACAACCACTAATAACCCCTAAGAACCACTAATAAACCCTAATAACCCCTAAAACCCACTACTAAACCCTAAAAACCATAATAAACACTAATAACACTACAATAGAATCATCGTTTAGCTGTGGTTTTTTTCTGTGTTTCGCGGCGGTTTAAACCGCCGCGACATGGTTTGGCAGCGGTTTATAGAAACCGCCGCCTAATACGGCGTCGCTAATATATTCACGGTGGTTTTTTCTGTTTCACAGCGGTTTAAGGAAAGTGTCGTATCTACCTCATTTCGCGGCAGTTTTCCTGAATTTAGTGGTGGTTTTTATGATCCCTGGATATCAATTTATTCGTGGCTGTTATAACCGCCGCGAATAAACTCAAATTCAGTGGCCGTAAAACCACCGCCGAAGTCACATGAACCACCGCAGAATGAGGCAGCAATGATTCAGCTATGTCACGGCAGTTAAACCCACCTCTAAACGTAAGAAATAATTTACATTTAGCGGCAGTTTTCACTATTTAGTGGTGGTTTGAACCGCCACCCATATAAATGCCACGGTAGTTAAAACCGCCGCTAAAAGCTACCCAGAAAAAAAATGTCTGCTTTTGCTGCACCACTGCCCTGAAAAACAAATCAAACTAGAAATATAAACCAACTGAGATACATTATAGCCCTCCTACCATGCATAACCCACATCATGTATCATAATCACTATCCCTCCTACTTCACTACATCACATTCCCACAATCACTTCATCAATATCAAAAATAACAACATGACAATCACACACCAAAACATCACTTTCCACAAAAAATCATTTGGTAAGAAATTATATATTATTAATATTTGGATAAAATGGATTAATTAATTATAACTGATGATAAAATATTACAATTAATTATGTATGATTCCTTTGTATGTTATAGGACCTAAGAAAATGGGTGGTGAAAGATTGGTCCATGGGAAGCATGGGGGTGAGGTCTGTCCTTGAGCTGTTAAGTGGTGTGTCAATAGAAAGGGGCTTCAAAATGAGTTAGGCTCTTTAAGGTTCTAGACCTATTGTTTTAATTATTATTTTGTGTGGTTTGAGGTGTGTATGATTTCCATTGTATTCCATTCTCCTTCTATAAACCCAATTATTATTTTTTAATTAAATGGTTAATTAAAATTAAAATGTTAAGGTGATTGAAGACCATGAGAAAACCAAACTATGTGCTAGGGAACAGATAGAAGATTGTGTACTGGCCTGATTCCTCGGTCTCTAAAAGATGAGGCATTGAACTTAGAGATCTCAAGTGACTTCCTGACCCCTTTATTGGGGGGGGGGGGCTTTTGAGAAGTCTTTTCCCTAGAGGATGAGCCTTGTGTACCTTTTTATGGAGGTGTTTTGTGACATAAGATGACCATCCAATGTGGGCGAGCAAAGACCCTTGAGACACCTCCAACAATTAATTAATGTTTGACTTAGAAACCATGGACTATCTAATCTGTAATGTGTCTTGGGTATACAATCAAGTCATGCAATCATAGTAATTGTTTGTATTGACCAAACCCTTTTCCATTAGTTGTGATTTACTCTAGGTGGACGAACATAGGATGGACTAGGATTGGGTTTGCTGAGTGGACCATCTATGTGGAACCTTCTAACTAAGATGGTCCATGATCCATATTCCTGGAAAACCCATTATTTGGTTTCCACATTGAGGCTGAGATGTTATTTTATATATTGACACTGCTAGAAATTGTGATTTTATCGAATGAAAAGTACTAGATTGAGATAGTGGTCCAAGAACAAGGATCTCAAGAACGATTCCTCTACATACATACAGACCTAGAGGACCCATGTGGGTTCCCAGTAGATAGACCAACCCTGAACAGATGCATGTGTTTATTTAGAGATGGTTACAGGTGTCACTATAGAACATGAACCAATGTGGATGCATGATGGGGATAAGATTATAATGATGGTAATGGGTGTTAGGTTGACCATGTTTTTATTTATATTTATATTTAGTCTTGATTCATGATATTTAACAAGATTCATTAGAATCTCTAATTGGGCATGACACAATTTTCATTACTTAGGACACCTGTGAATCACTTGTTGGGATGGATGAGACCCTTTTATTCTTATTGTGTTTCTAATCTATTGTCATTACATATTTTGGGTGGACACTTAGTACAACTATCATCAATCATATATGATAGATGTATAACTAATGGTGGTACCTTATTTGCAAAAAAAATCCATCGGGTCCTTTGTGGTATATATATTCTAGTAATTTATATATCTTCTCACTAGAGTGTTAGTTTGGGACATATGAGTAGTCCATTCTAAAAAAATTTCTATATAGAACATGATGCTACACATGCATTCATAATCTGGGGTTTATATTGATATCATACAAGTAGATGGTTCTTTATAGCTTTGTAGGGATTATAATAGCTCGACACTTGAATCTTCCTTGCCCTAATAAACCCTAAAAATCCCTTATAAAAACTAATAAACCATAATAAAACCCTAAATATTCCTTCTAAACCCTCATAAACCTTGACAGACCATAATAAAACCTAATGAAACCAAACTAAACCCCAATAAACTAAAAAAAATCAAACAAACCATTATAAGGAACTAGAAAACCTAGTAAACCATAATAAATTCTAATAAAACCAAATAAACCATAAAAGTTGCTCACAAGCACTAAAAACACATTAATAAAACATAAAAAGTCCTAAAAACCACTCATATATATTAATAAAATCTAAAAAACACTCACATACCCTAATAAAAATAGTAACAAACACTAGTAACCATAAAAATCCCTAACAAACCCTAATAATCCCTACTCAACCCTAATAAACCCTAAAAATACCTACTCAACCCTAATAAAACCCTAAAAATACCTAGTCAACCCTATTAAACCTTAACACACCATAATAAACCATAATAAACCTCCACTAAACCCTAAAAAATGCAAATATACCATTAAAAATCTCCAAAACTTCTAATAAATGCTAATAAAACCTAACACGACTTAAAAGCGCTAATAAACCCAAATAAACAGTACTAAACCCTAAAAACCATTAATATACCCTCTTAAAAATTAATAAACCATAATGAATCATAATAAACCCTAATAAATCCTAAACATACCAAAATATACCATAATATACCATAATATACCCTAATAAACCCAAATAAATACTAATAAAACCATAAAAATACCTAATAAACCCTAAAAAATGTTGACACACCATAATAAACCCTAATAAAATCCTAATAACCCCCACCAAACCCTAAAAACACTTATATACCCTTAAAAACCCTAAAAACATAACAAATCATAATAAATGTTAATATCACCTTAAAATCCTAAAAAATGCCAGTAAACCCTAAAAAAACCTTTAATAATAATAATAGTAATAACACACGTGCACGTGCATATGCATGTTCATGGTTTAAATAATAAATAATAACACACGTGCATGTGAATATGCCTGCTAATTTGCATGTGAATGATAATAAATGATAAATAATAAATAATTGTGCATGTTAATTGGATGTGTATGTGCATGTGCATTTGAATGATAATAAATAATAAATAATATGCACATACAAGTGCATGTGCATGTGCATGTGCATGTGCATGGTAATAAACAATAAATAATAACCAAGTCCACATGAATGTGCATTTGAATATGAATGATAATAAATAATAAATAATAACACATGTGATAATTGAATAATGAACGTTCATTGCGTGTGCACACTACTACAAAAACAGCCTTTATCAGCGCTAGAAAAGAGCATTAACTGTGCTAAAAAAAGCACTGTTAATCGAGGTGAGGATATAGGGGGGACCCTTTTATTAGCCCTTAGAAAAGCGCTGATAAAGGCACCTTTTATCAGCACTAAAAAAAGTGCTGATAAATGACCCCTTTATCAGCACTTTTAAAAAGCGCTGATAAAAGTCAAAAAAAATAAAAAAATAAAAAATAAAAAATTATTTATATAATTCGGGGGGGAGCTTTTAATAGTTATTTCCCCCTATCAGCGGTAGGCGGAACCCTCTCAATCTCTCCCATACACAGCCCTTCCTGTGCATCCCCCACATGTGCGTACCTCCTTGCGTCCACCCAAACTCGAACCTGTAACCTCCCCCCCTTGCGTGCCAGCACCTTTACCACTAAGCCATTTTGTTTTTTTCTCTATTTAATTATATAACTATTGATTAATATATATAGTTATATTTATTCGTAAATAAATATAGATTAAGATTAATATAAATATATTTAGTAATATTAATACATATATATTTATTCATGTATTAGTATATATATATATATTCATTCTTATATTAATATATATTTATATTAATAAGTTTTTTATCCATATATTTATTTTTATATTAATATATATTTATAATATTAGTTTTAAATACATTTATAAAATATTTTTTTATGTTTGTTTATAAATAAATAAATAAATACATATATATAACACACACAGACACACAAACACACACACACATACACAGATATATTTACGAATAAATACATATATATGTGCATTTGAAAAGCCATAGAATGTTAAAACAACCATAACTTCTAATCTAGAAGCCCGTTTCAACTCCAAAACCAGTCCAATTGATGAAAATGAAACAATCATCGATATGATATGTGTTATAGGCCTAACAAACATCCGGATCAGAAGTTATACTTGTTTGAATGTTAACAAATCGGGGTATCCCAACTAAATCCACTAACAACGCAACATAAACCTATAAATTGCTACAAAAACCCAAAAAATGCTTCAAAACCCAAAAAACGCAACAAAACCACAAATAATGCTAAAATAGCCCTAACAAAGCATAGAAATCAAAACACAAACCAAAAACCCGAAAAACGCATAAAACCCCAAACAACTCAAACAAATCGTAACAACCCCTGGAATCCCTAAAAATCCTAACAAACCCTAACAACCACTAATAACCCCTAAGAACCATTAATAAACCCTAATAACCACTAAAACCCACTATTAAACACTAAAAACACTAATAAACACTAATATACCATAATAACGTGTAATAAACCCTAACAAACTCTATTAGACCTCAATAAACTCTAGAAATCCCTAAAACCCCTAATATACAATAAAAACACTATTAAACCATAATAAACTCTAATAATCACTAAAAACCCAAACAAACCCAACAAAACACTACAAAAACATTCAAATAATAGCCTACAAAACTCTACAACCCACTAATAAACCCTAACACACCCTAATAACCTCAAAATAAATCATAACAAACCCTAACAACACCAAGTAAATTGTAAAAAAATCCTAACAATGCCAAATAAATCATAACAAATAGGAACAAACCATAACAAACCCCTAATAAACTGCAATAAACCTTAACAAAGCATAATGAACCCCAATAAATCGTAATAAACCCAAATACACATTACTAAATCCTAATAAATAAAATAAAAACTGATAAACCTTAATAAATCCTAAATAACCCAAAAAGAGGTTGATAAACCCTAGAATAAACTATTAATGCCTACAAAATCCCAATAAAACCCTAACATACAATAAAAATTCTAATAAACTGTAACAAATCTTAAAGAACACTAATAAACCCTAAACAGCCATAATAAACCCTAAAGAACCATATTAAACTCTAAAGAACATTAAAAACCCCAATGAACCCTAAAAAATGTTATAGAACATTACATAAACCCTAAAAACCGCTACAATACACAAAAAACCCTGAACCACACTAAAAAAAACATAACAACCCCTATAAATCCCCCCCAAAAAAAACAAATAAACCCATAACCCCCCCCCACAAATACCCATTAAAAATCCATCATATAGAATAAAAAACCACAAACACTCGTTAATAACTCTTAAAACCCCTAAAAACACTACAAACCATAAACAACCATTAAAACCCTAAAAAAGATTTAAATAGATACATAAACCCTAAAACGTAACATAAACCCTAAAAAATGCAACAAAATCCATAAAAATGCAATGTAAGCCATAAAACGCAACATAAACACAAAAAATGCTACATAAACCCTAAAAACACTACATAAACCCAAGAAATCTAACATAAACCCTAAAAAAAACAACATAAACCCTAAAATCGCAACATAATCATTAAAAATGCTACATAAAACCTAAAAACCCAATATAAACCCTAAAAACACTCCATGAACCCTAAAAACGTTAACTAAACCCTAAAAAATGCAACATAAATGCTACATCACCCCTAAAAATGCTACATATACCTAGAAAACGCAACATAAACCCAAAAAAATGATACATAAAACCTAAACCCTAAACACACTGCATAAACCTTAAAAACGTTACATAAACCCTAAAAATGATACATAAAATCTAAAACCGCTAAATAAACACTAAAAATGCTACATAAACACTAAAAATGCTACATAAACTCTAACAATGCTAAAGAAACCCTAAAAATGAAATAAAAACCCTAAAGATGCTTTAAAACCCTCAAAAATGTTAAACCCTAATATACCATAATTTACAAACATATATCCTAATAAACCCCTAATAAACTCTAATAAACCATAAAAACACCTTATAATCCCTAAAATCCTAAAAACACGTTATGAAAACCTAAAAAACCCTAACCAACCCTAATAGACACTAATAAACACTAATAAACCCTAATAAACAACAAACAAACCCTAAAAATCCCTAATAAACCATAAATAAAGCCATATAAACCCTACTCAACCCCAGAAAACCTTAACACACCATAATAACCCCAAATAAAAACCTAAAAAACCCCAATAACGAAAAAAATGCTAGTATATCGTAAAAAATCCCTAGAAACCTTAATATACTCTAATATAACCTATTAAACCCTAAAAATGCTTAAAAACAATAAAAACGATCACAAACAATAAAAATGTGCTATATTATGTAAAAATAATTAAAACACTAATATAACCTAATAAATAAAAAAAATGATAATATACCTTAAAAATCCCTAGAAACCCTAATAAAACATAATAAACTCTAATATAACAAACGAAACCCTCAAACACTCACAAACAAAAATAATACGCTCACAAAAATTAAAAACACACTATATTATCTAAAAAGACCTAACAAACTCTAATATAACGTAATAAAACAAATAGACAAATAAACCCCCAAAAAACACTAATAAACCCTAAAAATCCCTAATAAACCCTAATAAAAGTAAAGAAAACCCTAATAAAACCCTTAAAATACCTTCTTAACCCTAATAAACCTTGACACACCATAACAAAACCTAATAAAACCCTAATAAACCCCAATAAACAAAAAAACAAAAACAACCCATTAAAAATCCCTAGAAACCCTAATAAACCATAAAAAATTCAAATAAAAGATAATACACCATTAAAATGCTCACAAATACTAAAAACATGCTAATAAAACCTAAATATTCATAAAAACCCCTCATATATATTAACAAAAACTAAAACAACACTCATATACCCCCAATAAAAACAAAACAAATACTAGTAAACCATAAAAATCCCTAACAAACCCTAATAAACCGTAGTCAACCCTAATAAACCCTAATAAAACCTTAAAGATACCGAATCAACCCTAATAAAACTCTAAAAATACCTACTTTACAATAATAACCCTTAGCACACCAGAATAAACCTTAATAAACCCCACTAAACCCTAAAAAATGAAAATATACCATTAAAAAGCCCTAAAACCCCTAATAAATTCTAATAAAACCTAAAAAACATAAAAGCACTAATAAACCCAAATAAACTCTACGAAACATGAAAAAACCCTAATATACACTCTTAAAAATTAATAAACCATAATGAACCATAATAAACCCTAATAAATCCTAATCATACCCAAATATACCATAATATACCATAATATACACTAAATAATGACGCATGTGAATTGCATGTGTAAGTGAATCGGCATGTGAATGATAATAAATAATAAATAATTACGCACATACATGTGCATGTGCATGTGCATGTGCATGTTCATGGTAATAAACAATAAATAATAACCAAGTCCACAAGAATGTGCATTTGCATGTGAATGATAATAATAATGATAATGATAATAATAATAATAATAATAATAACTATGATAATAATAATAATAATAATAATAAAATAATAATCCAAGTGAATTGCATATGCACATACATTGTAATAAATAATAAATAATAACGCACATGCATCTACATTTTCATGTGATGATAGTAATAATAATAGCAGTAGTAATAATTTTAGTTGTAGTGGTGATAATAGTAGTAGTACTAATTTATATGATAATAGAATATTTCATGTGCATTACATGTGCATGTGTGTGGTAATAAATAACAACTCTCATGCATTGCATTTGCATGTAATGATGATGATGATGATGATAATAATAATAATAGTAATAATAATATTAATAATATTAATAATAACAACACATGTGATAATACATTGACACGCGTTGATTGAATGTGTGTGTATGTGAATTTGGATGTGAAATTGCATGTGATGATAATAACAATAACACCAACCACAACAACAACAACCACAATAATAATAATAACAAAAATAATAAAAACACATGTGATAATAAAATAACGTGTGTGTATTGCATGTGCACGTGCATGGTAATAAAAATATAATAATATTTCATGTTAATGTGCTTGTGAATTTGAATGAGATGATGATGATAATAACAATAATAATTGTAATAATAAGTTAAAGTTGTTTGAAAAAATAGCTAACAGGACAAAAGTGCTAGAAATGGTTTCTCGAAAAACCTAACAAATCACAGAGTCATTAAAGAAGCCATAACTTCTTCTTCAGGTGTCAATTTCCACTTCGTGAATAGTCAAACTAAATCTCATGGAACTAAATATGATAAAACTGGGTTCTGGACGCCGAACAGATACACAGTTCAGAAGTTAGGACCATTTTAAGAAAAATTTGACAAGGATTCGGACATAGAAATAGATTTTTGGAGGGATTCTAATGGGTTTTGGGGATTTTAGGTTCCCAAAAATGACTTGAACTTTGTTCAACTTATCCTTATGTGTATATCTATTCAAAACCTTTTATTTGATATGTGGTAGAGCTCAAATGGACAACCAGAGTGAAAGTTATGGTCGTTTGAAGTTGGGCATTTGTTTCGAGTGGTATAACTAATATATCTATGGTTTCATTGATCTTCTCACAGTTTTGATTAGACTTGGTCCTCACTCATCACACATGATTTTATTTTAGTAGTCATAATGCTCCAACGGACACTCGAAGGAGAAATTATGCCTATTTTACTAAGTTGCGGGTTTCTTATATTTTTAAGAGCCAGGAGGGTTGCTCAATTTAAAACGACAATAACTTCTGCTACGTGTGTTCAATTTGCCACTTCCACATTTCAAATTGAAGATTTTGATATGATAGACACTCTGGTAACCACTAGAATGCTTTTTGACATTCTTAAACCCCCCAAAAGACACAAAATCCCTTTGGATGGTCAAAAGATTGGCTTCTGGTGTTTGTTTTGCAATAACTTCTTCTCTGGGTATCCATTTTGCCGCTACCACATATCAAATAAAAGCTCGATACTACACCTACACTCCTATAACCACTGAAGCAACTTCTCACTTCTTTGAAGGCACAAAAAAGGTACTTAAACCCTCCAAAAGACCATAACTTCTAATACAGGAGTCTGTTTTGCCTCTACCATATATCAAATCGAATCTTTCGACTACATCTACACATCTGTGACCAATAGGAACACCTTATCACGTTCTTAAAGACCCAAAAGGTCCTTAAGTCCTCCAAATGACCATAACATCAGCTCTGGGTGTCTGTTTCACCTCTAACACATATCAAATTTAAGCTTGCGACTAGCTTTACACATCTGTGACAACCATGAAGAACTAAATTACCTAAAAAAATCATGAATAACCCCATAAACACTAAAAACCATTAAAACCACCCAAAATCCTAACAAAACCTAAAAAACACTAAAAAACTCTAACAAACCCTTACAGATCCTAACAAATCCCAAAAACCCCTAAAAACATAACAAACCCTAAAAAACCCTAACAAACCCTAACAAACCATAAAAAGCCCTAACAAAACCCAAGAAGCACTATGAAATCCAAAAAAACACAAAAAACATGAAGAAACCCTCAAACCACCTATGAAACCATAAGAAACCCTAAAATAACTCTAAAACCCTTAAAACCCTAACAAAACCCTAAGCAAACCTAAGAAGCACTAACACACCCTTAAAAATGCTAACACACCCTTAGAAACCCTAACACACCCTTAGAAACCCTAGCACACCCTTAGAAACCCCAACCTACCCATAGAAACCCTAACACAACCTTAGAAACCTTTAGAAACCATAACACACCCTTAAAAACCCTAACTCACCCATAAAAACCCTAACCCACCCTTAGAAACCCGAACACACCTTTAGAAACCCTAAAAACCCTTAGACACCCTAAGTCACTCTAATAAGGACTAATAAATCCTAACAAACCCTTCCAACCAATAATAAAACATAATAATCCCTAACAAACCCTAAAGCCCACTACTAAACCCTAATAAACACTCATAAATCATAATAAACCCTAAAACCCCTATTAGACCCCAATAAAAGATACAGAATACCTAAAAACCCAAATATACAATAAATATTCTATTAAACCATTCAAAATACTAATATTCACAAAAAACCCTAACCAACCCTACAAAGCTGGAAAAACCCTAAAACCCATAAAAACCCTAAAAAACAATAAAAACCCTAAAAACCCTAAAAAACCTAAAAACCCTAAAAATTCCTAAAAATTCCTAAAAACCCTTATAATCCTAAAACCCCTAAAAACTCAAAAAACCCAAAAACAAACATAAACCCCCTAAAAACCTCATAAAACCTCAAAAAACCCTAAAAACCTAAAAAACACTAAAAATGCTAAAAACCTAAAAATCCTAAAAATGCCTAATAAAACCCTAACCAAATCAATGAAACCCTTAAAACCCTAAAAGCCTCTAGAAAACCCTAAAAACCTCAAAAGAAACCCTAATACACCCTTATGAACCCTAAAAACACAAAAAACCCTAAGGAACCTTAAAGAACCACTAAAGCCACTAACAATTCTACATAAACCCTATCAATTGCTACAAAAACACAAAAAATGCTTCAAAACCCACAAAACACAACAAAAACCCACAAATATGCTAAATAAACCCTAACAAAGCATAAAAAATTCAAACACACCCATAAAACCCAAAAAAATGAAAAAAACCCCAAACAACTCAAACAAACCTTAACAAACCCTAAAAACCCTAACAAAACCTAACAAACCCTAACAACCACTAAGAACCCCTATGAACCACTAATAAACCCTAATAACCCATAAAACCCACTATTAAACCCTTAAAACCATAATAAACACTAATAAATCGTAATAACCTGTAATAAACCCTAAAAACTCTATTAGACCCTGATAAACGATACAAAAGACAAAAAACCCCTAAAATACAATAAAAACACTATTTAACCATAATAAACTCTAATAATCACCAAAAACCCTAACAAACCTGAAAAAATGCTACAAAAATCTCTAAATAATATTCTACAAAACCCTACAACCCACTAATAAACCCTAAAAACCCTAAAAACCCCAAAAATAAATCGTAACAAACCCTAGAAACCCCAAATTAATCGTAACAAATCCTAACAATGCCAAATAAATCGTAACAAACTGAAACAAACCATAACAAACCGCTAATAAACCCCAATAAAACCTAACAAATCTTAATAAACCCTAATAAATCGAAATAAACCCAAATACATGTTACTAAACCCTAATAAATAAAATAAACCCTAATAAACCCTAATAAATCCTCAATAACCCTAAAAAGGTTGATAAACCCTAGAAAAAGCTATTAATGCCTTTAAAAGCCCAATAAAACACTAATATATAGTAAAAAAATCTAATAAACTGTAACAAATCATAAAGAACACTAATAAACAATAAATAAACCCAATAAACCCTAAAGTACCATATTAAACTCTAAAGATCACTAAAAACCCTAACAAACCCAAAAAAATGCTAAAACACATTATATAATCCCTAAAAACTGCTAAAATACCCAAACAAACCCTAAAACACACTAAAAAACTCGAACAACCACTATCAATCCCAAAAAAACAAATAAACCCATAACCCCCCCCCCCAACCATCAAAAAGCAATCAGATACAATAAAAAACTATAAACACCTGTTAACAAACCTTAAAAACCCTAAAAAACACTATAAACCATAAACAACCATTAAAACCCTGAAAAGGATTCAAAGGGATACATGAACCATAAAAATGTTACCTAAACCCTAAAAAATGCTCCAAAAACCCTAAAAATGCAACGTAAACCAAAAAACACAACATAAACCCAAAAAGTGCTACATAAACCCTAAAAGCACTACATAAACCCTAGAACAGTAACATAAACCCTAAAAACACAACATAAACCCCAAAAAGGCATCATTAACATTAAAAAATGCTCCATAAAAACTAAAAACACAATATAAACACAAAAAACACTACATGAACCCTAAACATGTTACATAAACCCTAAAATATGCAACATAAATGCTACATCACCCTTAAAAATGCTACATAAACCCAGAAAATGCAACATAAAGCCTAAAAAATTCTACATAAATCTTAAACCCTAAACACACTACATAAACCCTAAAAACATTACATAAACCCTAAAAATGATACATGAAACCAAAAACCACTAACTAAACCCTAAAAATGAAAATAAACACTAAAAATCCTACATAAACTATAATGACGCTACACAAACCCTATAAAAATCTACAAAACCCCTAAAGATGCATCAAAACCCTCAAAAATATTAAACCCTAATATACCATAATATAAAAAATTAAACCCTAATAAACACCTAATAAACCCCTAAAGAACCACTAAAGCCACAAGCAACGCTACATAAACTCTAACAATTGCTAAAAAACCCAAAAATTGCTTCAAAACCCACAAAACTCAACAAAACCCCCAAAATGATAAAATAAAACTAACAAAGCATAAAAAATCCAAACACACCCATAAAACCCAAAAAAACGCATAAAACTCCAAAAAACTCCAAAAAACCATAACAATCTATAAATACCCTAAAAAACCTAACAAACCCTAACAACCACTAATATCCCATAAGAACCACTTATAAACCCTAATAACCCCTAAAAACCACTATTAAACCCTAAAAACCATAATAAACACTAATAACACTACAACAGAATCGCTGTTTAGTGGTGGTTTTTTTTGCATTTCGTGGCGGTTTAAACTGCCGCGGCATGGTTTGGTGGCGGTTTATAGAAATCACCGACTAATACGGTGTCACCAATCTATTCGCGGAGGTTTTTTCTATTTCGCGGTGGTTTAAGGAAAGAGTTGTAGATACCTCATTTCACGGTGGTTTTCTTGAATTTAGCAGTGGTTTTTATGATCCCAGGATATCAATTTATTCACAGTGGTTATAACCGCCGCGAATAAACTCAAATTCAGTGGCCGTAAAACCACCACTGAGGTCACATGAACCGCTGTGGAATGAGGCAGCAACGATTCAGCTATGTCACGGCGGTTAAAACCGCCGCAAAACGTAAGAAAAAATTTACGTTTCATGGAGGTTTTCATAGTTTAGTAGCGTTTTAAACTGCCACCCATATAAATGTTGCGGCGGTTAAATCTACCGCTAAAAGCTGCCTAGAAAAAAAAAAGTCTGCTTTTGCTGCACCCCTGCCCTGAAAAACAAATCAAACCAGAAATATAAACCAATTGAGATATATTATAGCCCTCTTACCATGCATAACCCACATCATGTATCATCATCATTATCCCACCTCATTCACTACATCACATTCCCACAATCATATCCTCAATATCAAAAATAACAACGTGACAATCACACACCAAAACATCACTTTCCACAAAAAATCATTTGGTAAGAAATTATATATTATTCATATTTGGTTAAAATAGATTAATTAATTATAACTGATGATAAAATATTAAAAGTAATTATGTATGATTCCTTTGTATGTTATAGGACCTAAGAAAATGGGTGGTGAAAGATTGGTCCATGGAAATCTTGGGGGTGAGGTATGTACATGAGCTGTTAAGTGGTGTGTCAATGGAAAGGGCCTTCAAAATGAGTTAGGGTCTCTAATGTTATAGACCTATTGTTTTTATTATTATTTTGTGTGGTTTGAGGTGTGTAATATTTCCATTGGATTCCATTCTCCTTCTATAAACCCAATTATTATTTTATAATTAAATGGTTAATTGAAATTAAAATGTTAATGTGATTGAAGAGCATGAGAAAACTAAAATATGTGCTAGGGAAAAAATAGAAGATTGTGTACTGGCCTGATTCCTCGGTCTCTAAAGGATGAGGCATTGAACATAGAGATCTCAAGTGACTTCTTGACCCCTTCACTGGGGGGGGACCTTTTGAGATGTCTTTTACCAAGAGGATGAGCCTTTTATACCTTTTTATGGATGTGTTTTGTGACATAAGATGACCATCCAATGTGGACTAGATAATACCCTTAAGATACCTCCAAAAATTAAGTAATGTTTTACTTAGAAACCATGGCCTATCTAGTCAGGAATGTGTCTTGGGTACACCATCACGTTATGCAATCATAGTAATTGTTTGTATTTACCAAACCCTTTTCCATTAGTGGTGATTTACTCTAGGTGGACAAACATAGGATGGACTAGGATTGGGTTTGCTGAGTGGACTGTCTAAGTGGAACCTTCTAACTAAGATGGTCCATGATCCATATTCCTGGAAAACCCATTATTTGCTTTCCGCATTGAGGCCGAGATGTTATTTCATATATTGACACTTCTAGAAATTGTGATTTTATTGAATAAAAAGTACTAGATTGAGATAGTGTTCTGTCTCGTTCTTGGCCTTTTGTCCACGAAACACCCAACGACTCCGTATCCAATGATTGATGGACCTGCTTTACAAAGGTTGGCATTCGCCAGATGGCCTGACCAGCGACTCTTAAGAACTCACATTGGTCAAGAGGATGGTATGTCGGGCTCATCACACCCTTTTTGGGGGGAATTATTGCATGTTCCGGGACTCTCTTATAGATTTAAGACGTATTCATATGTTCGCGAATCTTTGGTTTATACCCAAACATAGTATCCACGGATTCAACCCTGGTGGGAAACGGTCAACTGGACACAGGGGTTCAGAATCATTTATGCCCGAGGTTTACCATCCCTTGTTGGATTAATGACCCTTAAGGGTTGGAACTCGATTGATGCAACACTAGGAGTGGCGTGGTGAACCGATGTGGAGATGATCGGATCGACTGGTTGTTGGGCTTGAACCTCATGGAGGCTTCCTACATACCCTGTCTAGGAGGCAGGGATCAATGTCCACGTAGTTCTCTTAGGTGTCAGGGAACCGACGTGAAGAGAGACTAGTTGGTCTGATGGGTGTTGGGATTGATCCTCATGGAGGCTTCCTACATACCCTGTCTAGGAGTTAGGGATCAAATTCCACGTAGTTTGCTTGGTCTTGGGGCTTATGATCTGGGGCAGCCCAGAATGATGGATTGGGGCTTACACTCTAAGGAGGCCCAGAATGATGGATTTGGGCTTACACTCTAAGGAGGCCCATAGGAGGATGTCTTGGTTGATGCTTTCTCTAATCCCACGTGAGTCATGATCGGTGTGAGAAACAAGAGGCAGCAGGGACCAGAGGATCACGTCGCGAAAGGTGCGTCCGTGAGAAGCAGAATGGGGCTTACGCATGAAGGCGGCCCATGGTGATGAATTGGGGCTTACACTACGAGGAGGCCCATAAGGTGATGAATTGGGAATTACACTCTGAGGAGGCCCAGAAGGTCAGGGATTACTCCATGATGGACGCCCGCAAGGTCGGGGCTTACTCCAAGATGGATGCCCGCAGTGACAAAGCCCAGAGGGAGAGGGAAGGGGGGGGGGTTCTCCTGTCCCCGTCACCTCTCTTATTCCCTGGGGAGATACCTAGGGAAGTACTGAGGTGCATGGGGATGGCTACCTTCTGAAGGATATGCCGCCCCCTCTCCGGGGAGGGGAGAAGTGCCCGACCGCCGAAGCGTGCGGTCCCCCATCCTAGCGAGTAGAGGCATGAAGGGGGATCTCAGGCTTGGACCCCACATTACCGTGGGAATGTGACCCCATGCATGCTTCGGGAATCCACCCAAGGTTCGGGGCAACCCATTTTCCCCTGTTTATTGTGGGTATGTGAACTCAAAATGGTGCGCTGATGCACCTGAAAGTTACACCATGCAGATCTGGTGGCTTTGGTGGAGGCCTTGGCTCGGGGCCGATGAGTAGGCCAATGAGGGAGTCGCAGAGGACCTGGCTGGATCGGAAGGATTTTACCTGGATCTGGAAATGATAACACCAATGTATTTGGGTATCCACCGAGAGATATGGGTGGTGGCGCCCTTCGCGTGGGGAAGTGCCACGCGGCTAGGGAAGCTGTCCGCGAACCAGGGTGGTCCGCGGACTAATGGGAATCCCGCGAACCAAGGTGGTTCGCGGCTTCAGGTTCAATCCGTGAACCAGGATGGTTCGCGACTTCGGGCTCAATCTGCGAACCATGGTGGATCATGACTTTGGGTTCAATACGCGAACCAGGGTGTTTCGAAGAGGGTTACAGGTGGGCGGCGGCGTCCTGGGCGGTGCTGATCAGAGGCTCATCGGTTGGGGATTCGTCCGCGGAGGAGGGTGCTACGTGGTACGACGGATGGGAAAAGAGGCATAAACTCCCTGGTCCACGGGGAAGTCATCCGCGGAGGGGGTATGGTTCGCGGTTCTCCTTTTTATTATTTAGGTTCGCAGTTCACCAAATTATTATGCGTTTTCCAATTCCTTATTAATTCATATACCTGTTCTGGTTCGCGGGTGGGAATTTCACTGTTTGCAAAATCTGAATCCTTCCTTCAATCGATCTCCTTCCTCTGAATCTGATCTGATCCTCGATCCTCTATCCTCCATCTTCTTTCCCCCTTGGTATCCTTTTATAGATTAGGGAAAGGAATGTATTTGTGGCCATGTGGCACCTTTTGCGGAGGCCCATTACCAAATACCCGGTTCAGAGCTGACTTGGTCAATCCGTGATTCATGGTGGGTATCGATCGCTCCCCTCCTTAGAGAGGTGAACTCAGGGAGTGCTTCGTGGCTGCGGAGGGTTCCGCCTCCATTCCGCAAAATACATCAGGTGCGTCTTGAGCCGGTCGACGCGGTCCGCGGTTGTGGTGATTCGCGACGGTGAATCGGACTAGCACCCATCCTGCCTCGTGACCGCGGAGGCCCTCCACCTCCATTTCATGAATGACAATGGTTCGCCGAGGGGGGTGTGTCGCGGTGCCTGGGTGCTACGCGGTGCTTCCATGGACCGGTTCGCAGAGGGGGTGCCTCGCCGTGCCTGGCCACGTTGTGCTTCTGTGGACTGGTTTGCGAACCGGTGATTTTGTGTCTCCTCTTTGATTATTTTAACCCAATTCTTTGGGGTATTTGGGTAAAATTCCCTTTGAGGATTTTCAGGACCCCAAAAATGCCCCCCATCGGAATGGGGTCCGATCGGAATGAAGAGGAGGCCATTCTGATGCAAAGTGTTACTAAAACTGAGATGATTTGCGGTAGAACGGTGGACCCGGTAGGGGACCACAGCTATAAATATGGGGAGCCCTCAATTTTTCCTTTACCGAATTCTTCGCGAATCCAGAGCTCCTTTGCCTCTGCATGTTTTCTCCTTCACGAAGTGCCTCTTTCGCGAACTGGCTGCAACTTCAGCGAACAACTTCTTCCTTCGTGGTCGCCTTTACCCGCAGACCGACTTCCCAACCGCAAACCATTACTCTTAATTAATTAAAAAGTAAGTGATGAATGGTTTTAGAGGAACTTTCTTCACAGTCCCGATTCTCTGCGGACTAAATATATCTTGAACTTTAAAAGTATTTGAGCCCTCTGAAAAAACTCGGGATTGAATTTCCACGAAGCAACTTAGTTTGCGGCTTCCTGGCCAACGCTCTGTGGGACAGGGATTTGCAAACTAATTTTATGAAGGGATGGTTCGCGGAATATTGTCATCGTGAACCGTCCTCCAAGGCCTCCTGGCGGATTTGATTACGAAGGCTCCTTATCCATTCATTTTGGTTATTATTTTCCAGATTTTTATTCCGGACTGATTTCTCTCATTTTTGCAGGTAGAAAATAATGGTTCCCCCTAGTTCTGTTCTATGGCCTACTACAGAGCCCCTATCAACCGGCTCAGAGAGACATTCAGCTATGATTTATAAAGCGGAGGGCATCAAAGAGGACCCTAGTCGGTCCATCACTTCTGATGATGGTGCATTGTAGAACTTGCTCTCTCCGGAGCTTCTGAGGTATCCATTATCCAATCAACTCCCACTCTACATCTTCGGTCTTCAAGACGACATCCCTATCCCCCCTACTTTCACAGGTCTCCCTTCTCCTTTCCTGGAAGCTCCTTCAAAATGAATTCAGGAAAATATTACCCAATCCAGGGAGATAGTCTCTAATTTTGGTCCGAAAGACACATCTATTCTGAGGGGCTCTGTCTAGACCCAAAGAGATCAGTGCAGTCAAGAATTTTCTCAGAAATTTGTCCTTAAGGACTACCCTTACATTATTAATCTTTCTCGAAGGGATCATGATGTGGGGTTGGTTCCCAATTGGGATCTTCGGTCCGGCATGATCTTCTCAAATGATTGGGCTTTCTGGGTCCATCACCACTGTCAGGAGTCTCCCGATTCTTTGGAAGCTGTCAACCTATACTCCGCAGTGTGGGATTCCCAATTTTCAATTTACCCACCATCTTCGATCCTGCCCGACCTATTCAGCCACTGGTGTTCAAGTACCAATACCTTCCACCTTGCCCATGGTGAAGTCAGCATCAATCTATGGGACATATACCAGATAAGAGGATTGTCGATTTCTGGTGAGATGTATGACAAATTTTTTCCCACTCCCGATGCATGGGACGATGTTGAATAGGTGCCTTTATTGGCGAAAGATCAGCTGACCATGGCGGAGCAGTCACTGGGTTATGCCTTGCATGCCCGCTCGCTTATTCCTTATGGCACTTGGACAGGGTTATTTCTGAACACCACCGGTCCTACGCCGAAGATTAAGCGTCCCAGGACTCATCCCTCCCAGCAGTCACGAACCATTCAGGGTTCTTACTGGGCAGTTCTGGAAGCAGGTGACTACCTTTCATGGGGTTATGAGGCGCGCCCTGGTATGTCGCCTATGCTCTGGTTGGCCAGTCTGTTTTCTATGTTTTTGAGAGGATGGCTATTTCCTTCCCGGGATGTTAACCCAGGTGTCCGGGCCTGCACCTTAATGATGGCGTCCGAGTTAGCAAAGGGCCGCTTGGTGAATTTAGTCGTGCCCACTTTGGTTCGTATCTACGAGCTACTGAACCACATGCAGGTGGGAGGGTCACCCTACCATCTAAGCAGACCATTTCAATTTTTGTAAGGCTGGGTGGCAGATCACTGTCACTGTTATGAATATCGTCACAACATGGCCATCCTGCTTCCTGCCTTTTGGCCTACCCTATTGGATATAGCCGGAGTTCTCTTGAAGTCTCCCAACTCTGGTGAAGTCCTCGAGCTCCTGAGCAACTTCTCCCAGTTCATCTTCACTCCCTGCCCCACCCCTTCAGGCGTCTTAATCAACAACCGCCAGGGGAGCCTGGAGGAGCTCTCTTACATGGTTTCCCTATGGGACGGGTTTTTGTTTGCACGGATTGATGGCATTTCTTTGTGTGATATGTACGTCTCGTATCGCTTTTTTCTCCAGTTTAGGTGCATGCAAGTCCAAGATTCCCTTCCCCCTCCTCGGGCCCAAGGACTAAATCCAGCCATACTTCATCAGTGGTGGATGATGCTGATGCGAGAGGGACCTGATGCAAGAGTTCCCCTGCCTGATACGGGCGCGGCTGCCAGCATTTCCCTGGAATATGCAAAGACATGGGTAAAATAATATCTGGATGGGATCCTAGGGAAGGTTGTCTGGAAGACTCCAAAATCTGAAGGTATGGTGGGTGCTGCGTCCACTACAACTTCTTGATCAGTTCCAAGGGAGGACCGACTAATGGCTCACCGATCAAAGCGATTCAGAGAACTTTCCTCTCCCAACCCTGCAGTGGCCGCAGTTCGGGCAATTTCATCCTTCTCGTGCGTGGATGAGGATGACCCTGTGGTGTCAGGTCCCAGCGAGACCATCCTGGAGGTTCCTCTAGTCGATATCGGGCTTAGCAACTTGGTCCCCAAGCTTGAACCGGGGTTAGGAGCTCCAGACTTTCCAGCTTCAGAGCCAACTCCTAGTGAGCACACGTCTGCGCGGGCTTCCATGTCAGACTTTATTCTCGTGTCGTCCAGCGAGGATACCAAAGATCCTCGCACCATGGCGAACCAAAGGGAAGTGCGCAGGTGGTCCTGGCCCCGAATCTGTGAAATCATCACCGAAACCCCCTTATCTAAAATGGAAACGAAAACCAATGCTCTTCGTCAGCTCTTCATGGGTTTGGGGTCGGGTGGCTTTGACTATTGGCAGTTCAATTCTCTTGCTTGACAAGTTTTCATGGCCCTTGAGGGAGCTATCACAAATGAACGCAAGCTTGCTCACTTCGAGACCACTCATTGTGGGGCCCAAACCTTAGATGAAACCACAACAAATCTCCATCAACTGATAGCACAGGAGGCGATCTCTCGAGATCAGGCGTCCATCCTATCCTCTGAGTTCCATGAATGCGAAGAACGAGCTGCGATGGTGAGGGATCAGTTATCGGCTATGACTTGTCATCTTGAAGCCACCAGAAAAGGGATCAACAATCTCCAAACCACATTGGAGCGTATCCGTCCGGTGGCTAAGGCAGAGACCAGGGAGAAGGCAGTTTTGGAACAATCCTACAACGACCTTCGCCGCGTAGTCACTGATCTGGTGGGGAGAGCAAGTCAAGCATCTTTATAACTATCAGATCTACTTTTTATCTCTTGTTTTACCTACCCCTATGTCTCCATTTCTATTTTTTGTATCAAGGAGAGACCCCAGCTTGTGGACGTCCTCTTTTTTTTTCTCTTCTGAATGAAATACAGTCTCCATTAATCACTCGTTGCTTTGGAATTTGATTGTTACTTAGAACAAATGTTGTGAAAATAACAATTTACTGAATCATAACTAATCATAACTCAAGAAAAACAAGCTCTAATTTTTTCCTGGACCATGGGATCCAGCGAGCGTAGTCTAACTATTGCTAGGGTTTTATAGGAAAACCCTACAAATTTTTTGTCTTTTTCTCCTTTTAATGCCCTGATTTTTCCTGGGCCCATTCGGTATGGACCCAGTGGGTATAGCCCAACTTTTTCATAGGTATCCCTTTTCGGGTTTTCAGCCTAACCGGCTTTGTGCCTCTTTCTTCTATGAGCGGTTTAAAGTCCCTCCAACAAGACAATCATTACTGATGTTTTAGGTCAAACAGCTTTGACCAAATATGGTGGGACGAGGGCCCCAAGGCGGTTCAACTGATTAAAAGATGTCTTAATGCCCTTTAGACTCACATGTGGGGAAACATGTTTGAATTTGAGTGGAATGCAGTGCATGTCTCAAGGCTTGGGAGTTGTGTCATCGTATAGAGGCAGGAAGAGCATTGCCTAAGGAAAACTTGCCTTTTGTAGACGGGCTAGGGGAAATCAATATGCAGAGCCGCTGAGGGCATGGTATGCATAGTCATAAAAAGGTGTCCTTAAGTCAAAGACTTATCCATTTTTGATGGCCAGGGTACTTCATGGAAGTCTGGCTTATGGAAACCACGATGGGTGGCGTGGGAAGAAATGAAAACCACCAGGGGTGGCTCAAAAGGGGAGTGTGACATCTGAAAGGGTTTTGGGAACATCTGTACTAATCAGAAGCGTGGTCCGGAGACCACCTCCCTACGCATTTAATTAGCGTAAGGGATGGTTGAGGCTTGATGTAGTTTAAAGTCATGAAGCTGGGACATCATCTGAAATGGAATAACTTTTCTTGGTTCTCGAAAATCTCATCAAAGACGTTCCACCACATTCAGGTATGATTGTGGAAGAGGTTGGTAATCTGTAGCTCAGAGCATTTCCGAATCCCGGGATAGAAATGGAGGCTCAGAGGCCAAGAGGCGTACGGAGAGAAGCATTGCCTAAGAAAAACTTACCTTTGGTAGATGGGCTAGGGGAGATCAATATGCAGAGCCACTGAGGGAATAGTATGCATAGTCATACAAAGGTGTCCTTTTGTCAAAGACTATCCACTTCCGATAGCCGGGAAACTTCATGGATGTTTGAGATTTGGAACCACCATGGGTGGATTATGAGAGTTCGGATTTTTTCTGAGTACAGAGTGTGGTTTATGATGAGAGTGTGCTGAATACGGGAGAAATATCTAGACCACACTTCCTGAGAACAGGTGAAGTAATTCTTTCTCACGCTGGTGTGGGGCAGTGGTTCGTGTAGGTCTGACCCGTACACTAGAAGATAGAGAAAATCCTATGTTCCTTACTGAACTCGTGATGGGTTTGACCATGCAGTTTATCATCATGTGGTTAGGCCATATTTCGTGCAGTTTAGCGTCATGCGGTAAGGATGAGGGGAATTATTTAAAGATTACAGTGAAATTTAACGTCATACAGCGAGGACTGGGGCATTTTTTAAGGGTTTCTATGAAGTTTAATGTCATGCAGCGATGGTGACTTTTGTGCAGTTTAACATCATGCGGTAAAGACAGGGATACCTTTAAAGTTTGTCATGCAGTTTATCATCATGCGACGAGGACGAGGGTCATTATTGTGAAGGCTGATCTTCATCAGAATATAACTGGGTTTGAATACCTCAACATGCCCCAGACGTGGAAGGGGGATTGACGGTGTAAATCATAGTTCCAGGGCTTCTTGGATCAGGAAAGGTGATATGGGGGCTCTGAGGCCGGTAAGCATACGGAGCTAGGAAGAGTGTCGCCTGAGGAAATCTTTCCTTTGATAGACGGGCCAGGGGATATCATTATATAGAGCCACTGAGGTCATGGTATGCAAAGTCGTACAAAGGTGTCCACGGGTCGATGACTTTCCACCTCCGATGTCCATGAATGATTATGAGGATCTGCAATTATCTGGGCCACGAAGTCTGTCATTTGGCAGGGGAATGCCTGGACATGTTGGGGATATCCGTCGCTAGTTTCTTGTTGAGTTTCAAAGAGCCCCCTACGCTGATTTATCTTGCTCGCGGGGGTGTGCCTTCGCTCCACGCAGTTTAATGTCGTGTGGGGAGGACGAAGTACTCCTAGATTATTGGTCATGGAGCTCGGACCATTGGGTAACTATTACTGCAGTCACTCGAAGGGTAATTGGGTCAAGATTTCCTTATATACATAGAACAAGGTGGGGGATGAAGATTGTAAAATGAAACTTTGAGCATTCCCGAATTAGGAGGCGTGGTGTGGGGGCTCGGAGGCTGGTAGGCGTACGAAGCTAGGAAGTGTGCCGCCCGAGGAAATCTTACCTTTGATGGAAGATCCAGGGTCTATCATTATGCAGAGCCACTGAGGGCATGGTATGCATAGTCATACAAATGTTTCCCCGGGTCGATAACGTTCCACTTCTGATGGCCATGAATGGTTATGAGGATCCGTGATTCCTCCTAGTGTAGAGTTCGGAATGTGGGGATAATGGTGTCCGGGTATACAAAAAACATCTTCACCGCAATTGTCCATTGAGTCAAAGTAGCCTAGTCCTGGCTTGATGTTTGTTGATGCAGGTCGCTATGTGAACCACTGACAAACACATAGGCTAGCCAGATAAGGATACCCTGGCAGCATCTGGATGTGAAAAGGGGAATGAACTTGTAAACCACTTCACCATAAACTTCTGGGTCAAGATGTATGGTATGGGGGATCTGAGGCCGGTAAGCGTACGGAGCTAGGAAGAGTGTCGCCTGTGGAAATATTACCTTTGGTAGACGGGCCAGGGGCTATCAATATGCAGATCCGCTAAGGGCATGGTATGCATAGTCATACAATGGTGTCCACGGGTCGATAACTTTCCACCTCCGAGGGCCATGAGTGGTTATGAAGATCCATAATTATCCGGGCCATGGAGTCTGATGTATGGAAAGGATGTATCCAAATGTACAAGGAGTATCTCCATCTCATATCGCCATGTGTCCTGGGTGGGTCGCGGCATAGTCCGTGCAGTTTAACGTCATGCGGTGAGGACAATCCCCATGCAGTTTAACGTCATGCGGTAAGGACGAAAGTGACCTGATGTGAAAGAAAAAGGGGTCTGTGTAGTTTAACGTCATGCGGTGGGGAAAACTTCCATGCATTTTAATGTCATGCAGTAAGGACAACATCCGTGTAGTTTAACGTCATGCAGTAAGGATGAAGATATACACCTCGTGCAGGTCTGGTCGGTACACGGGGGAAGGGTCATTTTTAACATCATTGTTCGTGCAGTTTAACGTCGTGCGGTAAGGATGATAAGTACACCCCGTGTAGGTATGGTCCATACACGGGGGAAAGGAGGAATTATTAATTTTGAAGGGTTGGTCTAAGACCGGGGATCCTGGCATCGCTACGAATCCTGTGAGGGTAGGAATCAAGTCATACATAGTTCCCTGGAATGAGTACACCCCGCATAGGTCTGGACCATACGTGGGGGGAGGGGCATTCTTAATTCTTGTTATCCGTGAAGTTTAGCGTCGTGAGGTAAATATGGACTCCATGAAGTTTAATGTCATGTGGTGAGGACATGAATACACCCCGTGCAAGTCTGGTCCATACACGGGGGAATGGGAACTTTTGTTTTTCTTTTTGAGGTGGCTGGGCCAGGGTGTGGAATTCTGGCATCGCTACGTATCCCGCGACGGAAGGAATCAAGCCTTACGTAGTTCTCTAAAAGATGATACACCTTGTGCAAGTCTGGTCCATACACAGGGGAAGAGGGAATTTTTTTTAGGTGGCTAGGCTAGGATACGGAATCCCAGTGTCGCTACGTATCCTGCATGGGCAGGAATCAAGTCGTACGTAGTTCTGTGAAAGACGATACACCTTGTGCAGGTCTGGTCCATACATAGGGGAAGAGGGAAATTTTTTTTTTGAGGTGGCTGGGCCAGGATAGGGAATCCCGACGTCGCTACGTATCCTGCAAGGGTAGGAATCAAGCCGTACGTAGTTCTGTGAGAGCCGTAGAGTTTAACGTCATGCGGCGAGGACGAAAAGATGAAATCCGTGAAGTTTAACATCATGCGGCAAGGACAGGGGGAATTTTTAAAATTTGTTATGCAGTTTAACGTCATGAATCAAGGACATGGGTCATACAATTTAACGTCTTGTGGTTAGGACGAGGTTCTTGGCAGTTTTAGTGTCATACTGCTCGGACGATGTGTACATCTCATTTTTTTCTTCATCCGTGTAGTTTATCATCATGTGTTAAGGACGAACTCCATGCAGTTTAACATCATGAGGTGAGGACTTAAATACTTCTCGGTCTCTATGAGAAATACTTCTTTAGGAATATCGCATTGGTAGGATCTATAGTGAATTTCCCGTCCATGGACATCAGGGCATATGCTCTGTTGGAGTAGACCTTGTGCACAACATATGGTCCCTCCCACTTGGGATCCAGCTTTGGATGCTTCTTGCCGGGTATCATTGGGGTTTGGAGGACCAAAACTAATTCTCCTTCCACAAAAGACCGGAGGCAGACCATTTTGTTGAAGGCTCGCACGATCTAGTTCTGGTACACTTCCAGGTGGTGCAGAGTGTGCATCTGCTTCTCGTCTAGATGTTCCAATTCACTTAGATGCTTTACTGACTACTCATCATCGGATAACCGATCACAGATGGCAACGTGGAGTGAGGGAAGTTAGAGTTCAATGGGCAGGAGCGCCTCCGTGGCATACACTAATGAGTACAGGGTAGATTGAGTAGCGGTGTGGATTGTGGTTCAATATGCCCACAACACATGGAAGCGTTTATCCAGCCATGACTTCTTATCTTTGTCCACCATTTTATGGGGGATGTTGGACAAGGTATTGTTGAAAGCTTCTATTTGTCCTTTGTCCGCTGCATGGTAGCGGGATGAGTGGTTAGCCTTGATACCATACTCTTGTTATAGCTTTTCCAACTCAGCAGAGCAGAAATTGGTGTTGTTGTCCATCAGTATGGTATGAGGGACACCAAATCTGGTGATGATATTGGTCTTCACGAAGCTGAAAATATTTCTTGCCCCGAATTACTTGATGGGTATGGCTTCCGCCCATTTGGAAAAGAAGTCGGTCGCTGTGAGGATATACTTCAGCTGTTTGGCCGTAGCGGGAGGGTATGGTCTCACAAAGTCCATCCCCCAGACGGCAAACAGCCAGGAGTACTTAGCTTGATGAACTAACTCCAGGGGCTGGTGAATGAAGTTGGCATGAATCTAGCATGAGTGGCATTTTGTGGTAAAACGCTCGCAGTCTCGTGCCACGTGGGCCAGTAGTACCCAAGCCTTCGAACCTGATGGGAAAGCTTGGTACCTGGTTGATGTGCTCCACATGCTCCTACATGTACTTCCGTCATGACGATAGCGGTTTCTTCTCCATCAATGCATCTGAGGAGCACTCCATCGAGGCCTCATTTGTAGAGGACCTCTTGCTGACCTACGCCACCATATAGGACAAAATTGATTTCCCTTCTCCGTATTTTCTCTCGTTCAACCCTGTTTGATGGAAGCTCTCCCCGTTGAAGGTAGTTCATGATGGGGATCATACAGTCGGTAGCGGGAGAATATGGCTCGAGGATAAGACTGATTTCATGGATCTCTTCCATCTTAGTGTAAAAAAATGGCAATACCATTTGACGGTGAGAAATACAGATGACCGTTTCATCCCGGTCTGGGTCGGCTAGGGCTGTGGCCGTGTTGGCTAATGCATCAGCCTGAGCGTTCTGGGACCGGGGAATATAAGTCAATGTCGGTTCTATGGAGAACTCAGACATTAACTCTTGGACATGTTCAAACAAGGGGATAAACTCCACTTTTTTAATAGCATGGTCACCATTGACTTGCTTGATGACTAGCTTCGAGTCACCTTTTACCTTAAGGTGTTGTACTTGTGCCTGGAGTGCGAGCTCCAGGCCTGAAATGAGGGCTTGATATTACACTTCATTGTTCGTACATCCCTCTGACAGGAGGAAGGAATACGGAAAAACTACCTTTTCTGGGGATACGAGTATTATCCCCAGACCCACTTTGTTGAATCCGGGATCCTCCATCCTCTTCTCGGTGGGGCATTGTGAAGCGCCGTCAAAGTACATTTCCCATGCTGGGAACTCCTCCTGAACCGAGAAGATATCTTCATCAGGTAGTTCAGCATCCTGTGCAGTGGTGCCTGTTGAAGGGTGCTCTTCCAGATACTCTGCTAATGCCTAGCCCTTGATGTCTTTTTGAGGCACGAACCAAATGTCGAACTACTGCAGGATGATATCCCATCGGAATAGGCGTCCGGTTAGCATCGGGTGACTGAGTATGTACTTGAGCGGGTTACTCTGCGAGATCAAATAGACCTCATGGTGCTTCAGATAATGTCGTAGCTTTTGAACCATGAAGACCAAGGCCAGACAGCTCTTCTCGATATTTGAGTATCGAGTCTCAGCACCAATCATGGTTCGACTGAGGTAATAGAGACTGTTTTCGCTGCCATTGTCGTTCTTCTGCGTGAGGAAGGATCCCAATGAACATTCTAGGGCCATCACATATAGAATGAGAGGCCTTCCTTTGACCGGGGGCATGATCACCGGTGGGATTAGGAGGTACTTTTTCAAGTTGTCGAACACCTCTTGGCAGTTGTCGGTCCATTTGTACGTGACCCCCTTCTTCATCAACCTGGTGAAGGGGAACATTTGCCTGCCAGGTTGCCTATGAACCACCTAATATAGGCTAGGTGCCCATGGAATCCCCTCAGCTCAGTGATATTTCGAGGCGGTGGTAGGCTCAGGATAGCCTTCGTCTTCTCAGGGTCAACTTCGATGCCGCGATGGAGTACGATGAAGCTGAGGAACTTCCCAGAGGTAATGCCAAAGGCTCATTTCAAGGGGTTCATCTTCAAGATATGTTGTCGGAGCTTGTTGAAGACGGTCTCAAGGTTCTACAGGTGATCAGATCATTGTCTAGACTTGACTACTAGGTCATCCACGTAACATTCAATGAATTTCCCCAGGAACAGCTTAAAGATCCGATGCATGGCACGCTGATACATGGCGCCAGCATTCTTGAGACCAAAGGGCATGACCCTATAATAGAATACCCCTTGAGGGGCCCTGAAGGAAGTGACTTCTTCATCTTATCAGGCCATCATGATTTGATTATATCTGAAATAGCCGTCCATGAAGGATAGAGCCTCATAAACTGTTGTCGCATCAATTAATAACTCGGTGATTGGAACCAGGAAGTCATATTTCGGAAAATGCTGATTAAGGTATCTGAAGTCAATGCAAACATGGATTTTCCCATTCTTTTTCTTGATAGGGATGATGTTGGACAACCAAATGGGGTACTAGACCTCCCTCATGAAGCCTTCTTTAATGAGCTTATCGACTTCAGCCTCTATCTTGGCAGTGTGTGAGGGGTGTGTCCTTCTAGAGGCCTATTTGTAGCCCCGGTGGCCTTCTGGAAGACCCAGGTGATGCATCGCTTCCTCGGGATCGAGTCCTAACATTTTTGTGCAGTTCCATGCAAAGACATCCCGATGTTTCCTTAGTAAGGAGGTATATACCTCATGTTCCTCGGGAGACATGGACGCGCTAATGAGAGTGGGCCTCGGGTCTACTTCGGTACCCAGGTTTATTTCCCTGAGCTCGTCCACAGTGGTGGAGATACCCTCCTCAAATACGGGAGGTGCATCTCTGAGATCTTCCCCCTCTTCTTCTCCCAAGTCCTCATCTTCTTTATCTCACGAGGAGAGTGTTTCCGGTCTGAGCCTTCGAGGGTTTGAGGGAGAGGCATCGTGGGCATCCCTTCTTGAGTATTCGTCCCCAAATCGAGGGTTGGTATATTTTCCCACGTTGTCGTGCTCGACCATCAGGGCTGAAGTCATGAGGACATCTGAATGCGTCTCGGGACTTGAACTCCTACTCTCAACACTGTTGATGGGCAGGACATAATCTCTGCCAAGCTGCATGAGGGGGTCATCGGGGACCATTTCCAGGCCATTTGGAGCGGGGATCTAGTCAATGACATTGATCAAAGGCTTCTTCTTCTTTTGATCATAGAACCCGAATTCGATGTAATGTGACTCGGAGAGATCAAAAGGGGCCATGTCGGCGTGCAACATCCCGCTTTTTCCATCGACGAAGTACTTGATACATTGGTGGTAGGATGAAGGAATGGCCATGTGCTTATGGAGACATGGCCTTCCCATCCGGGCATTCAATGTCGTGCTCTGCCGGACCACTAGGAATTCTGTGTAGGCTACCAGGTCACCAAAATGGGTCTTTAGCTTAATCTGTCACATTGGTTTCTGCTCACTCTTGTCTTAACCTAACAAGGTTGTGGCCGAGGGAATTAGATCGTCCTCACTTTAGCCCAACATACGAAGTGTCTGTAGGGGAAGTAGGTTAACTCCAGAGCCATTGTCTATAAATACTTTTCGGATCTCAAAACCATTCAGTGTGCCGAACACATATAGAGGTTTGATGTGTCCTTGCATGATGGCATCTTCGTCCTGATCGGTGAAGGAAATCACCACATTGAATTCAGTCGGGCCAGTCTTCGTCCCGTAAATCTCAGCGGCAGCTACCTCGGCTTGGAATTCCTGGGGGCTGATCAAATCTTCGATAAGCGCCTCCCTAAGGTCGGCTGAAAAACTCAGGGCATCCAGGATTGACAACCTGGCTGGTACTGACGCCAGCAGCTTAAGGATGTCGTATTTTTGTTCTAACGACCGATGCTTCTCCATTGATTAGAGAGGCTTAGCGGGTGCTTTGGGAGATGGAGCATTTGACTAGGAGGGACCGGCTGCGGGGACGGATGTTGATGGTGTTCCCGTGTTTTGAGAACTTGGCCTGGCCGGTCTGTTTGTACGCACTAGGCGACCAGACACTTGCTCCTCCCCTGGTGGGTATCACAGAACAATAGGTCTAGAGTGGCTGCTTGTGGAGATGGAGGGGCATTCCCTCTCCTGCTGAGTCCGCCGAAGGGCCCTCCCACGGGTTTCCGCGATATTGACGGTCTGGGCTGGGGTCCAACCGTAGGGTTGGTTTCGGTCACGGCTGCGCCTCCCCTGGTATCCCCTGCCTCTGTGATTCCTCCTCCTAGATCCTCGTGTAGGAAAATCGGGTTCGTCATCATACCCTTAATCAGAGAATGGTTCCATGAGATGGATGACATTGATAGAACCACTTATTGGCTCCTCATCCTCTAACAGGTCAATCTGGTCAGTTGTCTCTGATGGTGCCGTTTGGGGGGTCGGTGCCTGTGATGCCAAATTTGAGGGCATGAAATCTGCCAGGGTTGGGACTAACTTTGGCCCAATCACAGACTGCTCCTCTTGTGATTGATTCTTCCTTCTACTTCGTCCAGATGACCAACTTGTGGAGGGTTGGGAGGCCGATGTGTTCGGCTCTGCGGCTCCAAGGACTGATGGTGGAAACACCGGCTGCTGTAGTTGAGCTCAGAGTATGCCCTGGGTTCGGTTGATAGTCTTCCGAGTCATCCAGTTTTCAAATTTCTACCCCTTCTTGCTGGTGACTTTCTGCCACCCCTCCTCTTTGTCGGAGTCGGTGGTAGAGATACATTCCACATGTTCTAGGGGTGGTCCCAGCTCGACTTGTCTAGAATCTATCATCCTCTGCAGAAGGTCTTTGAAGATGAAGCATTCTCGGATATTGTGCCTTAACATCCGGTGGTAGGGGCAATAATCTGGCCTGTCATCGCGGCCGACTTCTTCAGGTCTCCTCGGTTTCAAAAGGCAGAGCAAGTTGCAATTCATGGCGGTAATGAAGTAGACACGAACTTGATCATATTGGAACATGTATACTTTTTGTCTTCGCTCCTCAAACTGGTTCTGCTTCGGTCCTCGTTGATCATCCCGTTTAGGCAGGGGAGGCCGCTGATATGAAGGGGGCCCTTGATGATTTGGTGGAGGCTTGAGTGGTGGAGCGGGCACAGGGGTCGGCTTAAGTATGATGGAGTATGCCTTATCTCTAGGATCTCTCTTCACTGGAGCCTACGAGGCTATTCGGGACTTTGAATTAGTCCGCTGTAGGGATTCCTCAATTCTCTGGGCAATGGCCAAGAGATGGCGGAAGCCAGTGGTGCACTCCACCGGTATGAGCGGTATTCACATATCATCTCTAAGATTATCGATTCATGTGGTTATCATCTCATCTTGAAGCATTTGCCTGTTCAGAGAATAGTTTAGACCTTTCCATCTGGCGATGAAGTCTGAGACCCTCTCGTTCTCCCTCTGCTTGCAGTTCATGAGATCGCTGACCGTTGTTTTAGGCAACATTGAACTGAAGTGGAACAAGAACTGCTACCGGAGGTCCTCCCAGCTCTTTATCGACTGGTCCAGTAGACGTGTATACTAGACGAAGGCAGATCCTTGCAAGGTCCACACGAAGCATCTGAGTTTCACTGCTTGTTGTTGTTCCGGATTTCCCATCATAGGGTCTCAATAGGACGCATAGTGCATCAAATGTTGCTCCGGATCACCTGAACCATTGAAGATGTGGAATACAGGGCTCCCAAAATTGGGTGGAGGTGGTGTGTTGGTCACCCAATCTTTGTATGGGTTCCTCTCCGGCTGTATCGGAGAACGTCGACCTTCCATAGCTTCCAATCGAGCTGTTAGTGCCTCGATGGTATTGGTGAGTCCCTAGTTTACATCCTGTTGGGCCCGGTCCTGGGTAGGCATAGCCCAAGGCATTTCCTGGGGATCCGGATTAGTCGGCACCAAGGGTGCATATTCCGTTCGGGTTACCCTTGGAGGGTTCGGGCGTACTTACTCTGGATGCCTCCTAAGTGGAGGTAAATCCTAGTATTCTTCATCCACGTTTAGGTAGTTGGACAGACCAGGCTCCTCACTTGGCAGAAGCAATGATCATGCTTCATTTTCTGGGGCAAGACTTAGCCTTTGAGGTGCAATCGCTGGGAGTGCATTACGTGGCTCTTCTTGGGATGCACTTTCAATAAGGTGGTTCCTCTGGAGCAGCTCAGCGTTAAGCCGCCTCAATTATTTCATCTCTTCTTCCTATCGAGCGAACCTCTCTTCGAGCGTGAGTGGCTCGTTTTTATCGAGAGAGGGGGATGGGTTAAGGGTAACCGTTCCTTTGTTATTATCCTTTCTAGAAGCTCGCAGGGTAGGTGGAGGGAGGATAGCTCAAGGGGCGGCCATATTTAAAGCATCCATCTAGTTCCGGGTGTGCACACCTTTGGGTTCACAGTGAGTCACTGCCTGACCGGAACCGTCGTCTCCCGATCCCTCCTGATTTGAATTTTCTTTGGTGTCACCCACGGGGTTAGACTCTATGGCGTTGATGAACACATATTGTGGGGTGGAGGGGACGTCATCTTCCAAATAGGAAGAGGATCCCTCGCGTCTTCGGTTGTCCTTCCCTTTCATGACCTGGGATTTCCCTCGGGCTTCTTGACGAAGTGTGACACGGAGAGTTATTTTATGCGACCATACGGTGTGCCTTCCTCTCAGAGGGGATGATGATTATAATGACGGGATAGGACGGGAAACTCCTCTTTTGATTGTCCTCCATAGACGAGAGAATACTGATTCTCATGGGGGAGGTTGTTGTTGAGAGGGTAAAAATTCCCCCAGCCCTAAGGGTTGGGGCTGGCTCCGTTCCCTGGACATTGAGTCTCTTCCCAGTTTCATTGGTCTTACAGGGGCATTTGTTGTTAAAAATGAATCCAGCCTTGCAGGATGGGGTTGACCCTGGATTGTGGCAGCAGCTGTGGCTATCGCGACTTGCATGATCTCGTGTTTCCCCATCTGGGGGTGAACCAGATCTGGTGCCGAATTCACCTGTGGATTAGTCCCTTCTGGGGAGGCAGGCAGAGATCGTTGATTGTCCTCTCCTAGGCGATAGGCCTGCTATATGCTCTCGGTGTCCTGATTCAGGAGTTTTTGAATGGATCGTTCCCTCCAGGCCTGATGCTTCTGGGACTTACTCGAGGCCCGACTCTGTTGGGTGTGTTGCCTTTCCTGAACAGGGGGTCCACCCGATTTCCGTCTCGATGTGAAGACGTTAAACGTTACCATGCCGAAAGGGTTTTTCTGGGCGGGGAGCGGAGTGAAATGAAGAGCTTCGTGTTCCCCCCATCCCCTGATATGGACTCCCATTGGATCATCACTGCTGAGGTGGCGCAGTTCGTGTAGTGCACGGAGGCAGGCTGCCTCCATATTCCCTTTGCGCCTCTCGGGGTATTGTTGTCGCATCGAGGAAAGGGACTCCAGGTCAATATGATGCAAAAGGTCCGCTATCATCTTGACGTGGTCTACATACCCGTCATAGGGCAGGAATCTTGACTTCAGCTGGCGGAGAGTCATCCATATATTATGGCGGATGCCATGCATGCATTCTTCCACCAACACCCTGGGTATGTTGTACTGAGAGGTGGCCGTGGGCCAAAACATGACTGGTATATCATTCCTGGCTAGTCGTTTCCTCAGGTGCAGCATATTGGCATACTCCTCCGCCTATGATTCTTCTACCTGGTCAGCCCAGCTGAGGTGCTCACTGCTAGTGTGATATGAGGCAGTGGGACCGGTAGGTGCTGAATCAATATGTAAGCGATTCCGAGGTGGTTCAGAAGTTGAACGTGGCCCCAGACCTTCTCCTAAATGAAGAAGGGAATCATTAGTGACATGCTGGGAATCTGACATGCTCGATCCCGTCCTTCCGATTGCCTCGGCATACGAGGGATTTTCGGTTCTTGATTCGGCAGGAGGAGGACCTTCCTGTCGATACAATATGTCATCACGGGGAGGACCTCCGCACTGACGTCCGTAATGGAGAGGACTACCATTACTGCTTGATGCCTCACTGCATAGAGGACTTTTGCAGTGCACTCCCTAGAGAGGACCTCCAAGGAAAGTTTCAGCAAGGGGAGGACCTTCTGGCTGCGTGGTGTTGTTACGGGGAGGACCTTCGCAACAACTGCCATCATGGTGAGGATGACCATCATGGCTTGATGTTCGACGCGAATCCTGGGGAGGACCTTCAGGACACACTATGACAAGGGGAGGACCTTCTTGTTACTTGGGGCCATTACGGGAAGGACCTTTGCAATGGCGGTCGTGGTGGTGAGGACTACCATCACAGCTTCGGAAATGGAAAGGACTACCATTACTACTACCATAGGGAGAATATCTACGGGATACATCCTGGGGAGGGCCTCCAGAATGTACCAAAATGAGGGGAGTACCTTCTCGTTGATCGACGTCTCTACGGGGAGGACCTCCATTATCAGGCTGGCGAGGACTGCCACCGTGACCTGATGCCTAGCTGCGTGGAGTTCCGTTGTAGCGTAACCCCTGGGGAGGACCTTCAGGGAAGACCATGACAAGTGGAGGGCCTTCTTGTCATGATGAGACGTCACTATGGGAGGACCTCTGTAGTTTCAACTATGATAGAGAGGACTACTATCACAATCTGTGGTCCCACTACATGGAGATTGATTGCAGTGTATACCCCAAGGAGGACCTTCAGGGTGGACCAAAGAAAGTGGAGGACCTTCTTGCTGCTTGATCTTCATGTCACAGGGAGGGTTTCCATGACTCGCATCAGGAGAGATGCTCTCGTGACCGATCGTCATATGCCTGCGGGGGAGGCCCCCACGGGTGCTCTGGGGAGGACCTTCAGAGCTGATGGTAGCGACATTGCGGGGAGGACCTTCACAACTTCTACTGCCACTCCAATAATATGTTAATGGATGGGAAGGGTTTCAAGCCATTGATGCGCGCTTGGTAGAATTGGAAACCCCAGCTTCTAGCAGAGCGGAGTCATGAACCCGCTATTTATTTTCCGGCTGCCTTTGGCGCGTTTGGGGCGCTCTTTTGCGGGCAGCGGGGACCGTCTGCTATTGACAATTGCCTTCACCTACTTTGGGACCCTGTCTAATTGGGTCCCGTGACATTGACGGGATACGCCGACCGACATCTTGACTTTTAGCAGGGATATATGCCTACTCTGGAGCATCCACCGTGATGGATGGGTGTCCCCCAGTTAGAACGAGTGAAGCTGCTCGATCCGGTTGCCCTTGCGTCGTGGAATATTGACGGAGACCCTCCTGGGATGAAGCAGGGATACAGATCTGCTCTGAGGCAGCTATCTCATCTCTTATATGAGTCACCTCTATTGTGGAGATGGGCACATGGGCCCGAGTCCTTGTTGTTGTCGCCGATGCAATTACATGCTGTCCAGTCTGCAAGATATGATCTGGGATCGATACCTGGTCCTCCATCATTGCCAGGATATGCAAAGAGACATATTTGGATGGAATAGGTATGAAGGACCATTCTGGTATTAGAGTAGGAATATCCTGCTCTAGTCCTCTAGTGGTCAGTGGGTACTGACAATTCTCCTATGTCGGGGCAGGTGAACGAATCTGCCCCTGTACCGGGATATGCCTGTTTCTCTCTCCGTTTACAGCCACATCAGGGTGGTGGACTTTACTTGCATCCGCAGGGAGCTGGACCTGCATATATTAGTTTCCCACTGTATCGAGTTGGTGGCCTTTGTTGGCGGGAATAAATTCCTGCCTATGATTTGCCGCCACATCTGGGTGGTGGGATTTGTTGATCGCCACCATATCAGGATGGCGGGCGTCTGAAGAAATTTCCAGCAGCTGGTCCTGCAGGTGCCAGGTCACCACCATGTCGAGCTGGTGGGCTTTGAGACCCTTGGAAGGGAGAGGTTCATGCCTGGTTAGTGTCGTCCTATATGAGCGATGGGAATGATGGAGCTCGGCGGGGATGCGCACCGGCTCGTGCGATGCCGCCATGTCTGGATGGCGGGCTCACGAGGAGCGAACATGTGTAGGTGCCTGTTCGTGGTATGTCTATGTGCCTGAGTAGCGAAGCTCCTCCTCAGGGACCAGGGTGATGACCTGTCCCCGATTGTATGTTTTCCACCCTCGTCGGGCGGTCCGATGGGCCGGAGCTCGGGGAGCGTGGGCCTGAATCCTCGGGGAAACATCTTCCTCGGTGCGAGGATGTTGGGTCATGGTGTGACCGTGATGATGCCTTTCAGTGGGGGCCTTGGGGAGGAACCCCCATTCGACAGGGATGAAGTTTTCAATGTCGAGCTCATCTGCCTCCCTAAGATAAGGGAGGTATGCATTGTCCCGTTTCGGGGATGGGCTCCCAAAATGGTTGGAGACAACGAAAGGGGCTGTCTGGGTCCGCCTTTTCAGTCGCTGCTGGGCAGGAAACTGGCGAGCCATGATGGATTGGAGGGCCCGCATGGACACCTCCACCGTTGGGAGAGTACCATTCACATGGTACTCTCAGATCAGCGCGTCTGAAACCCAGTTTTGAAGACGCTGGGTGGGTGACGGGGTCCTCCGTTATTGAGGAGTCCTTGTCCTTGCGTCATTGGAAGCGTGCACTTGTGAGTTATTTTGCAATGCCATTGGATCGAAGGGAGTTCTTAAAGTAGTGTCTACGAAACATTTTAGAAAATACAAGCAGCAAACCCGTCAAAGAAGCATCTCATAATCCCATTCATAGTTAATGACCTTGCTTGGCCCTCCTTTGGAGCATAAAGGGGGCACTGGGTGAGATTAAGTTGAACCCGTCATGTTTGGTTAAAGATTCACGTCGGGTTCACCATTTTTTGTCTTGTTCTAGGTCTTTCGGCCATGAAACACCCAACGGCTCCGTATCCAATGATTGATGGACCTTCTTTACAAAGGCAGGCGTTCGCCGGATGGTCTGACCGACGACTCTTAAGAACTCACATTGGTCGAGAGGATGGGAATTCGGGCTCATTGCACCCTTTTTGGGGGGGGATTACTGCCTATTCCGGGACTCTCTTATAGATTTAAGACGTATTCACATGTTCATGAATATTTGGTTTATACCCAAACATTGTATCCATGGATTCAACCCTGGTGGGCAACGGTCAACTGGACGTAGGGGTTTGGAATCATTTATGCCCGAGGTTTACCATCCATCATTGTATTAATGACCCCGAAGGGTTGGAACTCGATTGAGGAAGCACTAGGAGTGGCGTGGTGAACCAATGTGGAGATGATCGGATCGACTGGCTGTTGGGATTGAACCTCATGGAGGATTCCTATGTACCCTATCTAGGAGGCAGGTAACAAAGTCCACGTAGTTCACTTAGGTGTCGGGGAACCGACGTGAAGAAAGACCAGGTGGTCTGATGGGTGTGGGGCTTGAACCTCATAGAGGATTCCTACATACCCTATCTAGGAGGTAGGGATCAAATTCCATGTAGTTCGCTTGGTCTTGGGGATTATGCTCTGGGGCAGCCCAGAATGATGGATTGGGGCTTACACTCTGAGGAGGCCCAGAATGATGGATTGGGGCTTACACTCTGAGGAGTCCCATAGGAGGATTTCATGGTCAATGCTTACTCTAAGCCAACTTGAGTCATGCTCGGTGTGAGAAACCAGAGGTAGCAGGGACCAGAGGATCACGTCGCGAAAGGTGCATCCGTGAGAAGCGGAATGGGGCTTACGCATGAAGGTGGCCCATGGTGATGAATTGGGGATTACACTCTGTGGAGGCCCATAAGGTGATGAATTAGGGCTTACACTCTGAGGAGGCCCAGAAGGTCGGGGCTTACTCCACGATGGACGCCCGCAAGGTCGGGGCATACTCCAAGATGGAATCCCGCAGTGACAAAGCCCAAAGGGAGAGGGAAAGGGGGGTGCTCCTGTCCCCGTCACCTCTCTTATTCCCCGGGGAGATACCCGGGGAAGTACCGAGGTTCATGGGGATGGCTACCTTTGGACGGATATGCCGCCCTCTCTCTGGGGAGGGGAGAAGTGCCCAACCGCCGAAGCGTGCGGTCCCCCATCCTTGTGAGTAGAGGCATGAAGGGGGATCTCGGGCTCGGACCCCGCATTACCATGGGAATGTGAACCCATAAATGCTTCGGGAATCCACCCAAGGATCAGGGAAACCCATTTTCCCCTGTTTACCATGGGTATGTGAACTCAAAACAGTGCGCCGATGCACCTAAAAGTTACACCACACGGATCTGGTGGCTCTGGTGGAGGCCTTGGCTCGGGGCCGATGAATAGGCCAATGAGGGAGTCGCGGAGGACCTGGATGGATCGGAAGGATTTTACCTGGATCTGGAAATGAGAACACTGAAGTATTTGAGTATCCACCGAGAGATATGGGTGGTGGCGCCCTTAGCGTGGGGAAGTTCCACGCGGCTGGGGAAGCTGTCTGCGAACCAGGGTGGTCCGCGGACTGATGGGCATCCCGCGAACCAAGGTGGTTCGTGGCTTCAGGTTCAATCCGCGACCTAGGATGGTTCGCGGCTTCAGGCTCAATCCACGAACCAGGGTGGTTCGCAGCTTCGGGTTCAATCCTCGAACCAGGGTGGTTCACAGAGGGTTTCAGGCGGGCAGCGACGGCCAAGGGTGGTGCCGATTGGAGGCTCATCGGTCGGGGCTTCGTCCGCGGAGGAGGGTGCTACATGGTACGACAGATGGGAAAAGAGGCATAAACTCCTTAGTCCATGGGGAAGTCATACGCGGAGGGGGTATGGTTCACGGTTCTCCTTTTTATTATTTAGGTTCGTGGTTCACCAAATTATTATGCTTTTTCCAATTCCTTTTTAATTCATATACCTATTGTGGTTCGCGGGTGGTAATTTCATTGTTTGCGAAATCTGAAGCCTTCCTTCAATCGATCTCCTTCCTCCAAATCCGATCTGATCCTCAATCCTCTATCCTTCATCTTCTTTACCCCTTGGTCTCATTTTATAGATTAGGGAAAGGAATGTATCTGTGGCCATGTGACACCTTTTGTGGAGGCCCATTACCAAATACCCGGTTCAGAGGAGACTTGGTCAATCCACTATTCACGGTGGGTATCGATCGCTCCCCTCCTTCGCGAGGTGAACTCAGGGAGTGATCCGCGGCTGTGGAGGGTTCCACCTCCATTCCGCGAATGACAATGGGTGTGGCTTGAGTCGGTCGACGCAGTCCGCGGTTGGGGCGGTTCGTGACGGTGAACCGGACTGGCGCCCATCCTGCCTCGCGACTGCGGAGGCCCTCCGCATCCATTTCGCGAACGACAATGGTTCGTGGAGGGGGGTGCCTCACGGTGCCTGGGTGCTATGCGGTGCTTCCATGGACCGGTTCATAGAGGGGGTGCCTCGTGGTGCCTAGCCACATTGTGCTTCCGTGGACCGGTTTGAGAACCGGTCCTTTTGTGTCTTCTCTTTGAATATTTTACCCCAATTCTTTGGGGGATTTGGGTAAAATTGCCTTGGTGGATTTTTCAGGACCCCACATGGTCCATGAACAAGGATCTCAAGAGAGATTCTTCTACATACATGCAGACCTAGAGAACCCTTTTGGGTTCCCAGTAGATAGACCAACCCTGAACAGGTGCATGTGTTTCTTTAGAGATGGTTACAGGTGTCGCTATAGAACCTGAACCAATGTGGAATACTAATGGAGATAAGATGATAATGATGATAATGGGTGTTTGGTTGACCATGGTTTTATTTATATTTATATTTAGTCTTGATTCATGATATTTAACAAGATTCATTAGAATCTCTAATTGGGCATGACACAATTTTCATTACATAGGACACCTGTGAATCACTTGTTGGGATGGATGAGACCCTTTGATTCTTATTGTGTTTATAATCTATTATCATGACATATTTGGGGTGGTCACTTAGTAAAAATAGCATCAATCATATATGATAGATGTATAACTAATGGCGGTACCTTCTTTGCAAAAAAAAATCCATCGGGTCCTCTGTGCTAGATATATTCTAGTAATTTATATATCTTCTCACTAGAGTGTTAGTTTGGGACATATGAGTAGTCCATTCTAATAATTTTTTTTATATAGAATATGATGCTACACATGCATTCATAATCTGGGGTTTATATTGATAACATACAAGTAGATGGGGCTTTATATCTTTGTAGGGATTATTATAGGTGTGGGTGGACAATTGGAGCATCCATCGGGTCGATAACCCTCCTGGTAGCATAATGGATCCAAGGAATGAGTCCTCTATTTATTTTTTGGATTACATAACCCTATCATAGTGATAGGACATGGTTCCTCCATTCATAGAGTTGGTAACACTCTCAGTTGATGCACACAATGCACATTGAGGCATAGATCATTCATTGCAGCTAGTAACCCTCTTGAATAACAAAGTACTAAGTGTTTAATGAGTCCATTATTACTTATACTATTGAGGGAGGATGCAGAAGTGATTGATGTGTGATAGTGTGGGTGAAATTTAGGACATGAAAATGTGTGGTGGAAACTACCAATTCAAACACAGGCCTAAATGGAATGATGTATACCACACTCGAGAAATCAAGACATAAAAAGAAACATCAGAAATCAATAAAATGCATTAATAGAAACATGAGAAATCAAGGAAATTTAAGGACATGAAAATGTGTGGTGGAAACTATGTGCCACAAATTTTACATATAAAACAAACTTTTCCCATATTTGTTCAACACATCAACAATACAACTACTCAGGGTCCGATGATGCATCGTCACCCTCTCCACTTTCATCTCCACTTTCTACTGTCACGTGTAAGAACATTATATTGAAAATAAAATATGGTTTCATATTAATATTAAAACTTAAAACCAATGAGAGTTAGAAAACTAAATGATTTTTTTTGTGATTTACCTACATACCAAAAGTTGATGCACTACCACCGGGGGCATATCTGCTCATCTGATGATGTATTTTAGTCAACTTTTTCTACAAAGCAGATATATATCTGATCCCCCTGCTGGTGAATTGTGTTTTGTAAAGAAACAATCTCTTTCTTAGCATCTTCGGGTATGGGATGAGTAAAGAAGAGAGTAGATGCAGCTTCCATCCCCAGTGGCCTACTAAAAACATCATATGGTATGGGTCCCAAACCCATCCCGCGCACTCTCCCAGGATGCTCCTTCCCAAAAACTTTAGATACCGGGTCGTCCCGGGAGACCGAGTAGGACTACGCAGGATTGGCATCCCATAGTTCATTAATTTTTACCTATAAATAAAATATCAATATATATTAACACAGTAAAAACTGATAATAAGTTATTATGATAAAAAATTGACTTCAAACCCCAAATTCTTTAGTAGGCTCATTAACAAAGCTTCCATCTGATTTATTGTGGACATCGAACCACAATTCAGTTCTGGATGCTTCATGCCCTAAACTCTAGGACTGTATTAAGCAAAGATAAATCAAGAATTCAATATATTAAACATATAATATTGTCTTATAAATATTTATACTAATTAAAATATTACCAATGTCGTTCGGCTTCTAGAAAAACTTTTTGAGCCCGTAGTGTGCGGGATGACTTGCTTAGCCCGGTTTGATGCATTCTGTCTTGAGAGATCCTGAAATAAATAAAATGCAATTTAATACTAATGTATTGAATGTCATTTCCTTTTCATATACAAGTATAAATGTAAAATGAGGATAATATAATAATATATATTTCAATACCATCCGCTTCTGATAATGATGTCTGTCAATAAACACTTTCCATTGTTCTTTTGGTACCCCACTGGGTAGCTTCTCATAATTTTTTTGCGCGGTCATGAAAGTATCATTGACATCACACCACAATCTCCATTTGAAATCTTTCCACTTCTTACCTAGATTTTTCAACATCCACTTCTGTGTTATCACATCATCAACGATAAAGTACAAGAACATCTGTATACAGAAATTCATTTTGAACATATTAGTAACATGACATTCAATTAAACCGTAATGTAATGAATTTAGCATTATTTGAGTATAATAATCTTTGTTTTTCCAGCTTGGAGGCATATATCTCCTATCGTCATATGAAATGGGAATGGAAACAAGATCCGCTGCCAGCTGGCCTACAATCTGGCCAAGTAACCCCGCGACGTCAGCCATAGGGACCCCATAAGAATCAAATGGCCCGACTATATTCTCGCCAGTCATATTCCAAACATTTGAACTTTTTATGTTTTTCTCCACGGTTGTATTTTATTCATCTTCAATTAGAAAACAATTATTATAAAAAATGCAATAAATTTATTTAATTAAAAATTTTACCTATGGCAGTGACACTACAGTATGCCTGGGATGAACTGGAAGGGGTGTGTCATTGCCCCACTACTGAGGCTCCTGAAGGGGGAAACTCACCCTCTAATGGGACATCCATAGATGGTGTGATAGATGGTACAGGGAGAGATGGTGCAGGGGTGTCTGCAGCTGATGCCTCAGATGTCGTGGGGAGGGATCCAGATAGATCGCTATATGTTGTAGAACTAGATGAAATAGTGTACCGCTTCCTCCTTGGAATTCCTGTCATTTAATCAAATAAAATTAAGTTCAGAATATATACTTCAAAAAAAATATGCAGAAAAAAAATTAAAAATGATAATAGATGCCCAGTACTAACAGACAAAATATATATAACAATGATAATTAATGACTACAGAAATGAAATGAGTGGTTTCTGAATAAATAAATAATTGTACATACAATCATTTTCCCCTTCAATCATTTCGGTTTCCTTCTCCATTGTTTCATCCACTTCATTCATCCTTGATAGGCTAATATTTTCAATATCATGATGGAAAAATAATCCTGCTTCCTGTTGCTGATTAACTTCAATTTTAGAGGTCAAATTTTCCACTTCATCACCCATATCATACAAATCTATTTGTATTACGTGAGCAACTACACTCCACCCTTCATCGGCAACATCATTCACATAATATACCATTTTTTCTTGTGATGCTAAGATATATGTATCATGCAGTTCACGATCACCAACATCCATCAATCGAGAGAAGTTCACAGAATTAAATTGCAAGGAATATCTTTTAACACCTTTGATAAAATCAACCCATTTTCATTTGAATAAAACAACTGAAAAATGTCAATGGTAGTTTAATTCAATAATATCATGCAGCTTTCCATAGTATTCCACTTCAGTAAATGTAAATATACCACTATTCTGTGTTTTCAAACCCACTTCTCGATCGACTGTACGAAATCTAAATCCATTCACATTATAAGCGTCTAAGTTTCTAACTTGTTTTAGAGGACCTATAGCAAGAAACCTCAAATCTTATGACACCTCTGCTCGAGTATCAGTATTCATGATCTGAAAAAATAAATATGCATTATTAGATTTACAAAATGTATGTGTCAAACTAATATTCATATTTATTGTAATATTTATGAACTTACACATCGTGCAAACCATTCTAAAATCTCTTTATTAATAGCTTTCATTATATCTTTCTCATTTCATGTTTGACCTCTCATTCATCTCTTTGTTTGTATCCTAAACTCTTCAATAAATGGATGGGCAATTTCACTATTAAGTAGCACATATCTATGTTCTTGTAATAATTCAATTCAGTCAATGTCACATTTGAGGTCCTCCCAACTGATCGGCCAATAGCCTGAAATATTTTGGATTTCTGATGTATTTGAGATTGAGTCGATGTGTCGTCAATATGTCCAACTCTATTAAATCTTGTCTCTATATCATCCAAGTATCGGGAACAAAGGGTCAAACACTCCTCATCCAAATATCCTTCAGCAATAGAGCCTTCTAGTTGATCTTTATTTCAGATGTATGATTTCAAATGCCCAAGATATCTGTGAAATAAAATAAACATAATTATGCATTTAATTATGTACAAAAAATTGTTTACTTCACTGGAGAACATACAAATAAAGTAACTCTCAATTGGATACATCCATCGATAATGAATGGGGCCTCTTAATTTAGCTTCCTCAACCAAATGCACAGTTAAATGAATCATTACAGTAAAAAACGACGGAGGAAGGATCATCTCCATTGCACAAAGGGTCAATACAAACCTCTCATGGAGGTTGTCAAGCTGAAATTGATGTATTGATTTCTCACATAGTTTTCTGAAAAATGTGCAGAACTGGAGTACAATAGCAGTAATTGTTTCATGGAATAATGTACGCAATGCCAATGGTAGTAACTGCTGTAACAAAATATGTGAATCGTGACTTTTCAATCCATGTAACTTACGATTCTTCTAGTCAACACACCTCAAGATGTTACTTGAATACCCATCAGATACCTTAACATTCTTTAACATTCAAAGGAATGTATCTTTATCCCTATTATTCATCGTAAAAATTTCCGGAGGATACTTTTCATTCTCATCTAGCCATAGATCGCATTTTTTGTTCATTGCTCGTAAGTCTTTGCGAGCATTGAGATGATCCTTCGACTTTCCATGCTCATTAAGCAATGTGAATATCATATTGTCATATAAATTCTTCTCAATATGCATCACATCAAGATTATGCCGTAACAAATTAAATTCCCAATACAAAAGTTTGAAGAATATACTTTTTTTCTTCCATTGTTGCATTCCGGTTTCGCTTGACGATGCACTTCGGACCCATTTTCCGCTCTCATTCAAATGATGAGCCTTCCCAAATTCTGTTTCAACATTTTCAAGTAATGATAATATTTCAGAACCAGTTAACAACTTTGGAGGTGGTCTACGATCAATGGATCCATTATATTTTGATCTGTTCATCCAAAATCTATGAGATGCATTGAGAAATCTTTGATGACACAAGAAGCACCATTTTCTACTATAAGGTAGCCGTTTGGGCTCAAAATCAAAGTTAAAAATGGGAAAAGCCGAACCTGTGTAAGGGTTCCAACCAGATAAATTCCCAAGCCCAGGGAAGTCACTAATGGTCCACATTAAAGAACCATGCATTTTGAACATTGTTTTAGAAGAAGCATCAAATGTCTCAACACCATTGCTCCATAACTCCTACAATTCGTCAATCAAAGGCTACAAATATACATCAATATCATTTCCAGGAATTTGTTTTCCAGGAATAATCATGAAAAGGATAAAATATGCTTGTCTCATACACATCCAAGGAGGCATATTATAAGGGATCAAAACAACTAGCCAAATGTTGTAACTGGTACTCAAAGTCCCAAATGGGTTGAATGCATCGGCATCCAATCCCAAACGAACATTCCTAGGATCGGCTGAGAAATCGAGATGTAATGAATCAAATGTATTCCATGATATAGAATCTTGTGGATGTCTCATTAACACATCATTGTTATTATCTACAGAATTCCACTTCATGTATTCATTAGTTTTCGATGACATGAATAATCTTTGCAATCGAGGCTTCAAAGGAATGTAATGAAAAAACTTTGCAGGTGTGTTCCTTATCTTCTTCTCCATGAAATTATGTTCATTCATACTTCCAACATCACCCTTTTCCTGCCATCTTTAAGAAGAACATTTCTCGCAATTCTGTCTACTGGAATCCTCTCCCCAATAAAGCATACAAACCTTGGGACACGCATGTATTTTTGTATAATTCGGACCAAGGTTGTTAACAACTTTTTTCATATCATAAAAAGATTCTGGGTTTTTTTCTTTAGGAAATGCATCATGAATCAATTCCAATATCATGGAGATTTACTTATTTTTAATTCCACATAGACATTTGATATGGTACAACTTCATCAAAAATTAAAGCTTTGAATATTTCAAACACCCACCATATAACTCTTAATTTCCATCATCGACTAAATCATGAAACACATTTTCCTTGGTGAAGTTTTCTCTTACATTTGGCTTCATATAATCAAGAGGAGGATCCAATGATATGTTACAATCTTGATCTGCCTGTGTTACAGTCTCAAAAACATTGCAAGTCATGTTGCAATTTGTAGAACCCTCTTCTGGTTGCTCTGATATGTTTTGATGCTGATAGTGGTGTCTTGAAGTGCCTAATGCATCATTTATGAGGTTTTTCATTTCATTTTCCATTGTCTATGAACTTGGGACCTCATTCTGTGGATTAGCATCAGTGCTCAATCTTTATGTAACATTCGATTCTCCATGCCAAATCCAACAAAAATATTGACCAGGGAATTGCTTCAGTATTAAATGTTCATAAACCTCATCTATCATCAACCATGTTCTAAATTTACATTTAGGACATGGACATTTTATTTTCCCTTCAACAGATCGATTAGAAATTTCAAAATCAAAAAACCCATTCAAACCCTTAACATACTGAGGTGTGTTCCTCGGTAATGTGATCCATCTTTTATCCATGTATATCACAATGTGCCTACACAATAATAAAAATAATTAAAACACATAGTTACTACTAAATAGAGAAAGAGATTCATATATACGATAGTGTAACATTACAGAAACATAATATAATAAAGATGATCCCCTGAGTAAGTGATGAACCATCTAGTGTTTGGGATAGGGGAAGTTTCTTTGGTAAAGAGAAATAGTGTGCTAACAACGTGGTAGCTACTTTACCATGAAAACCAAAGCATATTTTTAATTTGGAATAACCCCAACCTAAGTTCTCTATAGAGTCTTCATATAAAACTCTAATATCGAATAAATCTATTATAAGTAATGTTTAGGGAAAACCTTATGATGCTTACAAAACTCAACACATTGTTAATTTGGAGTGGCAAGAACCATGTCAGGGATAGTCTTGAGGCATGATAAGTGGTGGTGTTCATGGAAATTCATGATGAAATATTTAATCAATAAATATCAATGAACATTATATAACATCAAAACAAGAAATTTTTTAGAGGGGGTGACACGTATGAGAGGAATCACCTTCTTAATTTCCTAGGTATAAAAATAGAACCTCCAATCAACATATAATATATATATTTATATATATAAAATAAAATAAATAAAAAATTTCATACAACTTAAAATCTATATAATAATTAATATAATTCATCAAGAATAATGAACAAATACCTCTTAAGATCTAATCTAGCTTCCCAAATAGTAGCATCTAAAATCTCTATCGATTTGTCCAGAAAAACAACTCAAGAACACTATAGAGGGGGTCAACACTTGGGAGTACTCAATAGGAATATATTTTTAAGTAGTTCTATATCAATGCAAGATATATGTGCCAGAATAGACATATGTGAAACAACTAAGCAATACTAGAATATGGGTTATGCTAAAAAGAAATGTAACACATTATATATTTTATATCTTTAAACATATCACCTATAAAGGTATTATCATATTAAACCAATGGATTATCAAAAGAAAGTAAGCAATGTGGATTTTTATTTCCATGTAATTATAAGAATAATGTATAGATTCCATATTTATAACATCATCATCGAATAATTATGCCACTTCACAAAAGTTTCCATAATATGAAAACCATCAATATTCTCGACAAAACTGAAAACCCAACTCTTAACATGTGTCAATCATCACTGTCACATCATCATATTAGCTAGAAAATAGGTAATCCCGACTCTCAACCTATGTCAATCATATCATCATCATCACATCAGCATAACAAAAAAGTCCAACTCTCAACCAGTGTTAACCATCCCAACATCCACTAAATTTCCACATCATTACCTCAATGACACATGTTATAACCTCGATCCATCACAACCAAAAACATGACATAGCCATAAAGCCATCACAACCTAGGTAAATGTGTAAAAAATATACCTTAATCCATTATAACCCATAATATAAGAATTTATTGAAACCATGATCCCTCACAACCCATGAGTATAGTATCAAACAACCACAAACAATCAAGCAGATAGAAAAACAATCACTTAAGAATAAAAACTAACAAACACATATAAAAAATCACATGCAATAAGTAGAAAAAAATTAATCATAAACGAAAACATCTTCATACAATAAAATAAATACAACATTACAATTTATTATAAGAAATAATAATAATAAAGAAATAACTAATATCAAAACAACAAAAAAATTAGAAATCAAACCCTAGGGTTCGTATAGGTCATCGGGGAAGCAGGGTCACTGGGTTTGTGGGGTCGCCGGGGTCGTGGGGGGTGGGGTCACCAGGGTCGCGGGGTCGCCGGGGTCCCGGGGTCGCCGGGTCGTGGGGGGCCTGGGTCGTGGGGGAAGCGGGGGGCCGGGGGAATCGCTGTCTCTAGGTGAGAAAGAGGATGGTCGGGGTGGGGGGAAGGGTCGGGGCTGTTAAAAAAATTTGTTTCATGGCATTTTATTATAAACCGCCATGAAACCTTTTTTAAAAATGGTTTAGCGGCGGTTCTAGGAACAGCCGCTACAAAACCGCCGCTAAACGGCAATTTTGTTGTAGTGTAAATTGTAATAACCTATAATAAAACCTAACAACCTATATTAGACCCTAATAAATGCTAAAAAAGCCCTAAAACCCCTAATATACAATAAAAAACCCTATTAAACCATAATAAACCCTAATAATCACTAAAAACCCTAACAAACCAGACAAAACGCTACAAAAACCTCCAAATAATAGCATACAAAACCCTACAACCCACTAATAAATCATAACAAACCCTAATAACCCCTAAATAAATCATAACAAACCCTAACAACCGCAAATAAATCGTAACAAATCCTAACAATGCCAAATAAATTATAACAAACTGAAACAAACCATAACAAACCCCTAATAAACCGCAATAAACCCTAACAATGCATAATAAACCCTAATATATCATAATAAACCCAAATACACGTTTCTAAACCCTAATAAATAATATAATCCCTAATAAACCCTAATAAATCCTAAATAACCCTAAAAAAGGTTGATAAACCCTAGAAAAAGCTATTAAAACCTACAAAAGCCCAATAAAACCCTAATATACAATAAAAAATGATAATAAACTATAAAAAATCCTAAATAACACTAATAAACCCTAAAGAACACTAATAAACTCTAATGAACCATATTAAACACTAAAGAACACTAAAAATTTTAAAGAATCTCAAAAAATTCTAAATCACATTATATAAACCCTTAAAACCGCTAGAATACCCAAACAAACCCTAAAACACACTAAAAAACTAACAAACCCTACCAATCCCCAAAAAAATAAACCCATAAAACCCCCAAACAACCATTAAAAATCTATCAGATACCATAAAAACCATAAACACTCGTTAATAACCCTTAAAAACACGAAAAAACACTACAAACCATAAAAAACCATTAAAACCCTAAAAAAGTCTTCAAATAGATACATAAACCCTCAAAGTGTTACATAAACCCAAAAAAATGCAACAAAAACCCTAAAATCACAACATAAACCAAAAAATGCAACAAAAACACAAAAACCGCTACATAAACCCTAAAAGCACTACATAAACCCAAGAGTTGTAACATAAACCCTAAAAAACACAACATAAACCCTAAAAGCGCAACATAATCATTAAAAAATGCTACATAAAACCTAAAAACACAATATAAACCCTAAAAACACTCCATTATCCCTAAAAACATTACATAAACCCTAGAAAATGCAACAAAAATACTACATCACACCTAAAATGATACATAAACCCAGAAAACGCAGCATAAACCCTAAAAAATGTTACATAATACCTAAACCCTAAACACGCTACATAAACCCTAAAAACGTTACATAAACCCTAAAATGATAAATAAAATCAAAAACTGCTAACTGAACCCTAAAAACACTTCATAAACATTAAAAAGTATACATAAACTCTAACAACGCTAGACAAACCCTAAAAATGCTACAAAAACCCTAAAGACACATTAAAACCCTCAAAAATATTACACCCTAATATACCATAATATAAAAAATTAAACCCTAATAAACCCCTAATAAACTCTAATAATCTATAAAAACACCTTATTATACCTAAAATCCTAAGAAACCCTACTCAACCCTAATAAAACCCCAAAAATACCTAATAAACCCTAATAAACAATAATAAAACCTAATAAACCCTAAAACACATTAAGAAAACCTAAACAACCCTAACCAACCCTAATAGACACTAATAAACACTAATAAACCCTAATAAACCCCAATGAAATCCTACAAATCACTAATAAACCGTAAATAAAGCCAAATAAACCCTACTAAACCCTAACAAACCTTAACACACCATAATAGCCCCTAATAAAACCCTACAAAACCCTAATAAAGAAAAAAAATGCTAGTATAACTTAAAAAATCCCTAGAAGCCCTCATAAACTCTAATTTAACCTAATAAAATCTAAAAACACTCAGAAGTAATAAAAAACAATAAAAAACAATAAAAATGTTATATATTACTTAAAAAGACCTAAAACACTAATATAACCTAATAAAGACAAAAAACACTAATATACCTTAGACATCCCTAGAAACCCTAATAAACCATAATAAACTCTAATAAAACCAAAGAAACCCTAAAGAGAACACAAACAAAAACAAAATGCTCCCAAAAAATAAATATAGGCTATATTATCTAAAAATACCTAACAAACACAAATATAACATAATAAAACAAATAAACAAATAAACCCCTAACAAACCCTACCAAACCCTAAAAATTCCTAATAAAACCTAACAAATATATCTTCCACTTCTTTGATCTTCTCATAGTTTCTATAAATCTAGGTCCTCACTCATCTCACGTGCTTTAATTTGACTGGTCAAAACACTCAAACGAACACCCGAAGGAGAAGTTATGCCTATTTTAGTGAGTTGCGGGTTTCATAGGTTTTTAGGTGCTAGGAGAGTTACTCAATTTAAAATGACAATAACATCTGCTACGTGTGTTCATTATGTCTCTACCACATATAAAATCAATTATTGTGAAAAGATACACACACTGGTAATCACTAGATACCTTTCTGACATTCTTCAACCCCCAAAAGACCGAAAATCCCTTTGGATGGTCAAAAAATGGCTTGTGGTGTCCGTTTTGCAATAACTTCTTCTATGGGTGTCTGTTTTGCCTCTACCACATATCAAATTAATTCTTGTGACTACACATACATTCTTTTAGCCACTGAATCATCTTCTAAAATCCTTGAAATCCCCAAAAGGTACTTAAACCCTCCAAAACACCATAACTTCTACTCCGGGAGTCCGTTTTGCCTCTACCATATATAAAATCAAAGATTTCGACTAGATCTACACATCTGTCACCAATAAGAACACCTAATAACATTCAAAAAAGTACCAAAATTTCCTTAATTCCTCTAAATGACGATAATATTTGCTCTGGGTGTCCATTTCACCTCTACTACATATCAAATTGAAGCATGCGACTAGCTCTACACATCTCTGACAACCATGAACAACTAAATAACCCTAACAAACCATGAATAACCCCATAAACACTAAAAACCATTAAAAACCATGAAAACCCTTAGAAAACCCTAATGAACTCTAACAAACACTAACAAACCCTAACAAACCCTAACAAACCCTAACAAACCAAAACAAACCCCAAAAAACCCTAAAAAACATAACAAACCATAAAAAACCCTAACAAACCCTAATAAGCCCCAAAAAACACTAAAAAAACATCACAAACCTTTACAAACCTTAACAAGCCCTAACAAACCTCATGATGCTCTATGAAACCCCAATAAACCCAAAAAAACCTTGAAGAAACCCTAAAAACCCCTAAGAAACCATAAGAAACCCTAACTAAACCCTAAAAACCCTAAAAAACCCCTATGCAAACCTAAGACACACTAACACACCCATAGAAACCCTAACACACCCTTAGAAACCCTAACACGCCCTTAAAACCGCTAGCACACCCCTAGAAACCCCAACACATACATAGAAACCCTAACACTATTGAGTCAATAAGGTCTTCCTTATGAATTTTCCATTCCTTCATACATGGGGGATATTGTTGAGTCATTAAGGTTTCCATATGACTTTACTATTCCTTCTTGTTTTGAAAATCACAAACACCTTATCTCAGGAAAATCTCTTTTTACCCTATGTTTTACTTCTATAAGGAAAAATTTCCTTCGTGAAGGAAATTTATCCTCACCATGTTTTTATTGTTCATATCATAATTTTTCTAAGTTTAAAATTTGGTTTGTAACCAAAACCTCGGAATCCTATAATTACCTAGATATGAAGCATTATATTTTAGGATCCAAATTTTCAGAATTCTGATCACGAACTCTTCAATATTCTGACTCAAAATTATGAATATGAATTCTGGTTACGAACTCTTCTGAGTTCTGACTCTGAATTCTAAATACAAATTCTGGTTACGAACTCTTCTGAGTTCTGACTCCAAATTCTCAGAATTATAATTACAAACTCCTCTATATTATGACTCCGAATTCTCAGAATTCTCATTATGAAATATTCTGAGTTCTGACTCCGAGTTCTCTGAATTCTGACTCCAAACTCTTATGAGTTCTAACTCCTAATTCTCATGAACTCTGACTCCGAACTTTGTAAGTTCAGGTTTTGAATTATTGTGAATCTAGATTCCGAATTTCCTTGAAATTCAGACTCTAGAATTATATAAAGTTCAGGTTCTGAATTCCTAGAAAACAGAATCTGAATATCCTTGTATTATAGACTATGAATTCATTTTTTGTTAGACTTAGAACATTCATTTTCTTACTTTTGGAATATTGGATTTTAGTTATGTAACCATATTTTTGCTTACACTTGTTTTGTTATAAAACTATGTCATTATTTCAGTTACTAACTAACTGTTGTTTGAGTGACATATGTACAGGTCCCTACGAAATTCAAGGAAAAATATGACTGTTGGAAGAGGGAGCTGACCATTGAAGTCTTTCCCATAAATAGGAGCTCATTTGAAAGATGTAAATATTGTTCTATGACTCTAGATATTACTTGATGTTGATGTGATTTCTAGAGAGAGACTCTTATTGCTTTGTGTGTACTAAAATTCTTGTTCAGATTTTCTTTGTCCGACTATGATTGTTGCTGTGTACAATCGAGGGCTTCCGAGGATAAGAAAACAGAGCTGCCGACTACCTTGAAGTTGAGGGATTCCATGCCAAGGAAGAAAGAGGTGCTGACTACCTGAAAGTTGAGGGATTGCAGGGATAGCAAGACAAACTCTGATCTTCGTATCGAGGGCCTACCCTAGTGTGGGTAAGACAAACTTTTTTGAAAGTATAAATCAAGGGACGTTTATCCATGGTTTTTGGATACCCTTCTCTTTGGGTTAAAAGATTTACTACTTCTTACTTGCTTTGTTACAAGTTTTCCACTGCATTTGTATTGTTGAGAAAATTATAACTATCTTATACTTCCTTATACCTATACTTTGATTTAGTTATATTCTATATGCTTTAAGGTAGAATCTTCATCTTTGTAAACTTTCATTAAGTTTCATTTCCGGAACCATCTTTCTGGATTCACTTTATAGGATTCATATTTCTGAATTCAAGAAAGTGTGTAGATCTCGAGGATTTGTGAATTACCTTGTTTAACCTTGTTAAACATAACCATCTTTAAAAGTACCAAAAGAATTTTATAAAGAATACAATTCACCCCCCTCTTGTATTTTGAGCATCATTAGAAACTCCATCCAGTATCTCTATTATTTCGATCCTACATTTGGTATTAAAGAGTATATCATACTCACATTCCATCTCAACAAACACAACCTTATAAACCCTTATAAACCATAACACACCCTTAGAAACCCTATCCCACCCATAAAAACCCTAACCCAACCTTAGAAACCCTAACACACCCTTAGAAACCCTAACAAACCCTTAGACACACTAAATCACTCTAATAAGCACTAATAAATCCTAACAAACCCTAATAAATCCTAAAGCCCACAATTAAACCCTAATAAACAATTATAAATCATAATAAACCCTATTAGACCACAATAAAAGCTACAAAATTCTTAAAAATCCAAATATACAACAAAAATTCTATTAAAACATTCACAACTCTAATATTCAAAAAAAACCCTAACAAACAAGGCAACACCTGACAAAACCCTAAAAAAACCCGGAAAAACCCAAAAATACCTAAAAACCCTAAAAAACCCTAAAAATCCTAAAAATCCTAAAAACCCTAAAACCCCTAAAAACACGAAAAAACTGAAAAAATCCTAAAACAAACATAAAACCCTAAAAAACCTCAAAAAACCTCAAAAACTATAAAAAACGATAAAACCCCTAAAAACTCCTAAAAACACTAAAAAAACCCCAATAAGCCTAAAAAAAGACTAAAAACCCCTAACCAACCCTATGAACCCCTTAAAAACCCCGAAACCCTCCTAAAAAACCATAAAAACCTCAAAAGAACGCCTAATACACCATAAAGAACCCTAAAGAACCCTCAAAACACTAAAGAACCACAAAATCCACTAACAACGCTACATAAACCCTAAAAATTGATTTAATAAACCTAAAAATGCTTTAAAACCCACAAAATGCTACAAAATATCAAAAAATGCTAAAATAACCCCAACAAAGCATAAAAAATCCAAACACACCCATAAAACCCAAAAAAATGCAGAAAACCCCAAGCAACTCAAACAAACCGTAACAAACCCTAAAAACCCAAACAAAACCTAACAAACCCTCAAAACCACTAATAACCCCTATGACCCACTAATAAACCCTCATAACCCCTAAAACCCACTATTAAACCCTAAAACCCCTAACAAACACTAATAAATCATAATAACCTATAATAAACCCTAACAAACTCTATTAGACCCTAATAAATGCTACAAAAGCATTGAAACCCCTAATATACAATAAAAAATACTATTAAACCATAATAAACCAAAATAATCACTAGAAACCCTAACAAACCCGACAAAACGGTACGAAATCCTCCAAATAATTGCCTAAAAAACCCTAAAACCCACTAATAAAACCCTAACAGACCCTAATAACCCCAAAATAAATCGTAACAAACCCTAACAACCCCAAATAAAGAATAACAAATCCTACCAATGCCAAATAAATCGTAACAAACTGAAATAAACCATAACAACCCCCTAATAAACTGCAATAAATCAAAACAAATTATAATAAACCCTAATAAGTCATAATAAACCAAAATACACGTTACTAAACCCTAATATATAAATTAAACCCTAATAAACTCTAATAAATCCTAAATAACCCAAAAAAAGGTTGATCAACCCTTGAAAATGCTATTAATGCCTACAAAAGACCTATAAAACCCTAATATACAATAAAAACGCTAATAAACTCTAACAAATCCTAAAGAACACTAATACACCCTAAAGAAGACTAATAAACCCTAAATAACCATATTAAACTCTAAAGAACAGTAAAAAATCTTAAAAACTCAAAAAAATGCTAAAGCACATTATATAAACCTTAAAAACCGCTACAGTACCCAAAAAACCCTAAAACACAATAAAAAACCTTAACAACCCCTATCAATCCCAAAAAAAACTATTAAACCCGTAAACCCCCCAAAAAACCATTAAAAATCCATCAGATACCATAAAATACCATAAACACATATTAACAACCCTTAAAACCCCTAAAAACTACAAACCATAAACAATCATTCAAACCCTAAAAAAGGCTTCAAATAGATACATAAACCCTAAAAATGTTACATTAACCCTTAAAAATGCAACATAAACCCTAAAAGCACTACATAAACCCTAGATCTATAACATAAGCCCTAAAAAACACAACATAAACCATAAAACCCAACATAAACATTAAAAACGCAACATAAAACCTAAAAACACTATATAAACCCGAAAAACACTACATGAACCCTAAAAATGCTACATAAACCCAGAAAACACAACATAAACCCTAAAAAATGCAACAAAAAACCTAAACCCTAACATGCTACATAAACCCTAAAAATGCTACAAAAACAAAAAAATGCTATATAAACTCTAACAACGCTACACAAACCCTAAAAAATGCTACAAAAACCCTAATGATGCTTTAAAACTCTCAAAAATATTAAACCCTAATATACCATAATATAAAAAAATTAAACCCTAATAAACCCCTAATAAACTCTAATAATCCCTAAAAACACATTATAATCCATAAAAACCCTATGAAACTCTACTAAACCCAAATAAAACACCAAAAATACCTAATAAACACTAATAAATGATAATAAAACTTAATAATCTCTAAAAACCCAATAAGAAAACCTAAATGACCCTAAGAAACACTAATAGACACTAATAAACAATAATAAACCCTAATAAACCCCAAACACACCCTAAAAGGCCCTAATAACCATAAATGAAGCCAAATAAACCCTCATCAACCCTAACAAACCTTAGCACGTCATAATAAGCCCTAATGAAACCCTACAAAACCCTAATAAATAAATAAATGCTAGTATACCTTACAAATTCCCTATAAACCCTGATAAACTCAAATATAACCTAATAAACCCTAAAAATGCTCACAAACAATAAAAACGATCACAAACAATAAAAAAGGGCTATATTACCTAAAAAGACCTAAAAACACTAATATAACCTAATAATGATAAAAAATTATAATATACCTTAAAAATCCCTAGAAATCTTAATAAATTGTAATAAACTCAAATATAACCAAAGAAACCCTAATAACACTCACAAACAAAAAAAAATGCTCACAATCAATAAAAACATGATATATTATCTGAAAAGTCCAAACAAACACTAATATAACCTAATAAAACAAAAACAACTAATAAACCCCTAACAAACCCTAATAAACCCTAAAAATCCCTAATAAACCATAATAAAAACGAGTAAACCCAAATAAAACCATGATAAAATCTTAAAAATACCTTCTCAACCCTAATAAATCGTGACACACCATAACAAAACCTAATAAAAACTAACTAAACCCCAATAAACAAAAAAATGCAAACAGACCATTAAAAAGCACTAAAAACCCTAATAAACCATAATAAATTCAAATAAAAGCTAATAAACCATTAAAAATCTTCACAAACACTAAAAACATGCTAATAAAACATAAAAAGTCATAACAACCCCTCATATATATTAACAAAAACTAAAAAACACTCATATACACAAATAAAAACACTAACGAACCCTAGTAAACCCTAAAAATTTACAACAAACTCTAATAAACTGTACTCAGCCCTAATAAAACCTTAAAGATACCAACTCAACCCAAATAAAACACTAAAAATTCCTACTCAACCCTAATAAACCATAACACACCATAATAAACCATAATAAACCCCACTAAACCCTAAAAAATGAAAATATACAATTAATAAGCCCTAAAACCCCGAATAAATGAAAATAAAACCTAACAAAGATTAAAAGCGTTAATAAACTCAAATAAACACTTATAAACACTAAAAACCGTAATATACCCTCTTAAAAATTAATAAACCATAATGAACCATAATATACCATAATAACCCCAACTCAGTCCAAATAAAACCCTAAAAATACCTAATAAACCCTAATAAACCTTGACACGCCATAATAAACCCTAATAAAATCTTAATAACCCCCACCAAACCCTAAAAACTGCTAATATACCATTAAAAAACCCTAAAACCCTAAAAATCAAAATAAATGTTAATAACACCTAAAATTCCTAAAAAATGATAGTAAACCAAAAAAATACCTCAAATAATAATAGTAGTAATAACACATCTGCATGTGCATATGCATGTGCATGGTTTAAATAATAAATCATAACGCACGTGCATGTGCATATTCTTGTGCATTTGCAAGTGAATGATAATAAATTATAAATTATAAATAACAGCGCATGTGAATTGCATGTGCATGTGCTTGTGCATGTGAATGATAATAAATAATAAATAATTACGCACAAAAAAGTGCATATGAAAGTGCATGTGCATGTGCATGTACATGGTAATAAACAATAAATAATAACCAAGTCCACATGAACATGCATTTGTATGTGAATGATTATAAATAAATAATAATAACACATGTGATAATAGAATAATACACGTGCATTGCGTGTGCACGTGGATTAGAATAAATAAAAATAAAACATGTGACAATAGAATAACGTAAGTGCAATGCATTTGCATGTGCATGATAATAAATAATATATAATAACGCACGTGCATGTGCATTTACATGTAATGATAAAGATAATTACACATGCGCGTGCATTTAAATAAATAATAAATAACAACACACGTGCATGTGCATTTGTATTTGATGATATAAACAACAACAACAACAACAACAACAACAATAATAATAGAATAGCACAAGTTCATTTCATGTGCACATGTGTAGTAGTAAATAATAATTAAATAATAAACAATAATAATGCACATGCATGTGCATGTTCATTTACATTTGATGATAATATTAATAATACTAATTTTAATAATAATAATAATAATAACGCATGCACATGCATTGTAATAAATAATAAATAACAATGCACATGCTTGTGCATTTTCATGTGATAATGATAATAATAATGATAATGATAATAATAATAATAATAAAAATAATAAAACTATGATAATAATAATAATAATAAATGAATAATACAAGTGCATTGCATATGCACGTACATTGTAATAAATAATAAATAATAAGGTACGTGCATCTACATTTTCATGTGATGATAGTAATAATAACAACAGTAGTAATAGTAGTAGTAGTAGTGGTGATAATAGTAGTAGTACTAATGCATATTATAATAGAATATTGCTTGTGCATTACATGTGCATGTGTATTGTAATAAATAATAACTCCCGTGCATTGCATTTGCATGTGATGATGATGATGATAATAATATTAATAATAATATTAACAATAACAATTCATGTGATAATAGAATAACACACATTCATCGAATGTGCATGTATGTGCATTTGGATGTGCATTCTCATGTGATGATAATAACAATAACAACAACAACAACAACAACAACCACAACAATAATTATAACAATAATAATAACAGCACATGTGATAATAAAATAACGTGTGTGCATTGCATGTGTACGTGCATGGTAATAAAAATATAATAATAATGCATGTGCATGTGCATGTGCATGTGGATTTGCATGATATGATGATAATAATAATAATAATAACAGTAATAATAAGTTATATTTGTTTGAAAAAACAACCGATAAGACAAATGTGCTAGAAATGGTGTCTCGAAAAACCTAACAAATCATAGAGTCATTAAAAAAGGCATAACATCTTCTTTATGTGTCCATTTCCACACTGTGAATAGTCAAACTAAATATCATGGAATGAAATATGATAAAAACAGGTGCCAGAGGCTGAATAGACACACATATCAGAAGTTATGACTGTTTTAAGAAAAATTTGACAGGGATCCGGACACGGAAATGGAGTTTTGGAGGCCTTATGATGGGTTTTTGGGCTTTTAGGGTCCTAAACATGACATTAACTTTGTTCAAGTTATTCTTTTGTGTATATCTCTTTGCTACCTTCGATTTGATATGTGGTAGAGCTCAAATGGACAACCGGAGTGAAAGTTATGGTTGTTTGAAGTTGAACTTTTTTTGGAGTGGTATAACTAATATATCTTCTGTTTGTTTTATCTTCTCACGGTATCTATTAGACTTGGTCCTCACTCATCTCACGAGCTTCGATTTTACCAGTCACAGTGCTCAAACAGACGCCTAAAGGATAATTTATGCCTATTTTAGTGAGTTGCTATTTTCTTAGGTTTTTAGGCACTAGGAGGGTTGCTCGATTTAAAACGTCAATAACTTCTACTACATGTGTTCATTTTGGCTCTACCACATATCAAATCGAATATTTTTAAAATATACACACAAGGGTAACAATTGGAACCCTTTATGACAATCTTCAACCCCCAAAAGACCCAAAATCACTTTGTATGGTCAAAAGATTGGCTTATGGTGTCCGTTTTGCAATAACTTCTTCTATAGGTGTCTGTTTGGCCTCTACCACAAATCAAATCAAAGCTTGAGACTAGACCAACAATTCTATAACCACTGAAGCACCTTCTCACATCCTTGAAGGCCCAAAAAGGTACTTAAACCCTCTAAAAGACCATAACTTCTACTCCGGGAGACTGGTTTTCCTCTACCATATATCAAATCGATGCTTTCAACTAGATCTACACATCTGTGACCAATGGGAACACCTTATCACGTTTTTAAAGACCCAAAAGGTCATTAAGTCCTCCAAATGACCATAACTTCTACTATGGGTGTCCGTTTCACCTCTACCACATATCAAATTGAATCTTAAGAGTAACTCTACACATCTTTGACAACCATGAACAACTAAATAACCCTAACAAACCATGAAAACCCCCATAAACACTAAAAACCATTAAAAACCACACAAAACTCTAATAAACCCTAACAGAACCTAACAAACACTACCAAAACCTAAGAAACCCTAACAAACCCCAAAAAACCCATAAAAACATAACTGACCCTAAAAACCCTAACAAACCCTAACAAGACCAAACAAACCACAAAAAGCACTAAGAATCCCCAATAAACAAAAAACATTGGAAGAAACCCTAAAAAATCCTAAGAAACCATAAGAAACCCTATCATAACCGTAAACCCTAAAAACCCTAACAATACCCTAGGCAAACCTAAGAAACACTAACTCACCCTTAGAAACCCTAAAACACCCTTAGAAACCCTAACACCCCCATAGAAACCCTAGCACACCTAGCACACCGTTAGAAACCCCAACACACCCATAGAAACCCTAACACAACCATAGAACCCCTTAGAAACCATAGCACATCCTTAGAAACACTAACCTGCCCATAAAAACCCTAACCCACCCTTAGAAACCGTAACACACCCTTAGAAACCCTAACAAACCCTTAGACACCCTAAATCACTCTATTAGGAACAAATAAATCCTAACAAACCCTACCAACCAATAATAAATAATAATAAACCCTAATAAACTCTATAACCCACTACTAAACTCTAATAAACACTAATAAATCGTTATAAACCCCAAAAACCCTAATAGACCCCAATAAATGGTACAAAATACCAAAAAACACAAATATACAACAAAAATGCTATTAAACCTTTCAAAATACTAATATTCATGAAAAACCCTAACAAATGCGGAAAAACAGGACAAAACCCTAAAAAACCCTGAAAACCCAAAAAAACCCCTAAAAACCCTAAAAAACCCTAAAAACCCTAAAATCCATAAGAAATCGTAAAAACCCCTAAAAACGCTAAAACCCCAAAAATACTGAAAAACCCGTAAAAACCTGAAAACAAACCAAAAAAACCCTAAAAAACCGCAAAAACCTCAAAAACCCTAAAAAACCTAAAAACCACTAAAAACGATAAAAAAGCCTAAAAATCCTAAAATTGCCTAAAACCCCCAAACCAACCCTATGAGACCCTTAAAAATCCTAAAACCCCCCTAGAAAACCCTAAAAACTTCAAAAGAAACCCTAATACACCCTAAAGATCCCTAAAAATCCTAAAAACCCTAAAAACAATAACGAACCACAAAATCCACTAACAACGCTACATAAACCCTATCAATTGTTACACAAACCCGGAAAATGATTCAAAAGCCACATATGCAACAAAACCCCAAAAAATGCTAAAATGACCCTAACAAAGCATAAAAAATCCCAAAACAACCGTAAAACCCAAAAAAATGCATAAAACCCCAGACAACTCAAACAAACCGTAACAAACCCTAAAAACCCTATCAAAACCTAACAAACCCTAACAACCACTAATAACCCCTAACAACCAATAGTAAACCCTAAAAACCCATAAAACCCAATATTAATGCCTAGAAACCCTAATAAACACTAATAAATTGTAATAACCCATAATAAACCCTAACAAACTCTATTAGACCTGAATAAATGTTAAAAAATCCCAAAAACCCATAATATACTATAAAAAACTATTAAACCATAATAAACCTTACTAATCACTAAAAACCCTAACAAACCCGACAAAACGCTACCAAAATCTGCAAATAATATACAACAAAACCCTGCGACCCACTAATAAACCCTAAAAAACCCTAATAACCACAAAATAAATTGTAACAAACCCTAACAACCCCATGTAAATAGTAACAAATCCTAACAACACCAAATTAATAATAACAAATTGAAAAAAACCATAAAAACCCATAATTAACCCCAATAAACCCTAACAAATCATAATAAACCATAATAAATCGTAATAAACCCAAATAGACGTTACTAAACCCTAAAAAATAAAATAAACCCTAATAAATCCTAAATAACCCTAAAAAGGTTTATAAACCCTAGAAAAAGATATTAATGCCTACAAAAGCCCAATAAAACCCTAATATACAATAAAAAATGCTAATAAACTTTAAAAAATCCTATAGAACACAAATAAACCCTAAAGAACCATAATAAGCCCTAAAGAACAATATTAAACTCTAAAGAACACTAAAAAACCCTAAAAACCCAAAAAATGCTAAAACAGATTATATAAACCCTAAAAACCGCTACAATGCCCAAACAAACCCTAAAACACACTAAAAACCTTTAAAACCCTATCAATCCCAAAAAAACAAATAAACCCATAAAACCCCCCAAAAACCATTACAAATCCATCAGATACCATAAAAACCATAAACGCCTGTTAAAAACCCTTAAAAACCCTAAAAAATACTACAAACATTAAACAACCATTAAAACCCTAAAAAGATTTCAAATAGATTCATAAACCCTAAAAACGTTACATAAACCCTACAAAATGCAACAAACAACCCTAAAAATGCAACAAAAATCAAAAAACGCAACAAAAACGAAAAAAATGATACAGAAACCATAAAAGCACTACATAAACCCAAGAACTGTAATATAAACCCTAAAAACACAACATAACCCCTAAAAAGCACAACATAAACATTAAAAAACGCTACATAAAACCTAAAAACACAATATAAACTCTAAAAACAATACATAAACCCTACAAACGTTACATAAACCCTATAAAATGCAACATAAACTCTACATCACCCCTAAAAATGCTACATAATCCCAAAAAACGCAACATAAACCCTAAAAAATGCTACATAAAACCTAATCCCTAAACGCTCTACAAAAACCCTAAAAACGTTACATAAACACTGAAAATGATACATAAAACATAAAACCACTAACTAAACCCTAAAATGCAACATAAACACTAAAAATGCTACATAAACTCTTAAAGCGCAACACAAACCCAAAAAATGCTACAAAAACCCTAAAGACGCTTTAAAACCCTCAAAAATATTAAACCCTAATATACCATAATATAAAAAATTAAACCCTAATAAACCCCTAATAAACTCTAATAATCCCTAAAAACAACTTATAATCCCTAAAAACCCTAAGAAACTCTACTCAGCCCTAATAAACCCCAAAAAATACCTAGTAAACCATAATAAATGATAATAAAACCTAATAAACCCTAAAAACATGTTATGAAAACCTAAACAACCCTAACCAGCCCTAATAGACACTAATAAACACTAATATACCCTAATAAACCCCAAAAAACCCTAAAATCCCTAATAAACCATAAATAAATCCAAATAAACCCTACTCAACCCTAACAAACCTTAACACACCATAATAACCCCTAATAAAACCCTACAAAACCCTAATAAAGAATAAAAATGCTAGTATACCTTAAAAAATCACAAGAAAACCTGATAAACTCTAATATAACCTAATAAACCCAAAAAACGCTCAAACACAAAAAAAATTGATCAAAATCAATAAAAACACGATATATTACCTAAAAATACCTAAAAAATAATATGACCTAATAAAGAAAAAAAATGGTAATATAACTTAAAAATCCCATGAAACCTTAATAAAACATAATAAACTCTAATATAACCTATGAAACCCTAAAAATGATCACACAAAAAAAACAAATGCTCACAAAAAATAAAAACATGCTATATTATCTAAAAATACCCAACAAACACTAATATAACCTAATAAAACAAAAAAACTAATAAACCCCTAACAACCCCTAATAAAACCTAAGAAGAAAACCAGAAAGAGGCCTCAGAGCAGCGGCTCTCCTTTCCCCTCGCACTGCTTGGGTTCCTCCTCACTTCTTCTTCCTTCCCCCTCAGGCGTCGTCCGGCCTTGGTGATCGCAGCTTCTTTCTGGATTTTCCCTGATGGAAGTTTCTCCTGCGCATCACGGCTTTGATCTTCTCAGTGGTGGCCTCGTCGTGCTTGGTGGCTCTAATTTCCTTTGGTTTCGGTTCACTCTCTACCGGCTCTGGCTCGTGCATCGGTGACTCCAAATCTCCCTGCTCTGGGTTCCTTCTCTGGTATTGGTTGGCACCGGTTCCTCTGATTCGGTGTCTTCCCATCCAGATCTAGGGGTTTTTGTGGCTTCGAGAGCTTGGCGTTGGGTATGGCGTTCCTGGTGTCAGTTTTGGTGCTCACCTATCCTCAGGATATCGTTTCGGCTCACGTGTTTCCATCGCTTCCTCCGGGCTGATGGTTGTAGGTTGCAGTTGGCCCCTCATGATGTCCGGGTTCCGGTTACGGTCATGGAGTGGTCTCCCCTCCCAGCTTCTTCTATGCCCATCGGCAGTTTTGGAATTCAATGGTCTTCTCGGGGTCAGTGCTTGTGGCCTGCAGGGGGGAGGCCCAGGGTCCCGCCTCTTTTCTGTTTTTCTGCGTTGCGTTTCTTTTATTGTTGGTTATCTGATGTGGTGTGTGTTCTTTAGTGGTGGCTGGTGCTGGTTTTTTGCCGCCATTTGCTGGAAGATGTCTTCGTTTGATGGGTTCTCCTGTGATGGTGTTTGACATGGGGCTGAAGGTGGATGATGGTTTTGACATTGTGATGCTGAAACTGGGCTGAAGAAATTGTGGAATATGGTTTTGATGTCACTGGATGATTGTGGATGATTAAGGGTTTTGGTGATGATGGATGCTTGTTGCTGTTTGGTTGGGAGGTGATGTTGGGGACTTTTTTGTTTTTCTACTTTGTTTGGTTTGATGTGTTATTTTGGTTTTCCTTTTTGGGGTTGTTTGGGTTTGGGGTTTGTAAAGGGTTTTTGTGTGCGGGTTGTTTAACCCCTCCCCTACCTTGTCAGCGGTGTCTTTTCCTTCAAATAAACTTGAGGGGGTCGGGAATAGCTCAACACTTGAATCTTCCTTTCCCTAATAAACCCTAAAAATCCCTTATAAAAACTAATAAACCCTAATAAAATAGTAATAAAACCCTATATATACCTTCTCAACCCTAATAAACCTTGACAGATTATAATAAAACCTAATAAAACCAAACTAATCTAGAAAAATTCAAACAAAGCATTAAAAGGCCATAGAAAACCTAATAAACCATAATAAATTCTAATAAAACCTAATAAACCATAAATAATGCTCACAAACACTAAAAACATGCTAATAAAACAAAAAAATTCCTAACAACCACTCATATATTTTAATAAAAACTAAAAAACACTCATATACCCTAATAAAAATAGTAACAAACCCTAGTAAACCCTAAAAATCCCTAACAAAACCTAATAAACCCTACTCAACCCTAATAAACCCTAATAAAACCCTAAAGATACATACTCAACCCTAATAAAACCCTAAAAATACCTAGTCAACCCTATTAAACCTTAACACACCATAATAAACCATAAGAAACCCCCATTAAACCCTAAAAAACGAAAATATACCATCAAAAATCCCCAAAACACCTAATAAATCCTAATAAAACCTAAAAAGGCTTAAAAGCGCTAATAAACCCTAATAAACACTACTAAACCCTAAAACCATTAATATTCCCTCTTAAAAATTAATAAACCATAATGAACAATAATAAACCCTAATAAATCCTAAACATACCAAAATATACCATAATATAACATAATATAACCTAATAAACCCAACTCAATACTTATAAAACCCTAAAAATACCTAATAAACCCTAATAAATGTTGACAAACCATAATAAACCCTAATAAAATCCTGATGGGGGAGGGAGAATCGTCGTCCCTTGGGAGAGCGGGGATCATCCCTCATTTCTTCAACCCTGATTTCCTCCCTCCTTTCCCGAAAGTTTCTCTAAAACCTAAAGTACCAGATCTGGTTGACGGGGTGCCGAATCTCCCCTTATCTTCAACTGAGTTTTTGGAATCCTCTAACCTGTTAAACCTCACTCTTGTAGCTCGATTCAAGGACAAGAGGCCTTCTGTGGATGAGTTTGACCGATTTGTTTTCAGATCGTGGGATCTCCAAGAATGCACGGTGGTAGGTTTACTCGACAATAGGCAGATAATGATTCGCTTTGAGTCGGAGGCTAATCTCATTCATGCGTGGTCGAGGGCCGCTCACTTCTACAAGGGATCTCGTTTTCTTCTCCTTCGATGGCCCTTTATCCTTCACATGAAACGAGACTCCCCTTAAATTTCGGTTTGGGTATGTTTCCCTAAACTCCCCCTACCGTTTCAAAACCCTTCAATTATCATGATGCTTGGAAATATGGTAGGCCGATATCTGTGTTCTGATAGTCGAACTGAGGCACTTTGTCATCCAGTGAATCCCAGAGTGTGCGTTGAGATAGATGCGTCTCGTACTCCTTTTGATTTTGTTTTTGTCACTATTGGTGAAGAGTACCGCTGTGGACAACGAGTTGTTTATGAGGATTGGATAGATTTTTGTGGTTCTTGCAGGAGGTTGGGGCATTCGTATGAGGTTTTCCGAAGGGGACTTCCTCCTAAGCTGAGGGAGGGAAACTGTAAAGGGAAGTTTGTTCCTTTGCGTAGGGATATGGATTCTCGTTCAGAGGCAGAGTTGGGTTCAGAATCGAGGTTGATGGAGTCTACTATCAGAGGAAGGTGCTCTGAGGTGGCTGACTCAGCTTTGGATGGTAAATCAACTAAGGCTTGTAAGGTGACTTGTGAGAGTAATCTTGGTGCTGGAGCTTCGGTTGAGAAGAATCTGGAGACTATCTTAAACATGGAGAGTTCTAAAGAGCCCAGGGGTTTGGATCCTATGGCTCCTCCTTTTCTGTCTTTGAGTAATAGATTTGGTAGCTTAAATGATGCTGTAATGAGTGAGTACCTGGAAGTGGATGGTATTTCAGGTGAGATGAATGGTGAGGATGTCTCAGAGGTTCAGCCGGTTGGATGTTTGGAGATTGGAGCTGTTTTAGTCAGAGAGGAAGCTATAGAGGCTCTTCAAGAGGGAGACATAGTACAAGGTCCCGCTGGCTTGTCCTTGGCTATCAACAGTTCTGAGGGCAGGAGCTCCACTCAGGTGGAATCTGTTAGGAGATAGGAAGAGCATGCTGATGGTGGCTTGATGGAGGTTCCTACGACGACTGTGGACAATGTTGTCTCAGTGGGGGTGCTTCTGCCTTTGATGGAGAACTCAACTCCAGTTTCGGTTTTGGGGGACCAGGCTGGTAAAGGAAGGGAGATCCCCAGGGGAGGAAAAGAGAATGTAATTGGACTTACTAGTCGTTCTTTCAGCGATGTAGTTCAGAGTGGGAAGCAGAATCTGGTTGCTGTTGAAGGGACTTTTCCTGCAACTCCAAGACGTCGGCCAAGGAAAGATTACTCATGTCTTCCGCGGCCGACGAAGACTCGTTCCGCCTCTAAGAGGAAAGATAAGGTGACTGTGTCTTTTTTGAAGGATATCGTGACCGAGAGGGCATCACCGGACCTTCTGGAGAAGCTCAGGAATCGGGTTCAAAGTGCTAACTACTGGAGGCCTTCAGGTTGGGAAATGGCCTCGGCCACTGGAGAAGATGAGTCCGGCTGGGGGTGCAGAGAGGAGTTTTGCTTTAAGGACATGTAATCTGTGTTTGTGGGTTGTTCTTGTCTGCATTTTGTTTGGCTTTTGTGGTCGTATGTTTGGGCACCGGAACCCATTAAACTGGCTTATAAAAATAAAAAAAAGGATTGTTGCTATTAAAATCCTAATAACCCCCACCAAACCCAAAAAATGCTTATATACCCTTAAAAGCCCAAAAAACCTAACAAATCATAATAAATGTTAATATCACCTTAAAATCCTAAAAAAATGCTAGTAAACCCTAAAAATACCTTTAATAATAGTAGTAGTAATAATGCACGTGCAAGTGCATATGCATGTTCATGGTTTAAATAATAAATAATAACACATGTGCATGTGCATATGCCTGCGAATTTTCATGTGAATGATAATAAATGATAAATAATAAATAATAGCTCATGTAAATTGCATGTGTATGTGCATGTGCATTTGAATCATAATAAATAATAAATAATATGCACATACAAGTGCATGTACATGTGCATGTGCATGGTAATAAAAAATAAATAATAACCAAGTCCACATGAATGTGAATTTGAATGTGAATGATAATAAATAATAAATAATAACACATGTGATAATTGAATAATGAACGTGCAATGCGTGTGCAAAATACTACAAAAACAGCCTTTATCAGTGCTAGAAAAGTGCATTAACAGCACTAAAAAAAGCACTGTTAATCGAGGCGAGGATATAGGGGGTCCCTTTTATTAGCGCTTAGAAAAGCACGAATAAAGGCACCTTTTTATCAATGCTAAAAAAAGCGCTGATAAATTACCCCTTTATCAGCACTTCTAAAAAGAGCTTATAAAAGTCAAAAAAAATGAAAAATGAAAAACATAAAAAATATTTATATAATGCGGGGGGTGGGAGCTTTTAATAGTGCTTTCCCCCTATCAGCACTAGGCGGACCCCCCTCAATCTCCCCCATGCACAACACTTCCCGTTCATCCCCCACATGAGCATACCTCCTTGCGTCCACCCGAACTCAAACCTGTGACCACCCCCCTTGCTTTCCAGCACCTTTACCACTAAGCCATTTCATTTTTTTCTCTATTTAATGATATATCTATTGATTAATATATATATTTAAATTTATTAATATATTAATATAGACTAAGCTTAATATAAATATATTTAGTAATATTAATACATATATATTTATTCATGTATTAGTATATATATATATATATATTCATTCTTATATTAATATATATTTATATTAATAAGTTTTTTATGCGTATATTTATTTTTATATTAATATATATTTATAAGATTAGTTTTAAATACATTTATAAAATATGTTTTTTATGTGTGTTTATAAATAAATAAATGCATACATATATACAACACACACAGACACACAAACACACAAACACAGACATATATATTTACAAATAAATACACATATATGTGTATTTGAAAAGCCATAGAATGTTAAAACGTCCATAAATTCAAACCTAGAAGCCCGTTTCAACTCCATAACCAGTCCAATCGAAGAAAATGAAACAATATTCGATCTGATATGTGGTACAGGCCTAACAGACATCCAGATCGGAAGTTATACTTGTTTCAATGTTAACAAATCGGGGTATCCCAACTAAAGCCACTAACAACGCAACATAAACCCAATCAATTGCTAAAAAACCCAAAAAATGCTTCAAAACCCACAAAATGCAACAAAACCCCAAAAATGCTAAAATAACCCTAACAAAGCATAAAAAATCCAAACACACCCAAGAAACCCAAAAAACGCATAAAACCCCAAACAACTCAAACAAACCTTAAAAACCGTAAAAACCCTAAAAACCTGACAAACCCCAACAACCACTAATAACCCCTAAGAACCACCAACAAACCCTAATAACCACTAAAACCCACTATTAAACCCTAAAAACACTAATAAACACGAATAAATCGTAATAACTTGTAATAAACCCTAACAAACTCTATTAGACCTCAATAAACCCTACAAATCCATAAAACCCCTAATAGACATTAAAAAACTCTATTAAACCATAATAGACCCTAATAATCACTAAACCCAAACAAACTTGACAATACACTACACAAACCTCCAAATAATATCATACCAAACTCTACAACCCACTAGTAAACCCTAACAAACCCTAATAACCCCAAAATAAATCATAACAAACCCTAACAACGCCAAATAAATCGTAAAAAATCCTAACAACGCCAAATAAATCGTAACAAACTGGAACAGACCATAACTGTTAAGGCTTATTTTCGTCACAGAGTCTAAATGAAATAAAAAGGGAAATACCTCAAAAAAAGAGGATTCATCCTTTGAATAAACATCAAAAAAAGAGAAAGGGATGAACAAGGAGAAGATTGCCCATAGTTCGCGCAAGTTCCAGCATGGTCGCGCAAGTATACTTGCGTGCTGCCCAAATGGTTATGCAGATGACCTGTGCGCCCTCTTTGAAAATCTCCCAGGGTCTTCTCTAGCCTATAAATACCCCCGGTGGGCCCCCCATTAGAGAGAGAATTTTTCCGGAATTCAGATACATAGCTCTAAACGCCCATGTCCCTTCTTCAAGTCTTTCGAACATTTCTATGGTAATTATTTACCTAGAATGGAAGGTCTAAACAAGAGGAATAAGGTCTAAGTGTTAGAATTCACTAACATTTGCACGCCTAAGTGTTTTACCGTTAAGAGAAATGGACACACTTGCGCGCATCTTTACCTACTCATTGAAACTTGCACGCCACTCTTCTGGAAGAACCTCGGGATAATTCTAAAGGCTTTGGTCAAGGATCGCCCATGTATTACCCTACTGGTTAACTGTCACCCAAGTATATAGGTGGCATGCAAGTATACTTGTGTGACCAAGACTTGCGCGCCCATGTAGTACTTGCACGACCTCCCAGGACTTGTGCTCCCTTATATATTCGGGTGTCTTTCCTGCCCATTTCACCTCTCTTATTCCATTCCACCTCTCCTATTCATGATTAAGTCTTCAAGACACCCTTCAATGCCATTTATGGTATGTTTTCTTGATTGACTTCCTTATCTGAAAGGAATTCTGTGGAACATCTCTCAAAACCTAGTGATTTACACATTTTTATGTCACTAAAGTTAGAGATTTCATTCATTCAAACTCATCCTTTAAGATGAGAGAACTTTAACCTGGGCCTCCTTCTCAGGAGTAAGCCCCAGTCATAATTTCCCTTAATTTTGGGCATCCTTCTTAGGAGTAAGCCCCATGTCCTCATTAATTTGGGATTCCTTTTCAGGAGTAATCCCCAATTCATAATTCCTTTAACCTGGGTTTCCTTTTCAGGAGTAAGCCCCAGTCTCCAAGTTCCTAAACCTGGGCCTCCTTTTCAGGAGTAAGCCTCAGTCCAAGTCCGCTTAATTCTGGGTATCCTTTTTAGGAGTAAGCCCCAGTCTTAAATTCTCTTAACCAGTCCTAATTTACTTTTTGATCTGGGCTTCCTTTTCAGAAGTAAAACCCAATCATAAGCCCCCTCCTAAACATGGGCATATTCCTTAGGAGTAAGCCCCAATATTTGAGTATCCAAATCTCCATAAAGTACACATACCTTTATGGACCATGTTACTGGATTTCATCCCTGAAGTAAATCTTAATCTTCATCTATTTGGACAGTCATACATACATAATCCCCACATCATTTCTTATGATTGCATCATTCATGGACAATTGTCTAGTTTTACCAATACCTCTTGTTTCTCACACCGAGCATGACTCACGTGAGCTTAGAGTGTAAAAGTAATTATTAAATATTTCTTTGATCCATAAATCATACATAAAACTCATACTCCTTTACTCAAAATACGTGGGTTCTGATTCCTTTTCTAAATAAGGATACATAGGTAGCCCATTTGTGGGTGTGATACCAACTCTGAAATAATCTATGTCCTTCTGAATGACAATAAACATCAAGTGCCCCGCTGTGTGGATTTAAAACCATCATGGTTATCATAATGACGAAGAGACTTCTATATAATGTATTAAATAATACCATTGACTAATAATCTCTGACAAATACAGATGATTCTCTATCGATGAAGAACCTGAAATACATATAAAAGATTCTCTAAATTTCTAACATATCAATGATTGATTGTCTGATCTAAAGGAAAACTCATTTTATACTTGGTAATTTAATAAAGGATTCACGAACATAACTTAAATCTATAAAGAGAGTCCCGGAGTAGACAATAATTCTCCTAAAAAGGTGTGATGAGTCCGAGCTCCCATCCTTTCAACCAATGCAAATTCCTAAGCCTCATCGGTCCACAACTAATGAGCACTTGCCTTTGGAATGTATCTCCAAATGAATATGGAATCATTGGATGTTTTCGATTCTACGAAGAATCCCATTAAAAACTGATTGAAATGTTTGAACCTTAAATCAACGAGGTCATCCCCAATTCCAGAGGAAACAAAAAATGGTGAACCCGACGTGAATCCTTAACAAAGTTGAAATGATACTTTGCATATTTGTTAGGCCCCTATTTAAACTCAATGAGAGGGCCAACAAAGCAATCAATAACATATTTTCTCATCCAAAAGATGTTTTGTCCGGACTTATCTTGATTATGTCTGTTATATCAAAAAGGCACTCTTTTCCAAGATCATCTGCATTTCCAAAATGGCTTCTCTTATGTTAACATCCGTGAATACGTCTGCTGTGAAAACTTCTGCTACAAATGCCACTGCTGCTACTCCTGCTGGATCATTGTACGATCTGAGGATGATATCACCTACTCAGCATCTTCAACGCTGGGTATCAAATGCACTGTTTAAGGAGTACCACCAAAATGGTACCATTCCAACTCTGGAGGCTGCCCGGCAAGCCCTCCAAGTGAACAACTCACACTGGTCATCCAGACAACGATGACTAGTGATTAAGAAGAAGGTGGTGCCAACCACCATTTTCAACCGATTCGGGGAGTTATCCTAAGAACGCAATCACCATTCACTCCCATATTCTAGGGAGGTGAATGAGAAGGTCCCTCAGGGCCTTAATTCAAGGAAACATTAGTCCTTTCCGAGGGTTCCCATCAATAATCACCACCAGAATTGTGCGGCAGTGCTCCCTCAACATGATGAGGGTATCGTTTCCAGGCATTCGACTCAGGTTCCTTGAAACCAAGTAGGCAAGACGAACCGCTAGAGGCAAAATCCGGTCAACAGTGAGCAGGATCTCATATCTTCCATCTCCGGAGAAGTCCACCAACCTAACTTGGTGGCAAGAAATGAGCAGGCACATACACCCGTCCGTTTTAATCCCACTGTCCATCAGACTCGTCTGGCAGCAGCACGCCAATCCCACCAAGCAATTCCGGCGGAGTACTATAAGCAGGAACATACACCTGTTTATACGTCATCAGCTAGTCAGCAGGCTCATCTGACTACATATGATGGAGCTCGTCAACCACGTTCGGCGAAATACAATCAGTAGGCGCATACACCTGCTAGTATTGATCATGCCTACCAACAGTCTTGCTTGGTAGCACTCGGAGAAGTTAGTCGGAAAGCTCCGGCGACAAACATGAGGAAGACTCAACTCCCTTCCCCCACCATTGTGTACTGTCAGGATTCACTGACAGGAAAAGGAGGATAGGAGTAGGAACATACACCTGCTCCAAGCACAGAATGGACGTATATCCCTGTTCTGGTAGCTGAAGTCACCAAGAAAATTATGTCAATGGTGAAAGAGCAGAAGCAAATTCCTACTCATATCCTGGATTCCTGTCAGGATATTATAATAGATTCAGCAGCATCTCAGGGAAAGATACACAAATCTGTCCCTACCAGTGGAGTGACACATCAATAGTTCACTACGGAGCAGATACACACCTCTGTTCCAGTCCAAGAGGGTTGTGGGGCATACTCCCCCATATTATACAGACAACCAAGTCAAGCACATACACCTGATTTGAGTGGAGATTTTCAGCCTAACATGGCCATCTCTCCTGATCAGGCACATACACCTGCTCAGAGTAGCCACTTTCGTCAACAATTGGTTTTCAAGGCGAGTAAGAAGGCATCTAAGAAGAAGACCCACCCAGCACAGTTAAGAAATCAAGACCCAATCAGTAAAAAGGCCTTGCTCAATGCTGGAGTTCTTGAATCCCTTAGATAGTTAGTTATCTGTTGGAATCCAAGATTCACTACCACAAAAACAGTTTTTCGCAGCGCCCCCCTTTATCAGCGCTTGCTTAGTAGCGCTGATAAAGGGGGGCCTTTATCATCGCTTTTTTTAGCGCTGATAAAGGGTCGGCTTCAAAAAAATATATATATTAATATATTAATATATTAATATAGTTATATTGTTATATAAATATAATATATAATTTTTTAATATATTTTAGATAAGTATAAATGTACATTTACACTTATTATACTTAATATTTAAGATATTTAGTGAAAATGACTTCTTAAAAAATTAAAAAAATATTTTTAATTAATATTTTGATAATCATTATGGAGTAATAGTCATTTAATAACAATTTTAGGACTAAAAAAATAAAAAAAAATAAAAAAAGATCCAAAATATGTTGAAAATGCAACTCAAACTTCAAACGGCCATAACTTTTGATCCGGGTGTCCGTTTGAGCTCTACCACATATCAAATCGAAGCCAGTGACGAGATCTACGTCGCTGTGACAAAGAGGACCCCAGTCAAGCGTTTTTCGTGGCCAAAAGAGTCCCAGAAGGCCTCCAAAACTGATTTTTTTTGTCAGGGTACCCAGATTTTTTAACATTTTGTGGATTTTCAAACTCGTTTAAGGGGGTATTATTGGATTTTCTTGGTGGGGACTAAATTTATTCCAAGGTATTACATTCATATTGATATTATGTCTTTGAAATTTCATCCTTTTTTATAATGAACTGCTATTTATAATCAAATATATAACTATATGTACATATTTTTTATATATTCGCACCTAAAAATTAAATTTTTTAAATAAATAATTAAACATATTTACATATAAAATACATTAGCTTTATCTAAATAATAACTAATATCTATTTTATTTAAAATACTAATATATGCATATTTATATACCTATATATTAATCTAACTATATATATATTAATCTAACTATATATATATTAATCTAATAACTATATATATATTAATATAAATACATATATATATATTAGTATTACTATAAATATATATATTAATCTCACCATAAATATATATATTAATATCAATATATATATATATTAATATAACCCTATAAATATATATTCATATAAATATATATATGTTAATATAACTATATATATGTTAATATAACTATATATATGTTAATATAACTATATATATATTAATATAAATATATATTACTATACGAATAAATATAACTAAATATATATATATATAGATATAGATATATATTATAATACCAATATATATATATATATTAATATTACTATATATATTATAATATAACTATATATATATTATAATATAACTATATATATATATTATAATATAACTATATATATATATATTAATATAAATATATATTACTATACGAATAAATATAACTAAATATATAAATATATATATATATAGATATCATGAATTGGAAAGCAAATCAAAATAGAGTAGTGGTAAGGGCTTAGGCGCGTAGGGGGGAGGTCTCGAGTTCAAATCCTGGTGGAGGCAGGGGTGCGCGCGCATGGGGAATATTGGAGAAAGCGCTGTTAAAGGGTGGAGGGGGGTGCGTGGGGTGCGTGGGGTGTTGTATAGGGGCCGAAAAGCGCTGTAAAGGGGGGGGGGTTCAAGCGCTCTAAAAGCCCCCCCCCCCGATTGGCAGTATTTTTTAAATTTTTTAAATTTTTTTAATTTTTTTTTAACTTTTATCAGCGCTTTTTTTAGCGCTGATAAAGGGGTCCTATATCAGCGCTTTTCAGAGCACTGATAAAGGGGACCCCCCCCCCCCTTTATCTACGCTGGCTTTATCAGTTTTTTTCTAGCGCTGATAAAGGCCATTTTTAGTGCTGATAAAGGCCGTGTTTGTAGTAGTGATTCTACTACCTCATTTCCCAATAGTGGGAAGTTTAATTCCGAAGGTCTTCAATAGACACTTCCTCATGAAGGCTTGCTTCATGACAGTTAGGTCGATCTTGAAGTTTCATCTTCAGATGAGAGCTACAATAACCCTCTGTGTGGCCAGAAGACCAAGAAGCAAGGGATCTCATCTTTTGATATAACCCACCATGGTGGTCCTCTCCATGATGATGAATTTCGCTGTGAAATTCCTCTCCACAGTAGTGATGCACATTGCCCAGAAAATGCTCCAGTGGACAATGTAGTGCCGAGAAAGCCCTCTTATCTTGAGGCACTTGCAAATTCGAAACCAGTCATGTCTGATGCTTCATCGCTAGCAGGTGAAATACTTTCTTGATCAGAAGATAGACTGGGGTGTAGGTCATTCTCTGAACCACCCCCGGGTCATTCATCATCTAGTTTGATCAGTGAATTGTCTACTAATCATGTTGAATCCGATGAAGCAAAATGGAATCACCAGCTCTGGTCAAATCAGGTACAAGAATCTTCATTGAATAATAATGAGGAAGTGCTGAATATGAGGAAACAACTAGAGAAAGGTGAAGTTCCAGTCATGTTTTGGCCTTTGGCTGACTCTCAGTATGACATTCCAGAGATGTTGATGGAATATGGGACTGATGAAATTCGTCTCAACATATGGGAAACACTTTGTCAGTTGAAAAAGAAAGTATTATATTATGATGAATATGAAAATCATGTTAAGATAATAGAAGGGTTACAACATCAAATTGACTTGGCATCTCTATCAGTCTCTCGATATCTGAAGGCTGAAAAGCAGCAGAGAGCCCTTCAACGTTCATGCCTTGGCACACTAAGATGGTTGCGCCAGTTAATTTCCAATTCCCCATCTGGTATTCATTTTCGAGGATGGGGTGTTCATGGAGCACTACATTTCACTTTACTCTCCAATCAACAAATCCAACCAAAGGTGGTTTCATGCAATGTTATTTACCATAATTGGCCACATCTGGCTAGTTTTGTGCAAAATCAAAGGCTTGCTCAAGAACAGGCCTCAACTAGTTCTTCTCAAAGTCAAGAATACAGAGAACAAGTTGTTTAATTAACCCTGCATCAAGAAAACAAGAATATTGAATAGGCCTCTCATATAGATAAAGCACATCATCAAGTGAAAAAAGTGTCAGAAATCATCCAATGGTCTTTTGAGCCGGGTGATAAAAGTGAATGTCGATTGATGCATCCAGTTAATTTCTGGACTAAAGTCTGCAAAATCAGGAGAGATTTTAAGAAAGTCTCTGATATAGCATGTCAAGAGCCACCCCAGCTTGATAGACTAGGGACTCTTTTAACCCAACCCTTAGAATCAACAAATAGGATTCGAGGAGTTGAGCGAGAGCGGCAGGAACAGCCCCAGTCCACTAGACAGGGGACTTTTTTTCAAATCATCAATCCCCTCCTCAGTGAAAATATGTATTCTCTCGATTAGGGAAGAAGCCAAAGGAAGAACGAAGAGCCAAATTATAAGGATATTCTCTCCAAATTACGGTTGGCCATGAAGTTCCTGAAGGATCAAATCAACAAAAGGCAATGTCTCATCAGGGGCATGAAAAAAGACAATATCACCGAGATGCTGATAGAAGGGATGCAATGCGTTATGCATCAATTAATGTCATTAATGTCATTTCTTGCTGATCCTCCAAAACATGAGGCTCACTTAGGGGACTCAGATGAAGAGGTTCCTGCTCAAGAAGTTGTATGCACAGACACAAATGAAGAAGGTGTGCGTACATGAAATCAAAGGCTTACCAATAATCTGGGTATTCCTTCAAATAACCCACTTCCCCCTCTCTGAAGGGGATCAAACAATGGTAAGGGATAGAATCAGGTTACATACCCTTCCTTTGGAGAAGTACAATTTCTCTCATTAGAGAAAATATTTACACAACAAGAGGAAGAAATGAAAGAATTAAGGAGGATGAATGCAGAACTACTTCAGGGTAGTCTTCCTCATAAGCATGATGGAATCAGTCAGCCAAGGGAGTTTGTTGCAGCTAATGAGATGGATCAAGAATATCCTCCTCTATCAGTACACCCTCATAGGTCTAATCATATGGGTCAAGTGCAACAACAAATCGGTGGTGCTACCATCAGTTGCAGTACCAGCCACCATACCTGTCCAGACTCCAATTATTGAACCTGCCCAAGTACAAGTTCAACCAGATTTTTCTCTAAAGTTAATAAATACCATTAATTCATTAATAGATCAGTTAGAGACTATGGAAGGGAAGCATGCACAGGTACAACCAGAAAAGAGATCTTACCCTGAATGGGTAGATTCAATCCCTCCCCCATCATGTTTCGGGAACCTTGTATTCTCTATTTTCAATGGATCAGGCGATCCTGAACAGCATTTGACACATTACATGTCTTGTTGTGATCCAATGATGGGAACTCCAGAATAGTAAGAAGCAGTGAAACTCAGATTCTTCGTGCGAACCTTGCAAGGACCAGCTTTTGTTTGGTATACAAGCTTGAAATCCCGGTCAATTACCAGATGAGAAGATCTCCGTCAACAATTCCTTCTTCAGTTCAGTTCAACTTTTCCAAAGACAACAGTTTTCGATATTACAAACTTTAAGAAAAGGGATAATGAAAGAGTCTTCAATTTCATTGCTCAATAGAAGGGATTAACATATTTCCTAAGCATAGCACTACCTCAATAAGAAATTTTTCCAATCTGTGTGGCAAATCAGCGTGACGAATTACACACACCGTTGATCCCTGTGAAATACACAGGAGGGTTTCGAGACCTTACTTCAATCGCTCAACAGATTGAAGATTCCCTTATATAGACTAAGGCTAAATCTCATGTAATTCCATCAGTTCCAGAAAGATGAATGGGTAAAGCAGAGACTGCTACAGTTATGCTTAAGCAAGCACTTGTACCTGCTTCTACTTCAAAACTTTCATCTTCCCGAAGGGTTCCACCTCCTGATTATCAACAACAAAGGACATTTCATCAGGACGATCAAAGAGATCAAAGATAGAAACAGTTTGATGAGTTGAAGAGTAAATTTTACTCTTTTCAAAATTAACATGTTCCTGGCTACTTTATTTTGGCTCTGGAAAATAATTTTGTTCAGTTGCCAAGGCCCAAAAGGCCAAACAAGGAAGGAGATGAAGACTATCCCAATTATAGACCCTTTCATAAAATGTTGGGGCATCCCATCCAGGAGTGTTTTGTCTTCAAAGACCTCCTGGAAAAGATGGTCAACTCGGGAAAAGTCAGACTAAAAGGCTCTTTATCCTAGGTAGCATGTGTTACTGCTATAGTTCAAGATGAAGAAGGCGAATGAAAAGAAATCAAGAGAAAAAATGCGCCGAAATATGATGATTGGATGGTCAAGAAAATGATCAATCAAACTCATGCCATTTTGAAAATACAATTGAAGAAACCAATTGTGTCTTCTGCTATGGATGCCACAACAAAATCCTCTTCAGAGGGAAAATCCTCAAAAGGGCGGAATAGTTCGAAGAAAGAAAATCAATCAGAGGAAGATGAAATTGTGTCAAAGACTAAGTTGTCTTTAACTTTAGAAGATTTCATTCCATCTACTTTGAATCCACGGGCACCATAACACCAAACAACACAACCTAAATTGGCTAGTCAGGCATAGTCTTAATCAGATGAAGAGATGATCTTCGGTTCTATTAATATGATCCACTTAACAGATCCTTCTGCCAGTCACAGTTTTGATCTCGATGATCCTGAATTCCCCATATCAAAAAGAGGAATCAAAGGGTATTCTAGAGGTCAGGAATACAGAGGACGACATGGATATCCCAGAAGCCACTATTCCAATTCTACCCCTGCTAGAACTATGTATGCAGTAGAAACTCATGGAAAATCCCTTCAGCAGACTCAACAAGAACAAGAAATTTCTTCCACCAATAACAGATTCATTCCTGGCACAATTATTCTGGAGAATCGGTTGGAGGTTTCACCTTCATCCTCTTAGCAGGTAAATAGACCTAATCGGCCTGATCTTCCAAGGCTAGGAATATTTCCAACTCCTATCCTGATACAAGATGCATCAACTTCCAAAGCATCAACTTCTAAGGCACCTACTAAACCACATGTTCCTCTTGGTAAATGCAGACATTTGGATAAAAAATATGATGTATTGAAACACCTGGCCCAATTACCAGCCATGTAATCAATTTTGGATGCCTTTAATTTATCAAAGGATCTTCGGGAGGCACTCATTGAGGCTTTGTCAAGTCCTCCAGAGTTTGAAACTGAAATTGCTGCAGCTGAAGTCTACCACGTAGAAAATAATCCTGCAGAATGCCATGCAGTGATATCTTTCACAGATGAATATGAAGATGATGTCGTGCATGGAAATATTAGACCTTTGTACTTATCTGGAAAGGTCAATGGTGTGTACATCTGAAGGGATTTCATTGATAATGGTTGAGGAGTCAACCTCATCACCATTCGTACACTTCGTCGATTGGGCCTCAATGAATCTAATTTATCTCCTTCTACTATGATGTTACAAGGATATGTTAAAAATGAACAAGAACCACTTGGCATGATTACACTCAGAACTCAGTTTGGAGATCTTGTATCCAATTCAGATTTCATGGTTGTTGATCAAGACTCAGCCTTCAACATCTTGCTTGGAAGACCCTGGCTACATCAACATACGGCTATCCCTTTATCATACCATCAATGACTCAAATATTGTTTCGATGGTCAAGTTGGGACATTTTATGGTGATAAGGCCCTATTCCAGACATGTGAGTCTCAATACATTGAGGCGGAATTCTATCACATGAAGGTAAATGAGAAATCCACAACAAGGGAGATTACCAAAGTTAATGCTCCATATGGTTTGGAGAAGATTCCAGTAAATCCATTTTCACATGTGAGTACAGATTATGTGTTTCCCATAAGTCAAATTGACAGGATAGACTCAAATCAAAATACTCTCATGGAAAGATCCATAATGTCAATTACGGCAATCGAGCCAGACAATATGGAAGAAAGTGGCGATCCACCAAGCAATGATGAAAGCCCAAATGGAGATGTCTTTATTTCACCTGCTGAAATCCAACAAGTTTATACTTAACTAGCTAGGTCAGAAGAAGTGATAGCAATGTCAGATGAGAACAATGATGTCGATTATCAATCCATCATCTCCTCTTTATTACCCAAGGAAGACCCTTCATCATCAATCGGGTCGGAAATGGAAGCTTCTTCTTCAAGATGTTCAAATTTTAACATCTCTTCTGATCATGGAAATTTTGCTTCATCATATACTCTACAAGTATAAATGGAAGAAATTATACATGTTGAAGAAGAAGAGGAAGATCTAAGGTATGCTCCTCCAGCATTTTAAGAGGGTATCTCTACCACTGTGGATGAACTTAGAGAAATAAATCTGGGTACAAAAGAAGATCCACGCCCCACTTTAATTAGTGCGTCCATGACTCTTGAAGAATAAGAGATGTATATTTCCTTTTTAAATCAAAATTGAGATATATTTTCTTGGAACTATACAGAAATTCCTGGTCTTGATCCTGATGTTGCTACCCATCGCTTGGGTTTGCATGAAGAACATCGAGGATTTAATCAAGCTGCAAGAAGAACACACCCAACTTATGATTCCAAAATTGAAGCTAAAGTGGATAAGATTATCAAAGCTAACTTCGTCAGAGAAGTTCAATATCCCAAGTGGTTGGCTAATATTGTCCTTGTGAAGAAGAAGAATGGACAAATTAGATTTTTCATTGATTTCAGATATCTTAATCAGCATTGTCCTAAGGATGATTTTCCAGTTCTGATTACATAACTTTTAATCGATGAAACAGCTGGCTATGAAGCACATTCTTTCATGGATGGATATTCTGGACATAATCAAATCTGAATGGCTCCAAAATATGAGGAATCTACATCCTTCAGAAACCCTCAGGGTGTGTTTTTCTATCGGGTAATGCCCTTTGGCTTAAAGATTGCAGGTGCAACATATCAGCATGCCATGCATCGTATCTTCAAACCCTTTTTAGGGAAGTTTGTTGAATGTTATGTGGACGATTTGGTGGTCAAATCCAAAAAATTTTCTAATCACTTGGCTGATTTGGAAGTCATATTCTGCAAGCTTCGACAACATAATTTGAAGATGAACACCTTAAAATGTGCTTTTGGGGTAACATCAGGAAATTTTATCGGCTTTCTTGTATGCCATCATGGTATTGAAGTCGATCCTAAGAAGACCAAGTCAATCCTTGGTATGTCACCTCCTCGAAATTTTAAATAATTAAGTGGACTTCAAGGACACTTAGCCTATATTCGGCGTTTCATCGCAAATTTGGCAGGAAAAAGTTTACCCTTCACCAAATTTATGAAGAAGGGAGTCACTTACAAGTGGAATGAAGAATGTCAAGAGGCATTCGATATTCTCAAGAAATACCTCTTGAGTCCACTGGTACTTATGCGACTTGTTGAAGGAAGACCACTTATCCTCTACATGACAGCCTTAGAGCGATCATTGGGTGCCTTTCTTGCTCAGAAAAATGATAATGGGAATGAAAACAACCTCTACTATATCAGTCGGACTATGCTTAAAGCATAAACCTAATATTCAAATATTTAGAAGTGTTTCCTTGCATTAATATTTTCAGTTCAGAAGTTGAGACACTACCTGCAACATCATGAGGTCCAACTGGTATCTCGCAATAACCTGCTCAAATTCATCCTTAGTCGTCCAATGCTTACAGGACGTCTTGCAAGGTGGGAAGTTATTTTGCAGCAATTCGACATTCAGTATGTGTCTCAAAAGGCAATAAAGGGCCAATCTCTGTCTGATTTCTTTTCTAGACATCCTTTAGTAGAAGATACATCTTCAGATATTGAACTCCCTGATTAAGAAGTCTTCTCTATTCAGAATAGTCCTCAGGTATGGGACATGTATTTTGATGGTGCTTCCAAAAGTCCAAAAACGAAGAAAATGGAATATCCTAAATTCAACAATGTTGGGGTAGGAGTTGTTCTTATTTCCCCAGAAAAGGCATTGTTACCTTATTCCTTCTCATTGTTGGAAGGCGGTACAAACAATGAAGCAGAATACCAAGCTCTCATCACAGGATTAGAGTTGGCGCTTCATGCACAAGTGAATCACATAAAGGTGAAAGGTGATTCATACCTGGTAATCAAACAAGTCAATGGAGCTTATGAAATCAAAAAATAATAATTGATCCCATTTTATGATTACTTCAGAGAGTTAATGAAGGTATTTCCTATAGAACCGACATTTTCTTATGTCTCGAGATCACAAAATGCTCATGCTGATGCACTGGATAATATAGCCACGGCTCTGGCAGATCCAAATCGGGACAAAACAACCATTAGAATTGCCCACCGTCATACAATTTCGCCTTATGTTTGAACCAGAACAGGGGAGATCAATGAAATTAGTCCCATTCCTGAACTGTATGGTCATACTACATGATGGTTGACACCTATCAGGGAATACCTTCAAAATGGAACACTTCCACCTGATAAAGCTGGGAAAGAACAAATATGGAGACGTGTGGTCAACTTTACCCTTTATGATAGCCCATATCACATAGATAAAATTCTCTACAAGCGTGGTTTTGATGGAGTTCTCTTTAGATGCATTGATGGTGAAGAGAAAATGGCTGTCATGAAAGAAGTGCATGCAGGAGTCTGTGGAGCCCACCATTCTGTACATAGACTGTCTGATCAGATTCGAAGGCTTGGATACTTTTGGCCTTCAATGATACAAGATTGTGTTGATTTCACAAAGAAGTGTCATTCATGCCAAGTACATGCCAACTTCATTCATCAACCCCCATAATTTCTTCATACAGCTAAGTACTCGTGGCCATTTGTTACATGGGGAATGGATGTGGTGGGACCTTACCCTTCAACTACAACCAAGCAGTTTAAGTATATTCTTACTAATACTGACTTCTTTTCCAAATGGGCATAGGTAATACCTCTAAAAGAAGCTAGTTCTAAAATCATTGTTAGCTTCCTAAAGTCTAACATCATTACCAGATTTGGTGACCCTCATACCATATTGACAGACAATGGCACCAACTTCTGTTCATCCAAGCTGAAGAAGTTTTATCAAGAATATAACATCAAATCCAATCATTCATCTCAGTATCATGCAGCATCCAATGGTCAGATAGAAGCCTTCAACAAGACTCTTTCAAATATACTGCAAAAGATGGTGGATAAAGATAAGAAGTCATGGTCTGATAAACTCTTTCTTGCTTTATGGGCTTATCGGACCACTACCCTCACTACAATGCGGTCAACTCCATATTCACTGGTATATGGAACGGAAGCAGTCTTTCCCATTGAATTTCAATTACCTTCGCTCAGAGTAGCCATTTGTGACTAGTAATCTACATATGAACAATCTCAAAAGCTATAGGATGAATTGGAATGGTTAGATGAGAAAATATTGTGCACCCTGCACCACTTGGAAGTCTACCAGAATCGAATTGCACAAGTTTTCAACAAAAAAGTTCGTCTTTGTTCATTCATTCAGGGAGAATTGGTATTGGTTCTCAGAAATCCAATGATACCAGGAATGAAACATCTCAAGCTTGAACCAAAGTGGGAAGGACCTTATTCAATACATAAGGTCTACTCCAATGGAGCATATTCATTAATCTCGATGGATGGGGAACTAATCACTACTCCAACCAATGCCATATTTCTGAAGAAGTATTTTGTAAGAACACAAAATATATCATCTACGGTCCGGCATGACCTTAAACTTCACCACCATCCTACATGACATTAAAACTGCTCATCATGTCCATTAAGACGTTAAACTGAACCACCGTCCTGCATGACATTAAAACTTCTCATCATGTCCAGCAATATGTTGAACTTCACCATCTACGGTCCATGCATATGACCTTAAACTATCTATAGAACTTTCATCCAACATGACATTAAACTGTGTCCCCTTCATCATCTTTTTTATATAACGTTAAACTATACATCAATGGTCCATGCATATGACCTAAAACTATTTTCACTTTTGTCCAACATGACATTAAACTATGAAAAAGTCCTTAATACGTCCTACATTACGTCCTCTTTTGTCCTTACTACATGACATTAAACTGTACAGTCCCTATTTTGTCCAACATGACATTGAACTGTATTTTCCCCATCTTTATAACTACATGATGCTAAACTATATAGAAATCCCTTAAATACATCCTACAAGACATTAAACTATATTTTGTCCCAGCTACATGACACTAAACTGTGCAGCATCGATAGTCCTAACTGCAAGACTTTAAACTACATATTCCCTTCATATGTTCTACATGACATTAAACTGTACATCGTTAAGGTTGTTGCTACCTCTTTTTTCTCACACCAAGTATGAATCACGTGAGATTAGAGAAAACTTTAACCATAACACTTTCTCTGGGCTATTAACCACGTGTAAGTCCCAACACCATTTTTAGGTCGTTGTCCAAAAGAACAACTTGATCACTAATTCATTCTTTAATTGAACTACACGGACTTTGATCCTTGCCTTCTAGGATGGGTATGTAGGCAACCTCCAGAGGTTCAAGCCTAAAACCAATCTCTTCACATCGGTTCACCTCCATCTCGTACGATGTTGACTTCTGAAACCGCCCCCAAAATCAATATCTTTACATTGGTTTAACTTCGTCCTTGCTATATGACGTTAAACTCTACAACATTTTTTGTCTGGTATGACAATAAAATACAACGTTCTTTGATACCCTCACCTAAGAGGGAATCATTATTTACATTGATTTTGAATCATGTTATATTCCAAAGACTACGTGCATACATGGCAATGCCCGAACTTTTTATTTTGGGTCAAACCATCATTGCACTAAAGTCCCCTTTCACCCTTCACATGTACGAACCAAATCTGTACAGAGGGTATTTCTAGAACTATGTGGGATTGATTCCAATCCTTATGGGATACGTAGGAACGTTCGAGTGTCCCTCGAATCCATCCCCAAGTCTTTGGGCCTAACTCCAAATTCCACATTCAGTCCCTTGGCTAAAAAGTCCCCATGAAAACACACACTGTGTATTTCTTATAATGGTCTGATCTCTATGACCCTAAACTAAGATCTCCCATTATTTTGTCCCTCATGACATTAAAATGTAGTTCAAGAACTACGTATGGATTGATTCCCATCCTTATGGGATATGTAGTGAAGTCCCATATTTTAATTCAGGACCCAGCCACAACATGATTATGGTTAGTATTGATCTGTGTATCTCTACATACATTGGACAATACTCATTTTTCATGTGTCACACTCCTAACCTTAAATATTATCAGATCTCCATAACCCTTTTCTCGACTTCTAGTCACAAAATGTCAGATACCAAAGAATTATTTTGTCTATCCATGCAGCACATGCCCTTAGGCAGCCTTGCATAAAAAAGTCTATATAACGGACCTGTCAACCAAAAGATGCTATTATTTGACTGTGCAACCAATTCCCTTAGGCAGCCCTGTATAATTCAACCTCCTAACGGGTTTGTTAAATAATGGTAACTTAATTGTTTGGACGAAAACCTCTTTTTGTCCTTAGTTGTCTTAATGATGATATGTAGGGATCCGCAAAAATAGTCATTCTTTACATATATGTATCATACTCTTTTTCATGATATGAAAATATTTAAGTATATGGTTTATATATTCCCTTCCCTACGTTTGGGTCAGACCTTCATTGGAGTGACATTCATCCAGTTCGCAATCAATCCTGTTTGGAAATATCTTCTTCATATTCAAGTACCTCTCTTCATACAGCAAACTCTATGCTTTGGAAAATTTGAATCCCCATAAACATTCACTGGCTTTTTAGCAGTAGTAAAGTAAATTTCTGAGAGTTCTTTTTCCTGACTATGCTGCAGGTGCCGTTAGGCGGCCTTGCATAAGTAGTCTACATAACGGACCTGTCAAGAAAAAGATGCTATTATTTGACTATGCAGCCAATGCCCTTAGGTGGCCCTGCATAATTCAACCCCCTAATGGGCTTGTTAAATAATGGTAACTTCATTATTGGAAAATACTTCTACTAAATGCTTCTTAGTCCTTTTTCATATCATTCCTCAGATTTAAGATTTCTTAAGTCATAGTTTACATTTTGTTTCCCTTCCATACTTGAAAATGGTAATATGTTTTCAAACAAATTGTCAAGGAATTGAGTCAATTTTTAATCCATATGATCAAAACTATTTCGACCTTAAAAATTAGCCTTTTTATGTCTGACGTGCATGACTTTAAACTGCCCACAAAAGACAAAGGAACTATGAATAAAAGTCAAGTTCCATCTCACTAAACATACATTTTTTATGATTTTGGTAATATTGAGAAATTAAGTGATTCAAAGTTTGTATGGTTATTTATATTAATCATAGTAAAAATAAAACTATGATCACTAGGCCCATTGGATTAGGTAAAATATAAAGAAGGTATAAGGAAAATAGGTGCAAAAGTGATTGAAGATGAAAGCATTCTTTCCATTTGATGCACAAGAATTAGAAGGACATCCACATAGTGGAGCCTCTTCTCTTTTATATGAAATTACAAGAGGCTGTCAACATAAGTCTTCACTTGATGAACAAAATCTCGAGCTTCATCAGCAGCTATTTGAAGCTCATGCACCCGACCAACTTCACTCTTTTTAGCTTGATGGAGTGCTTTCTTAGCATCTGCGATGGATTTCATACCATTTGTTTGAGCTACCTCCATTGAATTATTGAGTTGTTCAAGTTCCCCAGTAACATCATCTAACTGTTGCTGAAGGTGCATCTTCTGAACGACTTTATCTTTGATCTTATGCTTCAGCTCCTTCATCTTGGTAGCATAATCAGCCTCAGCTCGGGATACCGTAGCCTCAAATTCGCTGATATTGACTGACAGATTCACCCTGGTTAGATCGTCACGGTACTTTTGATCCTGCTCCCTTCTTAAGATGACCTATTTCACGACGGTATGGATCTCTTGGTATCCAAAACCTCCAAGTCCTAGCATGATGAACTGGGACGAGAATCGGGAAATATTTGTGGACAGGTCATAAAGAGGCACTTCAGATATGATTTTCCATATGTTGTTCCATGCCTTGCCTCATGAAAATCTGAGCGCCTTAAGCACATCCGGGTCTGATTCGACATCATCATCGCACGGGGGAATGTAATCTGGGATTAATGCACTTAAGGAAGTGCTCTGTTCTGCTCCTTCCCCCCTGACCCTGGTTACTTCACCTTCTACTACTGTTTGGGTGGAAGTTGAGACTTCACCTCTAGTTCTAGCCATTGAATTTGATTGCCTTGTTTGATCAATTAAAAGTATGGTTAGTTTCATAGAACAATGAATGTTGGTTTTCTATCTTGAAAACTCAGTACAATCATTACCTAACAGTAGATCAACAACTTGAGAATACTCCTCTATATCTTTCCCAGTTTCAACAGGATCTTCAAGATGGGTCCCAGGATGGTTTACTGGGTTTAGCTCCACTTGAGCTAATGTTTCTACAATGGTAGGGTTGACATCAATGTCCACACCCTCTTCCGGCATTTCCAGTTCAGCAGCATCATTGGATGGAATGGAATTTTATTTTCAATCATGATTAGAAGTGTAAATTATAAGAAAATTTACCGGACGAAGGTTAACACTCATGCCCATGATCTTCTAAATCACATGATAACTTAGAATGATCAAACAATTATTCGAAATACATACCACAATTCATCATTTCACCCAATGATATTTTAGAACCATGGTTAGTCTCACCATTGGGAGCATTTGATATGTCTTCTTGGCGACCCTCATTCGGTGACCCCTGACCCTGGACAGCTTCTTCAGGAAGGATGGCAGATTCAGTTGCCGCGGACGCCAATGATTCTGGTGCTGGCGTTATACCTAAAATATCACAGAACAAAAGTTAGTTGATGTTTTCATTCAATATTTAATAAAGCATTGTTAAATTACCAGAAGCAGGTTCTTCTCTACTTGTAGCAGCAGTAAAAGCAGTACTGGGAATAGATTTTGGCTCTTTTTTAGAAGCAGCCAAGTAATCCTAAATTTGCGTTTGTTCTACAACACTCTTCGTGGTCCTCAAAGGAGTATCAGTCCTCTCTCTCAGTGGGGAAATTGAATAAGCCCCTGTAATCCCAAGGAAAATGAGCAATATTTTCATGGTTTAAGACTCATAATTATCTAAAAGACTTACCACTACTGATGAAGCGTTTAGTTGTGGACTTCTTCCTCCGACGCCTTTGTCCCTTTGTCTTTTTGGGAGTGTCAGAAGTCTCCATTATAGGCACCTGAATGGGAGAATGGAATGCCATGTCCAACTCCTCATCCATGGCCTGCTGGCCAGGAGATATATCACCCAATTCACGAGGAGATTCAGCAGCATCCCTGATGGCAGTACCACCAGGGCTATATTGTGGTGAAGGAATTTCAGTAGTTCCTTTCCTTTCAAGTTGTAGGATAAAGAAATTAATTTCCTTGAGTAACAAATCTTTGACTGAAATCGAGTTGCAAAGTAAATAAAAAAGAAAACTTACATCTTTAGGAGCCACGTACTCATGCCACTCCTCATCAGTGGCGTCGTGATCCATCATTTCCTTCACCCGCTTGGTGATAGGGATAGAATCATCAGTGGCATATATATAGGTCCTCAACTCTTTGACATAGGATTTTACTTCATCAGGGTTATCCTTTAAATGAATATTTGTAGGAGCCTGAAGAGTCCCTATTCCAGGAAGATGTATCCTTTCGCATAGCTCCAGCCAGATAGTTTTAGTATCACAGTATACATCCCGCCATGTATGGATGGACTCTGGTCATAGATATGTAGGTGTACTAGAAGACTGTGAAGAGGGTCCTACAACCTTGGATTTTAATTTATTTCTATCTCCTCTAACTATAAAAATATAATGAAAAATTGTTACTCTATAAAGTTAATAGCAATTAAATTGCCTCAATAATGTAACTCACCAGGAGTTGATGGAGTGGCTCTCTTGAATCTGACAGGAGGATTATATACGGCACGTGGCCACTTTGACACAAGTTGTATCTCCTGAGAATCTTATGAATCGGCCTCGGTTGAAGAACTCGGTGAACCAGCTTCAGGAGTGGAAGAATCACCTTCCATTGGAATTGTTTCTTTCTCAATGGTTCTCTTCTTCTTCCCAACCTGATAAATAGGTTTATTCAATATTGCCTCAGGATATGACGCTATCCAATTTTCATCATACCATATGGTCAAATTGCTTACCACTTCAGCATCTAGTAAGTCAATGACTCCCTAGTCTATTCCATAGCCATTATCAACCATAGTTGTCAGGAAACCATTGGATGCTGCTCTGGCTTGACGTGCACTGGAGGAGATACAACGGTTGTCTGCAGACACTTGAATTGGAAAGAAAATAGATATGGATAATAGGCCTCACATATAATTTCCCCATCATTTCTAGTGGCCAGTACAGCTTCTCTGCAGGCCAGTATGTAAAACCTCTGTTCCAAGATGGCTGATCCATCATCAACAAATCGCCCTATCGGCAGATTTCCACAGGGAATGAAGTGGAATTCCTTTTTCATACCCATCCTTGGCCTAATATCATAGGCATTGAGGGACAAAGGTAAAACTCCATAGAAGGACTGAACAGACAGCCTGAAAGAACTTCCATGATTCTGTATTCCATTCTGTACAGCATATGTCTGGAAGTGTGTGGTGATCCATCCCTATAAAGCATGGAATGGTCCCACTAATCTCAAAGGAGACTTACCCATATAGACATGGAGTGAGCTCCTGTGAATATTTTTCAAAACTGGGGTATCCAACCCCACCATCTTCCTCTCAGCCAACTTGGCTGCAATAACGAAGGTCCTTGGCCTGACGCCTCCCTTGAAATCTCTGACTGGAAAAAGATAGACACTGATCCATAAGGCTAAAAAGCCTTCCAGATGGGTCTTCTCTGGGATTTTATGATTCACTTAATACCCCCATTTCTCAACCTATCCTGCTTCCAGAGTCAGCCAGAATGTTCCAGGAACACCTCTCTTATCTACTCTAGAGAAGCTAGTAGTATGAGTACAGGTGGGACCATTTTCCCTCTTCTTCTTGAGAAACACATCCTTCCATTCCTCTGGATGAATATCCCTTCTAGAATTAGTCTTTTAAGACTTTGAGATTTTGAGCTTATAATAAATCTTCAATAACTCTCGAACCAAATTCGGAGTCTTCTCTGGATCATTCAAAGTTGCCTTTAGAGGGATGAATTTGTCATACATATCACCCAAAATTGGAACCCCTGAGATCTTGTAGACATCCCACAAACTAATTCCTACTTCTCCATGGGTCAGATGGAAAGAATTCGTTTCTGGGCTCCAACAGCTAAGCAACTCCGATACAAAATTATCATTCCTATAAACATACGTCTGCCCAGCCCAGACGACTTCATAAAATGAATCTCCCTTCAGATCCTCGACAAACTCTTCACAAGTTTGTTGCACCCAATAAGCCCACATCCAAGTTGGCTTCACCCCTCCTCCAGAATAGAATTCCCATTTCTTCTTCCAGCCTTTGGATTGATCCATCTGAGAAATTTGAAAGATTGAGGGATAACAATGTGGTTAAAGTTCAGGTTTGTGATGTTTCAGATCTGGTGCACAAGGGCTATGATGAATTATATAGGTTTTCTTTACTATTCTAGCATTAGAAAATGTTCCTACAATTAAGACATTCGCTGAAGAAAAGTTGGTATACGACTGAAACCCGGAAGGCGGGAGATAGTTCTTTTCCTCTGAAATATTGACATCTTGCAGATGACCATGGCCATACAGAGGCAGATAGATGTTGTGCGGTAAATTAAGATGATGATTCTTCAAGTACTTGGCTAATTCAGGGAGAGTACTTACACAGATGGAATATTAATCACGGCCAACGATGTCCATCATATCATCAATTCTTTTTCTTGCCAGTTCATCAGCCGTTCCGATTCTCTTGTGAGCCATTAGATCTGCACAAAAGTTGGATAATTAACTTTTAAGGTAAGTTAATTTGTCATAAAATTTGTGAATAAATTTGAAAAATAGTCTTAGGAATTTAGGCATGCAATTCCCATAGTTGGTGCACAAATCTCCATCGATCGCGCAAGTATTGGATGTGCAGGTATCACCACGCAAGTTCAAATACCTTAACAGAATCACGATGCTAGAAACAAGAAGCACAGATGAGTGAAATCTGGGAGTCCACCTGCATGCCGAGAGTAAAAAAACAAGTGAGATCCGGGTGCTTTGTGCAAAGTGAGGCCATCTATTTATAGACGAGGTCGTACCCCTGCGCGCAGGACCCTACACGCCCGAATCCAATTTGTGCGCCATACCCTACATGCCTTAATTTCCTTTTGTTTCTCATTTTCCTCCGATTCAAATCCTCATTCCTTTTTGGATCCAACTCTGATGGGGGACTTTTTTTTATGCTTCTTTTCGTCACAGATTCTAAACGAAATAAAAAGGGAAATACCTCAAATAATTAGGATTCATCCTTTGAATAAACATCAAAAAAAGAGAAAGGGATGAACAAGGGGAAGATTGCCCATAGGTCGTGCAAGTTCCAACATGGTCGCGCAAGTATACTTGCGTGCCGCCCAAATGGTCGTGCAGGTGACTTGCGCTCCCTCTTTGAAAATCCCCCAGGGTCTTCTCCAGCCTATAAATACCCCCGGTGGGCCCCCCATTAGAGAGAGGATTTTTTCCAGAATTTAGATACAGAGCTCTGAACGCCCAAGTCTCTTCTTCAAGTCTTCTGAACATTTCTAAGGTAATTATTTACCTAGAATGGAAGGTCTAAACAAGAGGAATAAGGTCTAAGTGTTAGAATTCACTAACGTTTGCGCGCCTAAGTGTTTTAACCTTCAGATAAATGGACACACATGTGTGCCTCTATACCTACTCATTGAAACTTGTGTGCCACTCTTCTGGAAGTACCTAGGGATAATTCTAAAGGCTTTGGTTAAGGATCTCCCAAGTATTACCCTACTGGTTAACCGTCACCCAAGTATATAGGTGGCGCGTAAGTATACTTGTGTGACCAATACTTTCGTGCCCATGCAGTACTTGCGCGACCTCCCAGGACATGCACGCCCTTATATTTTCGGGTGTCCTTCCTGCCCATTTCTCCTCTATTATGCCATTCCACCTCTCCTATTCAAGATTAAGACTTCAAGACACCATTAAAATACATTTATGGCATGTTTTCTTGATTGACTTCCTTATATGAATGGAATTATATGGAACATATCTCAAAACCTAGTGATTTACACCTTTTTATGTCACTAAAGATAGATATTTAATTCATTCAACCTCATCCTTTAAGATGAGAGAACTTTAACCTGGGCCTCTTTCTCATGAGTAAGCCCCAGCCATAATTTACCTTAATTCTGGGCATCCTCCTTAAGAGTAAGCCCCAAGTCCTCATTAATTTGGGATTCATTTTCAGAAGTAATCCCCAAGTCATAATTCCTTTAACCTGGGCTTCCTTTTCAGGAGTAAGCCCCAGTCTCCAAGTTCCTAAACTTGGGCCTCCATTTCAGGAGTAAGCCCCAGTCCAAGTCCCCTTAATTATGGGAATCCTCCTTAGAAGTAAGCCCCAGTCTTAAATTCTCTTAACTAGTCCTAATTTACTTTTTGATCTGGGCTTCCTTCTCAGGATTAAAACCCAATCATAAGTCCCCTACCAAACTTGGGCATCTTCCTTAGGAGTAAGCCCCAAGATTTGAGTATCAAAATCTCCATAAAGTACACATACCTTTATGGACCCTGTTCCTGGATTTCATCCCTAAAGTAAATCTTAATCTTCATCAATTTGGGCAGTCATACATACATAATCCCCACATCATTTCTTATGATTGCATCTTTCATGGCCAATTGTCTGGTTTTACCAATACCTCTTATTTATCACACCGAGCATGACTCACGCGATCTTAGAGTGTAAAAGTAATTATGACATATTTATTTGAGCCATCAATCATACATAAACCTCATAATCCTTTACTCGAACTACATGGGTCTTGATTCCTTCTCTAAACAAGGATATGTAGGTAACCCATCTGTGGGTGCGATCCCAACTCTGAAATAATCTATGTCCTGATGAATGAAAATAAACTTCAAGTGCTTCACTGAGTGGCTTCAAAACCATCATGGTTATCATAATGACAAAGAGACTTCTACATAATATATTAAAGGATACCATTGACTAAGAATCTATAAAAAATACAGATGATTCTCTATCGATGAAGAACCTCGAATACATATAAAAGATTCACTAAATTTCCAACATATCAATCATTGATTGTCAGATCTAAAGGAAAGCTCATTTTATACTTGGTAATTTAATAAAGGATTCAGGAACATAACTTAAATCTATAAAGAGAGTCCCGGAGTAGACAATAATTCCCCTCAAAAAGGTGTGATGAGTCCGACCTCCCATCCTCTCGACCAATGCAAATTCCTAAGCCTCATCGGTCCACAACTAATGAGTGCCTGCCTTGGGAAAGTAGGTCCAAATGAATATGGAATCATTGGATGTTTTCGGTTCTAATAACAAACCCGTTAGAAACCGATTGGAATGTTTTAACCTTAAATCAACGAGGTCATACCCAATTCCAGAGGAAACAAAAACAACCCCCTAATAAACTTCCATAATCCTTAACAAAGCATAATAATCCCTAATAAATCGTAATAAACCCAAATACACATTACTAAACCCGAATAAATAAAATAGACCATGAAAAACCTTAATAATTCCTAAATAACCCAAAAAAGGTTGATAAACCCTAGAAAAAGCTATTAATGCCCACAAATGACCAATAAAACCCTAATATAAAATAAAAACGCTAATAAACTATAAAAAATCTTAAAGAACACTAATAAACCCTAAAGAACCCTAATAAACCCTAAAGAACCATATTAAACTCTAAAGAACACTAAAAACCCTAATGAACCCATAAAAGTGCTAAAACACATTATATAAACCCTAAAAACCGCTACAATACCCAAACAAACCCTAAAAAACACTACAAACCATAAACAGCCATTAAATCCCTAAAAAATGATTCAAATAGAAAAATAAACCCTGAAACGTAACATAAACCCTAAAAAATTCAACAAAAACCATAAAAAATCAACGTAAGCCAAAAACACAACATATACACAAAAAATGCTACATAAAACCCAAAATAACTACATAAACCCTATAAATCTAACATAAACCCTAAATAATAAAACATAAACCCTAAAATCGAAACATAAACATTAAAAATTATACATAAAACCTAAAAACTCAATATAAACCCTGAAAACACTCCATGAACCCTAAAAACGTTACAAAAACCCTAAAAAATGCAACATAAATGCTACATCACCCCTAAAAATGCTACATAAACCCAGAAAATGAAACATAAACCAAAAAAAAAGATACATAAAACCTCAACCCTAAACAAGCTACATAAACCCTAGAAACATTACACAAACCCTAAAAATGATACATAAAATCTAAAACTGCTAACTAAACCCTACAAATGCTACATAAACACTAAAAATTCTACATAAACTCTAACAATGCTACATAAACCCTAAAAAACGCAACAAAAACCCTAAAGATGCTTTAAAACCCTCAAAAATATTAAACCCTAATATACCATAATATCAAAACTTAAACCCTAATAAACCACTAATAAACTCTAATAAACCATAAAAACACCTTATAATCCCTAAAATCCAAAGAAACTCTACTTAACCCTAATAAAACACCAAAAATACCAAATAAACCCTGATAAATGATAATAAAACCTAATAAACCCTAAAAACACGTTATGAAAACCTAATCAACCCTAACCAACCCTAATAGACACTAATAAACACTAATAAACCCTAATAAACCCCAAAAAACCCTAAAATTCTTTAATAAACCATAAATAAAGCCAAATAAACCATACTCAACCCCAACAAACCTTAACACACCATAATAACCCCTAATAAAAACCTACAAACCCCTAATAAAGAAAAAAAATGCTAGTATACCTTAAAAAATCCCTATAAACCCTGATATACTCTAATGTAACCTAATAAACCCAAAAAATGCTCAAAAACATAAAAAAAGATCACAAACAATAAAACGTTCTATATTACCTAAAAATACCTAAAACACTAATATAACCTAATAAAGAAAAAAAAACACGAATATACCTTAAAAATTTATAGAAACCCTAATAAACCATAATAAACTCTAGTATAACCAAAGAAACCCTAAAACACTCACAAACAAAAACAAAACACTCACAAAAAATAAAAACACGCTATATTATCTAAAAAGACCTAACAGACACTAATATAATGTAATAAAAAAAACTAATAAACCCCTAACAAACACTAATAAACCCTAAAAATCTATAATAAACCCTAATAAAAATAAAGAAAACCCTAATAAAACCCTTAAAATATCTTCTCAACCCTAATAAACCTTGACACACCAAAACAAAACCTAATAAAACCCAACTAAACCCCAATAAACAAAAAAACGCAAACAAACCATTAAAAAGCCTTAAAAACCCTAATAAACCATAATAAATTCAAATAAAAGCTAGTAAACCATTAAAATGCTCAAAAACACTAAAAACACGCTAATAAAACATAAATATTCATGAAAACCCCTCATATATATTAACAAAAACTAAAACAACACTCATATACCCCCAATAAAAACAATAAAAATACTAGTAAACCCTAAAAATCCATAACAAACCCTAATAAATTGTACTCAACACTAATAAACGCTAATAAAATCTTAAAGATATCGACTCAACCCTAATAAAACCCTAAAAATACCTACATAACAATAATAACCCTTAACACACCATAATAAACCATAATAAACCCCACTAAACCCTAAAAATGAAAATATACCATTAAAAATCCCTAAAACCCCTAATAAATGCTAATAAAACCTAACAAAACTTAAAAGCGCTAATAAACCTGAATAAACACTACTAAATACTAAAAAAACTAATATACACTCTTAAAAATTAATAAACCATAATGAACCATAATAATCACTAATAAATGCTAAACATACCCAAATATACCATAATATACCATAATATACACTAATAAACCCATATCAATCCTAATAAAACCCTTAAAATACCTAATAAACTCTAATAAACATTTACACACCATAATAAACCCTAATAAAATCTTAATAACCCCCACAAAACCCTAAAAAATGCTAATATACCATTAAAAACCCTGAAAACCTAACAAACCATAATAAATTTTAATAACACCGAAAAATCCTAAAAAATGATAGTAAACCCTAAAATTACCTCTAATAATAGTAGTAGTAATAATGCATGTGCATGTGCATATGCATGTGCATGGTTTAAATAATAAATCATAACGCACGTGCATGTGCATATTCATGCGCATTTGCAGGTGAATGGTAATAAATAATAAATTATAAATAATAACGCGTGTGAATTTCATGTGTATGTCCATGCACATGTGAATGATAATAAATAATAAATAATAATGCACATCCATGTGCATGTGCATGGTAATAAACAATAAATAAAAACAAAGTCCACAGGAATGTGCATTTGGATGTGAATGATAATAAATAATAAATAATAACACATATGATAATAAAATAACGCAAGTGCATTGCGTGTGCACGTGCATGAGAATAAATAATAATAACACATGTGATAATGGAATAAAGCAAGTGAATTTCATTTTCATGTGCATGGTAATAAATAATATATAATAACGCACATGTATGTGCATTTACATGTAATGATAATGATAATGAAGCGTGGACGTGCATGGTGATAAATAATAAATAACAACGCATGTTCATACGCATTTGTATTTGATGATTCGAATAATAATAATAATAATAATAATAAAAGAATAACTCAAAGCATTGCATGTGCACGTGCATAGTATTAAATAATAAATAAATAATAGTAAAGAAGAATGCACATGCATGTGCATGTGCATTTACATTTGATAATAAGATTAATAATACTAATTATAATAATATTAATAATAATGGATGCACGTGAATGGTAATAAATAATAAATAACAACGCACATGCATGTGAATTTTCATGGGATAATGATAATAATAATGATAATGATCATAATAATAATAGTAATAATAATTGTGATAATAATAATTATAAAAGAATAATACAAGTGCATTGCATATGCACGTGCATGGTAATAAATAATAATAGAATAAATCCCCTGCATTGAATGTGTGTGTATGTGCATTCGCATGTGCATTTTCATCTGATGATAATAACAATAATAATAATAACAACAACAACCACCACAACAACCACAATAATAATAATAACAATAATAATAATGACGCATGTGATAATAAAATAACATGTGTGCATAGCATGTACACATGCATGGTAATAAAAATATAACTATAATGCACGTGAATGTGCTTGTTCATGTGGATGAGATGATGATGATGATAATAATAATAATAATAGAATTAATAAGTTATAATTATTTGAAAAAACAGTAGACATGAGAAAAATGCTAGAAATGGTGTCTCGAAAAACCTAACAAATTACAGAGTCATTGAAAAAGGCACAAATTCTTCTTTGGGTGTCCATTTACACTTCAAGAATTGTCCAAAAATATCTCATGGAACGAACTACAATAAAAACAGGTGTTGGAGGCCGAATAGACACACAAATCAGAAGTTATGACCATTTAATGAAAAATTAGACAGGGATCCGTACACGGAAATGGAGTTTTGGAGGCCTTCTGATGGGTTTCTAGGATTTCAGGGTCTCAAACATGACTTGAACTATATTCAGGTCATCCTTCTGTGTAGATCTCTTTACTACTTTCTATTTGATTTGTGGTACTGCTCAAACGGACAACCGGAGCGAAAGTTATGGCCGTTTGAATTCGGAATTTTTTTTAGAGTGTTATAACTAATATATCTTCTGTTTCTTTGTTCTTCTCACAGTTTCAATTAGACTTGGTCCTCACTCATATCATGATCATTGATTTTACTCATCACAGTGCTCAAATGGACACCCAAAATAGAAGTTATGCCTATTATAGTGAGTTGCGGGTTTCTTAGGTTTTTAGGCGCCAGGAGAGTTACTCAATAAAAAACAACAATAACTTCTTCTACGTGTGTTCATTTTGGATCTACCACATATCAAATCGATGATTGTGAAAATATACACACTCTGGTAACCACTAGAACCCTTTAAGACATTCTTTAACCCCCCAAAAGACCCAAAATCCATTTGGATGGTCTAAATATGGGCTTCTGGCGTCTGTTTTGCAATAATGTCTTCTATGGGTGTCTGTTTTGCCTCTACCTCATATAAAATCGAAGCATGCGACTAGACCTACACTCCTACAACCACTAAAGAAAATTATTACATCCTTGAAGTCCCAAAAAGGTACTTAAACCCTCCAAAAGACCATAACATCTACTCCGATAGTCCGTTTTGCCTCTACCATACATCAAATCAAAGCTTTCAACTAGATCTACACCTCTGTGACCAAAAGAAATACCTTATCATGTTCATAAAGTCCAAAAAGATCCTTAAGTCTTCCAAATGAACATAAGTTCTTCTCTTGGTGTCTGTTTCACCTCTACCATGTATCAAATTGATGCTTGCGACTAGCTCTACACATTTTTGACAACCATGAACAACAAATAACCCTAACACAACATGAATAACCCCATTACCACTAAAAACCATTAAAAACCATTCAAAACCCAAACAAACACTAACAAATCCAAACAAACTATAACAAACCCTAAAAACCCTAACAAACCCTAACAAACCCGAAAAAACCCTAAAAACATAACAAACCCTAAAAACACTAAAAAATGGTAACAAACCCTAACAAGCCCTAACAAACCCCATGAAGCACAACAAAACCCAAATAAACCCCAAAAAACCCGATGAAAGCCTAAAAATCCCCTATGAAATACTAACAAAACCCTAAAAACTCAACCAAAACCCTAAGCAAACCTAAGAAACACTGACACACCCTTAGAAACCCTAACACCCCCTTAGAAACCCTAACACACCCTTTGAAACCCTAACACACCCTTAGAAACCCCAACACACCCATTGAAACCCTTACACAACCTTGGAAACCATTAGAAACCATAGCATACCCATTAGAAACCGAAACCCACCCATAAAAACCCTAACCCACCCATATAAACCCTAACACACCCTTAGAAAACCGAACAAAACCTTAGACACCCTAAATCACTCTAATAAGCACTAATAAATCCTAAAAAACCCTACCAACCAATAATAAACCATTATAAACCCTAATAAACCCTAAAGCCCACTACTAAACCCTAATAAACACTAATAAATCGTAATAAACCCTAAAAACCCTATTAGACCCGAATAAAAGCTACAAAATACCTAAAACTAAAATATACAACAAAAATTCCATTAAACCATTCAAAATGCTAATATTCGCAAAAAACCCCCAAAAAACCTGGCAAAACCTGACAAAACCCTAAAAATACCCAAACACCCAAAAAAACCCAAAAACCCTAAAAACCCTAAAAACCCTAAATCCCTAAAAAAATCCTAAAAACCCTAAAAAACCCTAAAAACCCCTACACCCCCTAAAAACATGAAAAAAATTAAAAACCCAAAAACAAACCGAAAAAACCTTTAAAAACCTCAAAAAACCTCAAAAGATGCTAAAAACCCTAAAAACCCCTAAAATGATAAAAACCATAATAAGCCTAAAAATGTCTTACAAACCCCTAACCAAACCTATGAAACCCATAAAAACCCTAAAACCCCTAAAAACCCTAAAAACCCCAAAGAAACCCTAATACACCATAAAGAACCTTAATGAACCCTAAAAACCATAAGGAACCACTATAGCCACTAACAACGCTACATAAACCACAAAAATTACTACAAAAAAAACCAAAAAATGCTTCAAACCCCAAAAAATGCAACAAATCCCCCAAAAAAGCTAAAATAACCCTAACAAAGCAAAAAAAAATCCAAACACACCCATAAAACCCAAAACAACGCATATAACCTCAAACAACTCAAAAAAACCATAACAAACCCTAAAACCCATTTCAAAACATAACAAACCCTAACAACCACTAATAAACCCTAAGAACCACTAATAAACCCTAATAGCCCATACAACCCACTATTAAACCATACAAACCCTAAAAAACAATAATAAATCATAATAAACTGTAATAAATCCTAACAAACTCTATTAGACCCTAATAAATGCTACAAAAGCCCTAAAAGCCCTAATATACAATAAAAACAATATTAAACCATAATAAACCCTAATAATCACTGAAAACCCTAAACAACCTGACAAAATGCTACAAAAACCTCCAAATAATAGCCTATAAAACCCTACAACCCACTAATAAACTCTAACAACCCCAAATAATCCAAAAATAAATCGTAACAAACCCTAACAACCCAAAATAAATCGTAACAAATCCTAAAAATGCCAAAAAAATCATAAAAAACTGAAACAAACCATAACAAACCCCTAAAAAAGATCAATATACCCCAACAAATCATAATAAACCCTAAAAAATCGTAATAAAACTTAATAAATAAAATAAACCCTAATAAATCCTAAATAAACCAAAAAAGGTGGATAAACCCTAGAAAAAGCTATTAATGCATACAAAATCCCAATTAAACCCTAATATGAAATAAAAAAAGATAATAAACTGTAACAAATCCAAAATAACACTAATAAACACTAAGGAACACTAATAAACCCTAAAGAACCAAATTAAACTCTAAAGAACACTAAAAAACCCTAAAGAACCCAAAAAATGCTAAAAAACATTATATAAACCCTAAAAACGGCTACAATAACCTAACAAACCCTAAAACCCACTAAAAACACCTAACAACCCCTGTGAATCACAAGAAACAAATAAACCCATAAATCCCCCCCCAAACCATTAAAAAGCCACCAGATACCATAAAAAACCATAAACACCTGTTAAAAACGCTAAAAAACTAAAAACCATAAACAACCATTAAAACTGTAAAAAAGACTTCAAATAGATACAAAAACCCTAAAAACGTTACATAAACCCTTAAAATGCAACAAAAACACTAAAAACACAACATAAACCAAAAAATGCAAAATAAACCCAAAAAATACTATATAAACCCTAAAAGCACAACATAAACCCTATCATTGTAACATAAACCCTAAAAACACAACATAAACCCTAAAGCATGCAACATAAATAAAAAAACGCTACATAAAACCTAAAAACACAATATAAACCGTAAAAACACAAGATAAACCCTAAAAATGCTACATAAACCCTAAAAAATGCAACATAAATGCTAAATCACCCCTAAAAACGATACATAAACCTAGAAAACACAACATAAACCCTAAAAAATGCTACATAAAACCTAAACCTTAAACACGCTACATAAACCCTCAAAATGTTACATAAACACTAAAAATGATACATAAAATCTAAAACTCCTAACTAAACACTAAAAACCCTACATAAACACTAAAAATGCTACATAAACTCTAACAACGCTACACAAACCCTAAAAAATGCTATAAAAACCCTAAATACTCTTTAAAACCCTAAAAAATATTAAACCCTAATATACCATAATATAAAAAATTAAACCCTAATAAACACCAAATAAACTCTAATAATCCCTAAAACACCTTATAATCCTTAAACACCCTAAGAAACTCTACTCAACCCTAATAAAACCCCAAAAATACCTAATAAACCCTAATAAATGATAATAAAATCTAATAAACCCTAAAAACATGTTAAGAAAACCTAAACAACCCTAACCAACCCTAATAGACACTAATAAACACTAATAAACTCTAATAAACCCAAAAAACCTAAAAAAGCACTAATAAACCATAAATAAAGCCAAATAAACCCTAATCAACCCTAACAAACCTTAACACACCATAATGAACCCTAATAAAACCCTACAAAACCATAATAAAGAAAAAAATGCTAGTATACCTTGAAAAATCACTAGAAACCATGATAAACACTAATATAACCTAATGAACCCTAACAATGCTCACAAACAATAAAAAAATGACCAAAAACAATAAAAATATGCTATATTACCTAAAAGGTCCTAAAAACACTAATATAACCTAATAAATACAAAAAATTCTAATATACCTTAAAAATCCCTAGAAACCCTAATAAACTTGAATAAACTCTAATATAACCAAAGAAACCCTAAAATGCTGACAAAAAAAAAATAAAATGCTCACAAACAATAAAAACATGCTATATTGTCTAAAAAGACCTTACAAACACTAATATAACATAATAAAACAAAAAAACTAATAAACCCTTGACAAACCCAAATAATCCCTAAAAATCCCTAATAAACCCTAATAAAACCATAATAAAACCCTAACAATACCTACTCAACCCTAATAAACCTTGATACACCATAAAAAAAGCTAATAAAACACAACGAAACCCCAATAATTAAAAAAAAAGAAAACAAACAATTAAAAATACCTAGAAACCCTAATAAACCATAATAAATTCAAATAAATGCTAATAAACAATTAAAAATTCTCACAAACACTAAAAACTCACAAATAAAACCAAAAACGTCATAACAACCCCTCATATATATTATCATAACCTAAACAACACTCATATACCCTAATAAAAACACTAACAAACCCTAGTAAACCCTAAAAATGCCTAACAAACCCTAATAAACCCTAATAAAACCTTAAAGATACCGAATCCACCCAAATAAAACCCTAAAAATACCTTCTCAACCCTAATAAACCATAGAACACCATAACAAACCATAATAATCCCCACTAAACCCTAAAAACTCAAATATACCATTAAAAGCCCTAAAACCCCTAATAAATACTAATAAAACATAACAAAGCTTAAAAGCACTAATAAACCAAAATAAACACTACTAAACACTAAAAAACCTAATAAACCCTCTTAAAAATTAATAAACCGTAATAAACTCTAATAAATCCTAATCAAACCCAAATATACCATAATATACCCTAATAAACCCAACTCAATCCTAATAAAACCCTAAAAATAACTAATAAACCCTCATAAAATCCTAATAACCCCCACCAAACCCTAAAAAGTGCTAATATTCCATTAAAAAATCCTAAAACCCTAAAAAAACATAAAAAATGTTAATAACAACAAAAAATCCTAAAAAATTATAGTAAACCCTAAAAATACCTCTAATAATAGTAGTGGTAATAATGCACATGCATGTGCATATGCAGGTGCATGGTTTAAATAATAAATCATAATGCATGTGCATGTGCTTATGCGTGCACATTTGCATGTGAATGATAATAAATTATAAATAATAAATAATAACTCATGTGAATTTCATGTGTATGTGCATGTGCATGTGAATGATAATAAATAATAAATAATTATACACATACAAGGTCATGTGCATGTGCCTGTGCATGTGCAAGTGCATGTGCATTGTAACAAACTATAAATAATAACCAAGTCCACATGAATGTGAATTTTCATGTGAGTGATAATAAATAATAAATAATAACACATGTGATAATAGAATAACACACATGCATTGCATGTGCAAGTGCATTAGAATAAATAATAATAACACATGTGATAATAGAATAACACAATGGCATTGCATTTTCTTGTGCATGATAATAAGTAATATATAATAACGCACATGCATGTGCATTTACATGTAATGATAATGATAATGAAGCTTGCACGGGCATGGTAATAAATAATAAATAACAATGCATGTGCATGTGCATTTGAATTTGATGATACAAACAACAACAACTACAACAACAACAACAACCACAACAAAATCAACAACAATAGAATGATGCAAGTGAATTTCATGTGCACGTGCATAGTAGTAAATAATAAATAAATAATAATAAATATGAACGCCCATTCATTTGCATGTGCATTTACATTTGATGATAATATTAATAATACTAATTGTTTTAAAAATAATAATAATAACACATGCATGTGAATGGTAATAAATAACAAATAACAATGCACATGCATGTGATAATGATAATTATAATGATAATGATAATAATAACAATAATAATATTAATAATATCTGTGATAATAATAATAATAATAATAATAATAAAATAATAATACAAGTGCATTGCATATGCATGTACATGGTAATAAATAATTAATAATAACACCCGTGCATCTACATTTTCATGTGATGATAGTAATAATAACAGAAGTAGTAATAATAATAGTAGTAGAGATAATAGTAGTAGTACTAATGCATATGACAATATAATATTTCATGTGCATTACGTGTGCATGTGTATGGTAATAAATAATAACTCTCGTGCATTGTGTTTTCATGTGATGATGATGATAATAACAATAATAATATTATTAATATTAATAATATTTATAATAATGACGCATTTGATAATATAATAATGCACATTCATTTAATGTGTGTATATGTGCATTTGGATGTGCATTTTCTTGTGATGATAACAACTACAACAACAACAACAACAACAACAATAACAATAATAATTACAACACATGTGATAATAAAATAACATGTGTGCATTGCATGTACACATGCATGGTAATAGAAATAAAATAATAATGCATGTGCATGTGCAAGTGAATTTTCATGAGATAATAATAATAATAATAATAACAGTAATAATAAGATATAGTTTGAAAAAACAGCAGACATGAAAAAAGTGCTAGAAATGGTGTCTCGAAAATACTAACAAATCTCAGAGTCATTAAAAAAGGCGTAACTTATTCTTCAGGTGTCCATTTCCACTTTGTGAATAGTCAAACTAAATATCATGAAATAGACAAAGATAAAAACAGGTTTCGGAGGCCGAACTGACACATAGATCAGAAGTTATGACTATTTTAAGAAATATTTGACAGGGATCCGGACACAGAAATTTAGTTTTGGAGGCCTTCTGATGGGGTTTTGGGATTTTAGGGGCCCAAATATGACTTTAAATTCGCTCAAGTTATCCTTCTATGTAGATATCATCGTTTCCTTCGATTTGATATGTGGTAGATCTCAAATGGATAACCAGAGTGAAAGTTATGGCCTTTTAAAGTTGGACTTTTTTTGGAGTGGTATAACCAATATATATTCTATTTCATTGATCTTCTCACAGTTTTGATTAGACTTGGTCCTCACTCATCTCCCAAGTTTCGATTTTACTAGTCACGACGCTCAAACAGACACACGAAGGATAATTTATCGCTATTTTAGTGAGTTGTGGGTTTCTTATGTTTTTAGTCGCTTGGAGGGTTGCTCAATTTAAAACGACATTAACTTCTTCTATGTGTGTTAATTTTGGCTCTACTTCATATCAAATCGAATATTGTAAAAATATACACACTCTAGTAACCACTGAAACCCTTTCTGACATTCTTCAACCCCCAAAAAGACCCAAAATCCCTTTGTATGGTCAAAAGATTGGCTTCTGGTGTCTGTTTTGCAATAACTTCTTCTATGGGTGTCTGTTTTGCCTCTACCACCTATTAAATCAAATATTGAGACTAGACCTACACTCATAAAACCACTGAAGCACCTTCTCACATCCTTGAAGGCCCAAAAAGGTACTTAAACCCTCCAAAATACCATAAATTCTACTTCGGGAGTCCGTTCTGCCTCTACCATATATCAAATCAAAGATTTCGACTAGATATACATATTCGTGACCATTAGGAACACCTTCTCACGTTCTTAAAGACCCAAAATGTCCTGAAGTACTCCAAATGATCACAACATCTGCTCGGGGTTTCCCTTTTACCACTACCACATATCAAATTGAAGCTTGCGACTAGCTCTACACATCTGTGACAACCATAAACAACTAAATAACCCTAACAAACCATGAATAACCCCATAAACACTAAAAAACATTAAAAACTATGCAAAACCCTAACAAACCCTAACAAACCCAAACAAACACTAACAAACCCTAACAAACCCTATGAAACCCCAAACAACCCTAAAAACATAACAAACCCTAAAAACCCCTAACTAACCCTAACAAGCCCTATCAAACCCCAAGAAGCACTATGAAACCCCAATAAACACAAAAACCCCAAGGAAACCCAAAAAACCCCCTAAGAAACCATAAGAAACTTAACAAGACCCTAAAAACCCTAAAAAAACCCTAAGAAAACCAAAGAAACACTAATACACCCTTAAAAACCCTAACACACACTTAGAAACTCTAACAAACCCTTTGAAACCCTATAACACCCTTAAAAACCCCAACGCACCCATAGAAACCCTAACACATCCTTATAAACCCTTAAAAACCATAGCACACCCTTAGAAACCCTAACCTGCCCATAAAAACCCTAACCCACCCTTAGAAACCCCAAGACACCTTTAGAAACCCTAACAAACCCTTAGACACCCTAAATCACAATAATAAGAAGTAATAAATCCTAACAAATCCTAATAACCAATAATAAACAATAATAAACCGTAAAGCCCACTACTAAACCCAAAAAACCCAAAAAACCCCTAAAAACCCTAAAAATCCTAAAAACCCTAAAAATCCTAAAAACCCAAAAAAACCCTAAAAGCCCTAAAAGCCCTAAAAGTATAAAAAATCGAGAAACCTGAAAACCAACCTAAAAAACTCTAAAAAACCTCAAAAAAACCTCAAAAACCCTAAAAATCCTAAAAACCACTAAAAATGCTAAAAACCCAAAAAATGCCAAAAAATGCCTAACAAAACCCAAACCAACCGTATCAAACCATTAAAAACCCTAAAACCCCCCAATCAATCCATAAAAACCTCAAATGAAACCCTAATACACACTAAAGAACCCTAAAAAACCCAAAAAACCAAAAAGAACCACAAAGAACCACTAAACCCACTAACAATGCTAAATAAACCCTTTCAATTGATACAAAAACCCAAAAAATGCTTTAAAACCCACAAAACGAATCAAAACCCAAAAAAAAACTAAAATAACCCTAAAAAAGCATTAAAAATCCAAACACACCCATAAAACCCAAAAAAACACATAAAACCCCAAACAACTCAAACAAACTGTAACAAACCATAAAAACCCTAACAAATCCTAACAAATCCTAACAACCACTAATAACCCCTAAGAACCAAAAATAAACACTAATAACCCATAAAACCCACTATTAAAACCTACAAACCCTAATAAACACAAATAAATCGTAATAACCTGTAATAAACCCTAAAAAACCATAACAAACCCCTAATAAACCGCAATAAACCCTAACAAAGCATAATAAACCCTAATATATCGTAATAAACCCATATACACATTAATAAACCATAATAAATAAAATAAACCCTAATAAACTCTAAGAAATCCTAAATAACCCTAAAAAAGGTTGATAAACCCTAGAAAAGGTTATCAATGCCTACAAAAGACCAATAAAAACCTAATATACAATAAAAACACTAATAAACTGTATCAAATCCTAACGAACACTAATAAACCCTAATGAAACCTAATAAACCCTGAAGAACCATATTAAACTCTATAGAACACTAAAAACCCTAAAGAACCAAAAAACGCTAAAACGCGTTATATAAACCATAAAAACCGCTACAATACCCAAACCAACCCTAAAACACACTAAAACCCTAACAATTCCTATCAATCCCAAAAATAAAAATAAACCCATAAAACCCCCAAAAACCATTAAAACCCCATCAGATACCATAAAAAACAATAAACACCCGATAACAACCCTTAAAAACCCTAAAAAACACTACAAACCATACACAACCATTAAACCCCTAAAAAGGATTCAAATAGATACATAAACCCTAAAAATGTTACATACAACCTAAAATTGCATCAAAATCCTAAAAACACAACATAAACCAAAAAACGCAATATAAACCCAAAAAACGCTACATAAACCCTAAAAGCACTACATAAACCGAAGAACTGTAACAAAAACCCTAAAAAACACTACATAAACCCTAAAAATGCAACATAAACATTAAAAAACGATACATAAAACCTAAAAACACAATATAAACCCTAAAAAAACTCCATGAACCCTAAAATTGTTACATAAACTCAAAAAAAATGCAACATAAATTCTACATCACCACTAAAAATTCTACATAAACCCAGAAAACGCAACATAAACACTAAAAAATACTAAATGAATCCAAAACCCTAAACACACTACTTAAACCCTAAAAACATTACATAAACCCAAAAAATGATACATAAAATCTAAAAATACTAACTAAACCCTAAAAATGCTAAATAAAAACTAAAAATGCTACATAAACTCTAACAACGCTACAAAAACCCTAAAAAATGCTACAAAAACCCTAAAGATGCTTTAAAACCCTGAAAAATATTAAACCCTAATATACAATAATATAAAGAATTAAACCCTAGTAAACCCCTAATAAACTCTAATAATCCCTAAAAACACATTATAATCCCTAAAATCATAAGAAACTCTACTGAACACAAATAAAACCCCCAAAATACCTAATAAACCCTAATAAATGATAATAAAACCTAATAAACCCTTAAAACATGTTAAGAAAACCTACACAACCCTAACCAACCCTAATAGACACTAATAAAAACTAATAAACCCCAAACAAACCCTAAAAAGCCCTAATAAACCATAAATAAAACCAAATAAACCCTACTCAACCCTATCAAACCTTAAAACACCATAATAACCCCTAATAAAACCCTACAAAACCCCAATAATGATAAAAACACTAGTATACCTTAAAAAATCCCTAGAAACCCTGATAAACTCTAATATAAGCTAATAAACCCTAAAAACACTCACAAGCAATAAAAAACTATCACAAACAATAAAAACACGCTATATTACCTAAAAAGACCTAAAACAATAATATAACCTAATAAAGACAAAAAACAGTAATATACCATAAAATCCCTAGAAACCCTAATAAACCATAATAAACTCTAATATAACCAGAGAAACCCTAAAAGGCTTAGAAACAAAAACATAATGCCCTCAAAAAATAAAAACACACTATATAATCTAAAAAGACCTAACAAACACTAATATAACCTAATAAAACAAAAAAACTAATAAACCCCTAACAAACCCTAATAAACCCTGAAAATGCCTAATAAAAACTAATAAAAACAAATAAACCCTAATAAAACCCTAATAAAACCCTAAAAATTCCTTCTCAACCCTAACAGACTTTGACACACCATAACAAAACCTAATAAAACCCTACTAAACCCCAATAAACAAAAACAAAACACAAACAAACCATTAAAAATCCCTAGAAACCGTAATAAATTAAAATAATAGCTAATAAACCGTTAAAAATGCTCACAAACACTAAAAACACTCTAATAAAACCTAAAAAGTCATAACAACCCCTCATATATATTAACAAAAACTAAAAAACACTCATATACCCTAATAAAAACACTAACAAACCCTAGTAAACCCTAAAAATCCATAACAAACCCTAATAAATTGTACTCAACCCTAATAAAACCATAAAGATACCGACTAAACCCTAATAAAACCCTAAAATACCTCCTCAACCCTAATAAACCTTTACACACCATAATAAACCACAATAAACCTCATTAAACCCTAAAAAACGCAAATATGCCATTAAAAAGCCCTAAAACCCCTAATAAAATTCTAATAAAACCTAACACTGCTTAAAAGCACTAATAAACCCGAATAAACACTATTAAACACTAAAAAAACAAAATATACCCTCTTAATAATTAATAAACCATAATAAACCATAATAGACCCTAATAAATCCTAAATATACCCAAATATACCACAATATACCATAATATACACTAATAAACCCAACTCAATCCTAATAAAATACAAAAAATACCTAATAAACCCTAATACACCTTGACACACCATAATAAACCCTAATAAAATTCTAATAACCCCCACCAAACCATAAAAAATGCTAATATACCATTAAAAACCCTAAAACCCTAACAAACAATAATAAATGTTAATAACACCTAAAAATCCTAAATATTATAGTAAACCCAAAAAATGACTCTAATAATAATAGTTGTAATAACGCACTTGCATGTGCATAATAATGTGCATGGTTTAAATAATAAATCATAATGCACGTGCATGTGCATATGCCTGTGCATTTTCATGTGTATGATAATAAATAATAAATTATAAATAATAATGCATTTGAATTGCATGTGTATGTGCATGTGCATGTGAATGATAATAAATAATAAATAATAACACACATCCCAGTGCATGTGCATGTGCATGTGAATGGTAATAAACAATAAATAATAACAAAGTCCACATAAATGTGCATTTTCATGTGAATGATAATAAATTATAAATAATAACACATGTGATGATAGAATAACGCAAGTGCATTGTGCGTGCACGTGCATTTGAATAAATAATAATAACACATGTGATAATAGAATAACGCAAGTGCATTGCATCTGCATGAGCATGGTAATAAATAGTATATAATAACACACGTGTATGTGCATTTACGTGTAATGATAATGATAATGATGCATGCACATGCATGGGAATAAATAATAAATAACAACGCACATGCATGTGCATTTTATTTGATGATACATACAATAATAATAATAATAATAATAATAGAAAAATGCAAGTGCATGTGCACGTGCACGTGAATAGTAGTAAATAATAAATAAATAATACTAAATAAGAACACACATGAATGTGCTTGTGCCTTTACATTTGATAATAGCATTAATAATACTAATTGTAATAATAATAATAACGCATGCATGTGCATGGTAACAAATAATAAATAACAACACACATGCATATGGATTTTGCATGTGATAATGATAATAATAATGATGATAATAATAATAATAATAATAATAACAGTGATAATAATAATAATAATAATAATAATAATAAAAGAATAATACAAGTGCATTGCATATTCACGTGCATGGTAATAAATAATAAATAATAACTCATGTGCATCTGCATTTTCATGTGATGGTAATAATAATAACAGTTGTAGTAGTAGTGGTGATAATAGTTGTAGTACCAATGCATGTGATAATAGAATATTGCATGTGCAATATGTGTGCACGTGCATTGTAATAAATAATAATGCGTGTGCATTTCATTTTCATGTGATGATGATGATGATGATGATAATAATAATAATAATAATAATAATAATAATAATTACAACAACGCATGTGATAATAGAATAATGCATGTGCATTGAATGTGTGGGTTTATGTATTGGCATGTGCATTTCCTTGTGATGATAATAACAACAACAACAACAACAACAACCAGAATAATAATAATAACAATAAGAATAACAACGTATGTGATAATACAATAACGTGTGTGCATTGCATGTGCATGTGCATGGAAATAAAAATTAAATAATAATGAATGTGCATGTTCATGTGCATGTGCATGAGATGATAATAATAATAATAATAATAATAATAATAACAATAATAATAACAACAACAACAACAACAACAACACATGTGATAATAGAATAACGCATTTTCATTGCATGTGTAGTGCATGATAATAAATAATAACTCATAGCGCACGTGATGATAATAATAACAATAATACTAATATTAATAATAATAGCACATGTTATAATAGAATAACGCCCATGTATTGAATGTGCATGTGTATGGTAATAAATAATAACACATGTGCATTTGCATTTGCATTGGATGATAATAACATTAATAACAATAATAGTAATAATAACAATAACAATAAAAATTCATGTGATAATAGAATAATATAGGTGCATTGCGTGTGCGCATGCATGGTAAAAAATAATAACGGACGTGCATGTGCATTTGCATGTGATAATAATAATAATAATAATAACAACAACAACAACAACAACATATGCACGTGCATGGAAATAAATAATAAATAATAAATAATAAATAATAATGCATCTGCATCTGCATTTGCAGGTGACGATAATAAAAATAATAATATTAGTAATAATAATAATGATAATGATAATAATGATAATAATAACGTGTGTTATAATAGAATAACACACATCCTAACAAACCCTAACAACCACCAATAACCCCTAAGAACCACTAATAAACCCAAATAACACCTAAAACCCTAATATACACTAATAAATCATAATAACCTATTGTAAACCCTAAAAACCCCTTTTTGACTCTAATAAATGCTACAAAATCCCTAAAACCCCTAATATATAATAAAAACACTATTGAACCATAATAAATCCTAATAATCACTAAAAACCCTATCAAACCCGAAAAAACACTACAAAACCCTCTAGATAACAGCCTACAAAATCCTACAACCCACTAATAAACCCTAATAAACCCTAATAACCCCATAATAAGTCATAACAAATCCTAACAGCCCCAAATAAATTGTAACAAATCCTAACAATGCCAAATAAATCGTAACAAACTAAAACATACCATAATAAACCACTAATAAACCACAATAAACCCTAAAAAATCATAATAAACCCTAATAAACCGTAATAAACCCAAAAACAAGTTAATAAATCCTAATAAATAAAATAGACCCTAAGAAACCATAATAAATCCTGAATAACCCTAAAAAGGTTGATAAACCCTAGAAAAAGCTATTAATGCCTACAAAAGCCCAATAAAATCCAAATATACAATAAAAAATGCTAATAAACCTATCAAATTCTAAAGAATACTAATAAACCCTAAAGAACCCTAAAAACCCTAAAGAACCTTTATAAACTCTAAAGAACACTAAAAACCCTAAAGAACCCAAAAAATGCTAAAACACATAACACAAACCCTAAAACCGCTACAATACCCATACGAACCCTAAAACACACTAAAAATTGTAACAACCCCTATCAATCCTGAAAAAAACAAATAAACCCTTAAAACCCCCAAAAAAGCATTGAAAACCCATAAAATACCATAAAAACCATAAACACCTGTTAAAAACCCTTAAAACCCTAAAAACCACTACAAACCATAAACAACCATTAGAACCCTAAAAAAGGCAACAAATAGATACATAAACCCAAAAACGTTACATAAACCCTAAAAATGCAACATAAACCCTTAAAACGCAACATAAACAAGAAAGTCAACATAAACCCAAAAACGCTACATAAACCCAAAAGGCACTACATAAACCCTTGAACCGTAACATAAACCCTAAACAACACAACATAAACATTAATAAATGCTATATAAAACCTAAAAACACAACATAATCCCTAAAAACACTGCATGAACCCTAAAAACATTACATAAACCCTAAAAAATGCAACAAAAATGCTACATCACCCCTTAAAATTCTATATAAAGCCAGAAAATGCAACATAAACCCTAAAAAATGCTACATAAAACCTAAACCCTAAGCACACTACATAAAACCTAAAAACATTACATAAACCCTAAAAATGCTACATAAAACCTAAAACCGCTAACTAACCCCTAAAAGAGGTACATAAACACTAAAAATGCTACATAAACTCAAACAACGGTACACAAACACTAAAAAACGCTACAAAAACCCTAAAGACTCTTCAAAACCCTCAAAAATATTAAACCCTAATATACCATAATATAACAAATTAATCCCTAATATACCCCTAATAAACTCTACTAATCCCTAAAAACGCCTTATAATCCCTAAAATCCCTAAGAGACCCTACTCAACCCCAATAAAACCCCAAAAATACCTAATAAACCCTAATAAATGATAATAAAACCTATTAAACCCTAAAAACGCTTTACAAAAACCTAAACAACCCTAACCAACCCTAATAGACACTAATAAACACTAATAAACTGTCATAAACCCCAAACAAACCCTAAAAATCCCTAATAAACCATAAATAAATCCAAATAAACCCTACTCAACCCTAACAAACCATAACCCACCATAATGACCCCAAATAAAACCCTACAAAACCCTAACAATGATAACAATTGATAGTATACCTTAAAAAACCCCTAGAAACCCTAATAAACTCTAATATAACCTAATAAAACCTAAAATGCTCGCTAACAATAAAAAAATTATCAGAGACAATAAAAACACGCTATATTAACTAAAAAGACCTAAAAACACTAATATATCCTAATAAAGACAAAAAAACTAATATACCTTAAAAATACCTAGAAACCACATTAAACCATAATAAACACTAATATAACCTAAAAAACCTAAAAACGCTCAAAAAAAATAACAAAGCGCTCACAAATAATAAAAAACACTATATTATATAAAAAGACTTAACAAACACTAATATAACATAATAAAACAAAAAAACTAATAAACCCCTAACAAAACCCTAATAAACCCTTAAAATCCCTAATAAATCCTAATAAAAACTAATAAACCCTAATAAAACCATAATAAAACCCTAAAAATACCTTCTCAACCCTAATAAACCTTGACACACCATAATAAAATCTAATAAAACCCATATAAACCCCAATAAACAAAAAAACTCAATCAAACCAATAAAAAGCCCTAAAAACCCTAATAAACCATAATAAATTCTAATAAAACCTAATAAGTCATAAAAAATGCTCACAAACGCTAAAAACATGATAATAAAACCTAAAAAGACCAAACAACCCCTCTTATGTATGAACAAAAACTTCAAAACACTCATATACCCTAATAAAAACACTAACAAACCCTAGTAAACCATAAAAATCCTTAAAAAACCCCAATAAACACTACTCAACCCTAATAAACCCTAATAAAACCCGAGAGATACCTACTCAACCCTAATAAAACACTAAATATACCTACTCAACAATAATAAAACATAACACGCTATAATAAACCATAATAAACCCCACTAAACCCCAAAAAACACAAATATACCATTAAAAATCCCTAAACCCCCTAATAAATGCTAATATAACCTAAAAAAGCTTAAAATCACTAATAAACCCTAATAAACACTACTAAACCCTAAAAAACCCTAATATACCCTTTACAAATTAATTAACCATAGTGAATGATAATAAACCCTAATAAATCCTAAACATACCCAAATATACCTTAATATACCGTAATATACCCTAATAAACTCAACTCAATCTTAATAAAAAACTAGAAATACCAAATATACCCTAATAAACCTTAACACACCATACTAAACCCTAATAAAATCCTAATAACCCACACCAAACCCTAAAAAACACTAATATACCATTAAAAACACTAAAACCCTAACAAACCATAATAAATGGTAATAACACTTAACAATTCTAAAAAATGCTAGTAAACCCTAAAAGTACCTCTAATAATAATAATAGTAATAACGCACATGCATGTGCATGATTTAAATAATAAATCATAACGCACGTGCATGTCCATATTCCAGTGCATTTGCATGTGAATGATAATAAATTATAAATAATAAATAATAACACATGTGAATTACATGTGTATGTGCATGTGCATGTGAATGATAATAAATAATAAATAACAACGCACATCCCAATGCATGTTCATGTGCATGTGCATGTGCATATGCATGTGCATGTGCATGGTAATAAACAATAAATAATAACCAAATCCACATGAATGTGCATTTTCATGTGAATGATATTAAATAATAAATAATCACACATGTGATAATAGAATAATGCACGTGCATTGCGTGTTCACTTGCAAGAGAATAAATAATAATAACACATGTGATAATAGAATAACGCAAGTGCATTGCATTTTCATGTGCATGATAACAAACAGTATATAATAATGCGCATGCATGTGCGTTTACATGTAATGATAATGATAATGAAGCATGCACGTGCATGGTAATAAATAATAAATAACAACGCACGTGCATGTGCATTTGTATTTGATGATACAAACAAAAATGATAATAATAAAAATAATAATAATAATGATAGAACAATTCAAGTGCATTTCATGTGCACCTACATAGTAATAAATAATAAATAAATAACAATAAATAAGAACACACATGCGTGTGCATGTGTATTTACATTTGATAATAGTATTAATAATATTAACTGTAATAATAATAATAATGCATTCATGTGCATGGTAATCAATAATAAATAACAATGCACATGCATGTGAATTTTCATTTGATAATGATAATAATAATGATAATGATAATAATAATAATAATAATTTTGATAATAATAATAAAAACAAAATAATATTACAAGTGCATTGCATATGCACGAGCATGGTAATAAATAATAAATAATAACGCACGTGCATATAAATTTTCATGTGATGATAGTAATAATAACAGAAGTAGTAATAATAGTAGTGGTGGTGGTGATAATAGTAGTAGTACCAATGAATGTGATAATAGAATGTTGCATGTGCATTACGGGTGCACGTGCATGGTAATAAATAATAACGGTCGTGCATTGCATTTGCATGTGATGATGATGATGATGATGATAATAATATTATTAATAACGACAACAACGCGTGTGATAACAAAATAATGCTCGTGCATTGAATGTGCATGTATGTGCATTCGCATGTCCATTTTCATGTGATGATAATAACAATAACAACAATGACAACAACAACAACAACAACAACAACAACAACCACAACAACAACAATAATAATAATAACAACAATGCATGTGATAATAAAATAACATGTGTGCATTGCATGTGCATGTGCATGATAATAAAAATATAATAATAATGCATGTGCATGTGCATGTTCATGTAGATTATATGATGATAATAATAATATAATAACAGTAATAATAAGTTATAGTTGTTTAAAAAATAGCAGACATGACAAAAATGCTAGAAATGTGGTCACGAAAAACCTAACAAATAATGAAGTCATTGAAAAAGGCATAACTTCTTCTTTGGGTGTCCATTTCCGCTCCGTGAATAGTCAAACTGAATCTTATAGAATGAACTATGATAAAAACAGGTGATGTAGGATGAACAGACACACAGATTAGAAGTTATGACCATTTTAAGAAAAAATTGATAGGGATCCGTACACGGAAATTGAGTTTTAGAGGCCTTCTGATGGGTTTCTAGGATTTTACGGTCTCAAACAGTACTTGAACTATGTTCAAGTCATCCTTATGCATATATCTCTTTGCTAATTTCGATTTTATATGTGGTAGAGCTCAAACGGACAACCGGAGCGAAAGTTATGGCCGTTTTAAGTTGGACTTTTTTTTTGGAGTGGTATAAGTAATATATCGTATATTTCTTTGAACTTATCATAATTTCTACTAATCTTGGTCCTCACTCATCTCATGAGCTTCAATTTGACTAGACACAACACTCAAATGGACACTCGAAGGAAGGGTTATGCCTGTTTTAGTATGTTGCGGGTTTCTTAGGTTTTTAGGTGCTTGTAGAGTTGCTCAATTAAAAATGACAATAAATTCTACTACATGTGTTCATTTTGGATCTTCCAAATATCAAATCTAATATTGTGAAAATACACACACTATGGTAACCACTAGAACCCTTTATAACATTCTTTAACCCCCAAAATACCGAAAATCCCTTTGGATGGTCCTAATATTGGCTTTTGGTGTCTGTTTTGCAATTACTTCTTCTATGGGTGTCTGTTTTGCCTCTAACACATATCAAATCACAGCTTGCGACTAGAAATACCCTCATATAACCACTAAAGCACCTTCTCACATCCTTGAAGGCCTAAGAAAGTACTTAAACCCTCCAAAAGACCATAACTTCTCCTCTGATAGTCCGTTTTTCCTCTACCATACATCAAATCAAATCTTTCCACAAGATCTACACATCTGTTACCAATAGGAACACCTTATCACGTTCTTAAAGTCACAAAGGTCCTTAAGTCACCCAAATAACCATAATTTCTTCTCTTGGTTTCCATTTCACCTCTTCCACATATCAAATTGAAGCTTGCGACTAGATGTACACATTTGTGACAACCATGAACAACTAAATAACCCTAACACACCATGAATAACCCCATAAACACTAAAAGCCATTAAAAACCATGAAACAACCTAAAAACCCTGACAAACCCTAACAAACCCGAAAAAAACCCTAAAAAACATAAGAAAACCTAACAAACCCTAGCAAATGCTAACAAACCCTAAAAAGCCCTAACAAACCCCAAGAAGCACTAAGAAACCCCAGTAAACCCAAAAAACCTGAAGAAACCCTAAAAATCCCCTAAGAAACCATTAGAAACCCAAACAAAACCCTAAAAACTCTAGAAAAACCCTATGAAAACCTAATAAACACTAACACACCCTTAGAAACTCTAACCCACCCATAGAAACCCTAACACACCCTTATAAACCCTATAACACCCATAGAAACCCCAACACACACATATAAACCCATACACAACCTTAGAAACCCTTAGAAACCATAGCACACCCTTAGAAACTCTAACCCGCCCATAAAAACCCTAACCCATCCTCAAAAACCCTAACACACAATTAGAATCCCGAACAAACCCTTAGACAACCTAAATCACTCTAATAAGCACTAATAAATCCCAAAAAACCCTAACAACCAATAATAAAACATTATAGACCCTAATAAACCCTAAATCCCAATACAAAACCCTAATAAACACTAATAAATCATAATATACCCTAAAAACACTATTAGACCCCAATAAAATCTACAAAATACCTAAAAACTCAAATATACAACAAAAATGCTATTAAACCATTCAAAACACTAATATTCGCAAAAAACCCTAACAAACCTGAAAAAACCCAACAAGTTTTGTTGTGATCTGGTCTATTTGGTGGTCATTTGTTTCTTTGCTAGATTCTCTAGATTGAATTCTCTGCATTACACATTTTGCTACTTTGTGGCTGTATATGGATGGAAGAGAACCACTTCTGGTGTTGGTTCTTGAAGTTGGGGTACTTGTTTCTGTGGTTTGGTTTGGGAACTGTCTGCTATGGTATGCTGGATGCAGGCGCGGTTGTCCCTGTTTTGTCCTTTTCTGGTCTTTGTGAGATTAGATGTTGGTTGCTGGTTGGTGGTGAGCTGCTGAATGCTGGTGATGGTGAGGCATGTGATTTTGATGCCGGTGGTTCTGTGATGTTGGATGCTGGTGGTTCTGTGATGTGGATGCTGGTGGTTCTGGAGGCTGGTTGCTTCTTGGATGGGAGCTGCGAAAGGTGCGGTTTATGGTCGTGATGTTGTTGGATGTTGTTTTCTGTTTGAGTTTGGATGCTGGTCGATGGTTAGCAGTGAGCTATTGTATGATGATTGATGCTGGATGGTGGTGGTGGCTGCTTTGCTTTGTGTGTTTTATTTTTTCATTCTTGACTTTTTTTGGGACTTTGTCTTGGGTCATTAAGGGTTTTTGGGTGTGGGTCATTTGACCCCCTCCCCTTTCTTGTTTGTTGTGTCTCTTTCTTCTTTCTAATAAATTTGGGGGGGTTGAGAATAGCCCGACCCTCACATCTTCTTTTCCCTAAAAACCCCTAAAACGTTAAAACCCCATAAAAATCCTAAAATTCCTTACAAAACCCTACCCAACCCTCTAAAACCCTTAAAAACCCTAAAAACTGATAGCAAACCCTAAAAACCTCAAAAGAAACCCTAATACACCATAAAGAACCCTAAAAACCCTAAAGAACCACTAAAGCCACTAACAATGCTACATAAACCCAAACAATTACTACAAAAAACCAAAATATGATTCAAACCCCACAAAACGCAACAAAACCCCGAAAAAGCTAAAATAATCTTAACAAAGCATAAAAAATCCAAACCCACCCATAAAACCGAAAAAAATACAATCTCAAACAACTCAAACAATCCGTAACAAACCCTAAAAACCATAAAAAAACCTAACAAACCCTAACAACCACTAATAAACCCTAAGAACCACTAATAAACCCTAATAACACTTAAAACCCACTATTAATTCATAAAAACCCTAATAAACACTAATAAATTTAAATAACCTGTAATAAACCCTAACAAACTATATTAGACCCTAATAAATGCTACAAAATCCCTAAAATCACTAATATACAATAAAAAACAAAATTAAACCATAATAAACCCTAATAATCTCTAAAAACCCTAACAAACCCGACAAAACGCTACAAAACCTCCATATAATAGCCTACAAAACCCTACAACCCACTCATATACCCTAAGAAACCCTAATAACCCCAAAATAAATCGTAAAAATCCCTAACAACCCAAAAGAAATCATAACAAATCCTAATAATGCCAAATAAATCGTAACAAACTGAAACAAAACATAACAAACCTCGAATAAACCACAATAAACCCTAATAAATCGTAATAAACCCAAATACACATTATTAAACCCTAATAAATAAAATAAACCCTAATAAATCCTAAATAACCCTAAATGGTTGATAAACCCTAGAAAAATCTATTAATTCATACAAAAGCTCAATTAAACCCTAATATACAATAAAAAATCTAATAAACTGTAAAAAATCCTAAAGAACACTAATAAACCCTAAAGAACCCTAATAAACACCAGAAAACCATATTAAACTCTAAAGAACACTAAAAACCCTAAAGAACCCAAAAAATTCTAAAACACATTATATAAACCCTAAAAATGGCTACAATACCCAAACAAACACTAAAACACACTAAAAACTCTAACAAACCCTATCAATCCCAAAAAACAAATAAACCCATAAACCCCTCCAAAAAACCATTAAAAAGGCATCAGATACCATAAAAAACCATAAACACCTGTTAAAAACCCTAAAAAAACGAAAAACCAAAAAAACCATTAAAACCCTAAGAAAGGCTTAAAATTGATACATAAACACTAAAAAGATTACAGAAACCCCTAAAAATGCAACAAAAACAATAAAAACGCAACATAAACCAAAAAACACAACATAAACCCAAAAAACGCTATATAAACCCTAAAAGCAATACATAAACCCTAGCACTGTCACATAAACCCTAAAAACACAACATAAACCTTAAAAACGCAACATAAACATTAAAAAACACTACATAAAACCTAAAAATAGAATAAAAAAACTAAAAACACAAGATAAACCCTAAAAACGTCACATAAACCCTAAAAAAATCAACATAAACGCTACATCACCCCTAAAAATGCTACATAAACCCAGAAAACACAACATAAACCCTAAAAAATGCTACATAGAACCTAAACCCTAAACATGCTACATAAACCCTAAAAATGTTACATAAACCCTAAATATGATACATAAACTCTAAAACTGCTAACTAAACCCTAAAAACGCTACATAAACACTAAAAATGATACATAAACTCTAACAGTGCTACACAAACTCTAAAAAATGCTACAAAAACCCTAAAGACACTTTAAAACCCTCAAAAATATTAAACCCTAATATACCATAATATAAATAATTAAAAACTAATTAACACCTAATAAACTCTAATAATCCCTAAAAACACCTTATAATCCTTAAAAACCCTAAGAAACTCTACTCAACCCTAATAAAACCCCAAAAATACCTAATAAACCCTAATAAATGATAATAAAATCAAGAAAACCCTAAAAACACTTTAAGAAAACATAAACAACCCTAACAAACCTTAATAGACACTAATAAACACAAATAAACACTAATAAACTCTAATAAACCCCAAAAAACCTAAAAAAGACACAATAAACCATAAATAAAGCCAAATAAACCCTAATCAACCCTAACAAACCTTAACACATCATAAAAACCCCTAATAAAACCCTACAAAACCCTAATAAAGAAAAAATGCAAGTATACCTTAAAAATCCCTAGAAACCCTGATAAACTCTAATATAACCTAATAAACCCTAAAAACGCTCACAAACAATAAAAAACGATCACAAACAATAAAAATGCGCTATGTAACCTAAAAGGACCTAAAAACACTAATATAACCTAATAAAGACAAAAAATGCTAATATACCTTAAAAATCCCTAGAAACACTAATAAACCATAATAAACTCTAATATAACCAAAGAAACCATGACACGCTCATAAAAAAAACAAAATGCTCACAAACAATAAAAACATGCTATATTATCTAAAAAGACCTAACAAACACTAATATATCCTAATAAAACAAAAAAACTAATAAATCCCTAACAAACCCTAACAAACCCTAAAAATCCCTAATAAACCCAAATAAAACCATAATAAAACCCTATAAATACCAACTCTGCCCTAACAAACCTTGACACACCTTAAAAACCTAATAAATACCAACGAAACCCCAATAATAAAAAAATGAAAATAAACAATTAAAAACCCCTAGAAACCCTAATAAACCATTATAAATTCAAATAAATTCTAATAAACCATTAAAAATGCTCAAAAACACTAAAAACCTGCTAATAAAACATAAAAGGTCATAAAAACCCTCATATATATTAACAAAAACTAAAAAACACACATATATTCTATTAAAAACACGAACAAACCCTAGTAAACCCTAAAAATACCTAAAAACCCTAATAAACCATACTCAACCATAATAAACCCTAATAAAACCTTCAAGATACCAAGTCAGCCCAAATAAAACACTAAAAATACCTAATCAACCCTAATAAACCTTAACACACCATAATAAACCAAAATAAACCACACTAAACCCTAAAAACGCAAATATACCATTAAAAAGCCCTAAAATCCTAATAAATGCGAATAAAACATACCAGAAATGCTCAGTCAGAGGGAGGCCTCTGACCCTTTATTAAAATAAAAGAAAAGTATAGGAGAAAAAGATCAAGAGTACAAGTATACCGTGCATCCACATCTAGATATCAGTACCAACCAGAAAAGACCAGCTACATATCATAGTTGTCATAATCCTCGCCACTTCCATAATAAGGCATATCTTCCGCAGTAGCCGACTCCTATTTAGAGTTCGTATCATATGGCTTTAGAACCTCGACATACTTCTATATGAGCTCTAGTTGCTCCATAGTGAGTTGCTCCTTATTTGCTTGCTTGCTCACACTGCTCTTTTTAGAATTAGGCACATCCCCTTTTTCCTTCTTGAATGAGGACCTGGTGGATACCGGCTTTGGTAAGTAAGAATAGTCCTTTCATGGCCTCCCCTTTGGTGGATCAGTAACTGCACATTCACTGCCAGACATCTTCTTCTGGCCACCTTTAACGATATCACTGTGTGAATGTCTTGCAGCCCCTCGGTCATTCTCCTAGTCACTATCAGAAAAATTTCCCCATTTACCCATGAGATTCACTGGGATGAAACATTATTCTCCACCATCCTTCCTCTCCAAAAAACCTTATGAGTTTATCAGAGACTCACCTCCAATCATTGAAGAGAGCCTATTATGATCAATCAGAGCTAGGCATTGCATATTCACCTCTTTTCCAGGGTCCTCAACAGTCCCCATCGGGACATCAACTACAGCCTTTTCCTGAAAATTGGAACCAATCTGCAGATTCAAGTCTTCAATCCCCTAAAAATCACCAATCATATTGGGTGAATCCCTCTCTAGGACCTCAAAGTTATTACTTTAGAGGACACCCTGTACAGAAGCCACTCCTCCTTCTCTGTTTAGGATGCCACCCAATCTAGCAGCACCCTCCAACACATTCAAGTCCTCAGCTCCAAGCCCACATTTAATCCACTTAAAGACCTACTGCATATATGGATTTATTGAATCCCTCACCTCTTCCAAAGCATAGTCATGCGTGAACACCTCTTCAAGAAAGTCTTGTCGCACCTCTAGCTCCAAACCTGTGCCCAAAAGTGCCTTGCCAAGGCAGGGGCTTCTCACCTGTTCATCAATCCCAGTAGAAACTACAATCCCACTACACTCCACAAGTCCACCCATGCCTTTATTCACACTCCCTCGCATGATCACAGTATCACCAGAATTGGACTTGCCTAGTACTGGGTCCAAGCCAATAGCTAGACCACCATCGGAGATTCTCCTGTCAACCATCTTTGAAGAACCAATCATCTGTCCATGGAGACAAACCATTTCTAGATGACCAAATCGGGAATAGTCAATGCAATAGCGCATCCAAGACTCAATGAAGATACCCTGCCTCCATCATAACTCCTTGCTTTCTGTGATCCAGACACAGTCCACCGGTGGTCTTGAGATATTGACCTCCATGCAGATTCGGGGACAAATCAGGTGACTCACAGCCTCGGTCTGACGATCAGAACAAAGGTAACGACCGATCAAATTTCCGATTGCGCATAAAATCAAGGGATTTTGGAAAGATAGAGGTAATCCATGAAGACTCACCCATGTTGCGATTGTCGCAGGATCTCATAGTATGAGGAAATCGAAGCTCCAATGAAACATGAAGAAGTTGAACCATTGCATCTCTGGGGAGCTCGAGACCAGGCCGCAATCAAATCCACATATGAGCCAAAGAGGATCATGATATGATTTAGATCAAGAAGTCCCACAACAGTACGCTCCTGTAACTCCCTTGAATCTAAGACATATCTATCGAACTCGTCAACTGAAGGGTGTTGTGGACGAAACCATGCAACTAGTGTTAGATTGAAAAAATCTGTAGCGCTATTGATCTCAGCCGGGAGAAGAGGAAGCTGTGGTGCTTCCTAAAACAGATCTGGGACCTTCGGGGAGATATGGATCCTTGGGAATGGAAAATCCAAGCCAAATAAACCTTGACACATCATAATAAACCCTAATAAAATCCTAATAACCCCAACCAAACCCTAAAAAACACTAATATGCCATTAAAACCCTAAAACCCGAAAAAACCATAATAAATGTTAATAACACCTAAAAATCCTATAAAATGATAGTAAACACTAAAAATACCACTAATAATAGTAGTAATAATAACACACATGCATGTGCATGGTTTAAATAATAAATCATAATGCACGTGCTTGTGCATATGCCTACGCATTTGCATGTGAATGATAATAAATTATAAATTATAATAATAATGCATTTGAATTGCATGTGTATGTGCATATTCATGTGAATGGTAATAAATAATAAATAATTATGGACATACAAGTGCATTTTCATGTGCATGTGCATGGTAATAAACAGTAAATAGTAACCAAGTCCACATGAATGTGAATTTTCATGTGAATGATAATAAATAATAAATAATAACACATGTGATAATAGAATAACACATGTGCATTGCGTGTGCATGTGCATGAGAATAAATAATAATAACACATGTGATAATAGAATAATGCAAGTGCATTGTATTTTCATGTAAATGATAATAAATAATTTATAATAACGCACGTGAATGTGCATTTACATGTAATGATAATGATAATTCCGCATGCACGTGCATGGTAATAAATAATAAATAACAATTCACGTGCACGTGCATTTGTATTTGATGATACAAACAACAACAACAATAAGAATAATAATAATAGAATAACGCAAGTGCATTTCATGTGCACATGCATAGTAGTAAATAATAAATAAATAATAATAAATAAGAATGCACATTCATCTGCATGTGAATTTACATTTAATGATAACATTAATAATACTAATTGTATTAAAAATAATAATTTTAACTCATGCACGTGAATGGTAATAAATAACAAATAACAATGCACATGCATGGGCATTTTCATGTGATAATGATAATTATAATGATAATGATAATAATAATAATAATAATAACTGGGATAATAATAATAATCATCATAATCATAATCATCATCATAATATAAGAATAATACAAGTGCATTGCATATGCACGTACATGGTAATAAATAATAAATAATAATGCCCGTGTAACTACATTTGCATGTGATGATAGTAATGATAACAACAGTAGTAATAATAGTAGTAGTAGTGGTGATAATAGTAGTAATACTAATTCATATGACAATATAATATTGCATGTGCATTACGTGTGCATGTGTATGGTAATAAATAATAACTCCCATGCATTTCATTTGCATGTGATGATGATTTTTGTTTAAACGTAGAAAATTTTATTGATAAAAAAGAAAGGGGTTACACAAGTCTGAAGGAAGGTATTTTGTAGACATCCCGAGCATAATAAGGGTTTAATTCAGAAGGGAGATCATCCATCCAGTGTAATTCGTGAGCAATTCTGAGATTTGCAAGACCATCAGCGATGATGTTGGCTTCGCGGAAGGCATGAGTGGCGATGAAGTTAAGCCCAACAAGCGAATTCAAACAGTTCATCTAGCAGGCAGTAAGAGGCCAAGCAAGGTGAATTATACCATTCCAGATGGCCTGAATGATTGTAGTAGAGTCGCTCTCAATCCATATATTGTCCCATCTGTGAAGTCTGGAAAAGGTGATGCCATGGATGAAACCCATAATCTCATCTTCCAAAGCAGTAGTGGAACCGCAGGATCCATAAAAGCGTCCAAGGATTTAGTCCAGGTGATTTCTGAAGACGGCACCACAGCCCGCTATTCCCGGGTTGCCTTTGGAGGCTCCATCCACATTGATTTTAATCCATCCTGAAGGTGGGGGGAGCCAAAAAACCTCAAGAGTGGAGTGGGGACAAGGGTAAATCCCCTCTACCCCAACACGTCTAAGGATCCCAAGGTCACAGACCGAATTGTTGCAGTGAGCCTTTTGGATAGAAGATGCTTCACAGATAGCCATGAGGTTTCTCGTTTTCCCTGCACAAATTTTCAAAGAGTTATTGCGGAAAATTAAATCATTTCTACCATACCAGATAATGTGGAGAAGTTCCGCAACTACCGCAACCAAACGGTTTTTGATTTTCTGAGACGTAGACAACTTCAAGAAGTTCTGAATCTGCATGTTGTTATTTTTGATGATGATGATGATAATATTATTATTATTATGAATATTAATAATAACACATGTGATAATAGAATAACACACATTCATTGAATTTGCATGTATGTGCATTTGGATGTGTATTTGGATGTGCATTTTCATGTGATGAGAATAACAACAACAACAACCACAATAATAATAATAACAATAATAATAACAACGCATGTGATAATAAAATAATGTGTATGCATTGCATGACCACGTGCATGGTAATAAAAATATAATAATAATGCACGTGCATGTGCATGTGAATTTTCATGATATGATGATAATAATAATAATAATAATAACAGTAATAATAAGTTATAGTTTGAAAAAATAGTAGACATGACAAAAGTGCTAGAAATGGTGTCTCGAAGGTCCTAACAAGTCACAGAATCATTAAAAAAGGAATAACTTCTTCTTCAGGTGTCCCTTTCCACTCCGTGAATAGTCAAAATAAATCTCATGGAACAAACTACGATAAAAACAAGTGTCGGAGGCCAAACAGACACACAAATCAGATGTTATGACTGTTTTAAGAAACATTTGATAGGGATCCGAACACGGAAATGTAGTTTTGGAGGCCTTCTGATGGGTTTTTGGGATTCTAGGGGCCAAAATATGACTTGAACTTTTTTCAAGTTATCCTTATATGTAGATATCATCGTTTCCTTAGATTTGATATGTGGTAGAGCTCAAACGGATTACCGGAGTGAAATTTATGGCCTTTTGATGTTGGACTCTTTTTGGAGTGGTATAGCTAATATATCTTTGGTTTCTTTGATCTTCTCACTACCTCGATTAGAATTGGTCCTCACTCATCTCATGAGTTTAGATTTTACTAGTCATGATTCTCAAATAGACACCTAAAGGAGAAGTTGTGGCTATTTTAGTGAGTGGATGGTTTCATAGTTTTTTAGGCACTAGGAGGGTTGCTAAATTTAAAACGACAATAACTTATACTACGGTTGTTCATTTTGTCTCTACCTCATATCAAATCGAATATTGTGAAAATATACACACTTCGGTGACCACTGGAACCCTTTCTGACATTCTTCAACCTCTAAATTACCCAAAATCCCTTTGTATGGTCAAAAGATTGGCTTCTGGTGTCCGTTTTGCAATAACTACTTCTATGGGTGTTCGTTTTGCCTCTAACCCATATCAAATCGAATCTTGAGACTAGAACTAAACTATTATAACCACTAAATCACCTTATCACATCCTTGAAGGCCCAAAAAGGTACTTAAAACCTCCAAAATTCCATAAATTCTACTCTGGGAGTCCGTTTTTTTACTACCATATATCAAATCAAAGCTTTCGACTATATCTACACATTTGTGACCAATAGAAACACATTATCACGTTCTTAAAGATCCAAAAGGTCCTATGTACTCCAAATTATCATAACTTCTGCTCTGGGTGTCCCTTTCACCTCTACACACATATCAAATTGATGCTTGTGACTATCACTACACATCTGTGACAACCATCAACATCTAAATAACCCTAACAAACCTTTAATAACCACATGAACACTAAAAAACATTAAAAACCATGAAAACCCATAACAAACCCAAACAAACACTAACAAACCATACCAAATCCTAACAAACCCTTACAAACCCTCACAGACCCCAAAAAACACGAAAAAACATAACAAACACTAAAAAACCCTAAAAAACAATAACAAGCCCTATCAAACCCCAAGAAGCACTATGAAACCTCAATAAAAACAAAAAACCCGAATAAGCCCTAAAAAACCCCTAACAAACCATAAGAAACCCTAACAAAAACCTAAAAACCCTAACAAAACCCTAAGCAAACCTCAAAAACACTAACACACCCTTAAAAACCCTAACACACCCTTAGAAACACTAACACACCCTTAGAAACCCTAGAACAGGCTTAGAAACCCCAACACACTGATATAAACCCTAACACTTCCTTAGAAACCCTTAAAAACCATAGCACACCCATAGAAACCCTAACTCGCCCATAAAAACCATATCCCACCCTTAGAAACCCTAACACACCCTTACAAACCCTAACACACCCTTAGAAACCCTAACAAACCCTTAGACACCCTAAATCGCTATAATAAGAACTAATAAATCCTTACAAACCCTACCAACCAATAATAAACCATAATAAACCATAATAAACCCTAAAGCCCACTACTAAACTCTAAAAACCTTAAAAAACCCTAAAAGTCCCTAAAACCCAAAAAAACTGAAAAAATCAAAAAAACCCAAAACAAACCTAAAAAACTCCAAGAAAACCACAAAAAAACCTCAAAAAACCCTAAAAACATAAGAACCACTAAAAATGATAAACACCCAAAAATGCCTAAAAATGCCTATCAAAACCCTAACAAACCCTATGGAACCCTTAAAACCCTTAAAACCCCCATTGAAAACCCTAAAACCCTCAAAAGAAACCCTAATAGACTGTAAAGAACCCTAAAAACCATAAAAACTATAAAGAACCCTAAAAAATCCTAAAAACTATAAAGAACCCTAAAGAACCGCTAAATCCACTAACAACGCTACATAAACCCTATCAATTCCTACAAAAACCTGAAAAAGAGCTTCAAACCCCACAAAACACAAAAAAAACCCAAAATAACTCAAATAAACCGTAACAAACCCTAAAAACCCTCACAAAACCTAAAAAACCCTAACAACCACTAGTAACCCCTATGAACCACAAATAAAACCTAATAACCAATAAAACCAACTATTAAATCCTAAAAACCCTAATAAACACAATTAAATCGTAATAACCTGTAATAAAGCCTAACAAATCATAACAAACCGCTAATAAACTACAATAAACTCTAACAAAGCATAATAAACACTAACATATCGTAATAAACCTAAATACACATTGCTAAAACATAATAAATAAAATAAACCCTAATAAACCCCAATAAATCCTAAATAACCCTAAAAAGGTTGATATACACTAGAAAAAGACATTAATGCCTAAAAAGCCCAATAAAACCCTAATATACAATTAAAATGCTAATAAACTATAACAAATCCTAAAGAACACTAATAAACCCTAAAGAACCCTAATAAACCCTAAAGAACCATATTAAACTCTAAAGAACCCTAATAAACCCTAAAGAACCCAAAAAAATGCTAAAACACCTTATATAAACTCTAAAAGCTGCTGCGTTACCCAAACAAACCCTAAAATAGACTAAAAAACCCTAACAATCCCAATCAATCCCAAAAATACAAATAAACCCATAATAACACCCAAAAACCATTAAAAACACATCATATACCATAAAAACATTAAACACCCGTTAACAACCCTTAAAAACCCTAAAAACACTACAAACCATATACAAACATTAAAACCCTAAAAGAGGCTTCAAATGATACATAAACCCTATAAATGTTACATAAACCCTAAAAAATGAAACAAAAACCCAAAAAACGCAACATAAACCAAAAAACGCAATATAAACCCAAAAAACGCTACATAAACCCTAAAAGCACTACTTATACCCTAGAACTGTAACATAAACCCTAAAAAACACAAAATAAACCCAAAAAATGAAACATAAACATTAAAAAATGCTACATAAAACCCAAAAAACATAATATAAACCCTAAAAACACACCATGAACCCTAAAAATGTTACATAAACCCTAAAAAATGCAACATAAATGCTACATCACCCATAAAAATTCTACATAATCCCAGAAAACGAAACATAAACGATAAAAAATGCTACATGAAACCTAAACCCTAAACACACTACGTATACCCCAAAAACATTACATAAACCCATAAAATGATACATATAATCTAAAACCGCTAACTGAACCCTAAAAATTCTACACAAACCCTAAAAATGCTACATAAACTCAAACAATGCTACACAAACCCTAAAAAATTCTACAAAAACCCTAAAGACGCTTTAAAACCCTCAATAATATTAAACCATAATATACCCCTAATAAACTCTAATAATCACTAAAAACACCTTATAATCCCTAAAATCCTAAGAAACTCTACTCAACCCTAATAAAACCCCCAAAATTACTAATAAACCAAAATAATTAATAATAAAACCGAATAAACCCTAAAAAACGTTAAGAAAACATACACAACCCTAACCAACCCTAAAAGACACTAATAAACACTAATAAACCCTAATAAGCCCCCAAAAAACCATAAAAACCCCTAATAAACAATAAATCAATCCAAATAAACCCTACTCAACCCTATCAAACCTTAACACACCATAATAACCCTTAATAAAACCCTACAAAAACCAAATAAAGACAAAAACGTTGGTATACCTTAAAAAATCCCAATAAACCCTAATAAACACTAATATAACCTAATAAACCCTAAAAACACTCACAAGCAATAACAAAAACGATCAAAAACAATAAAAACGCGCTATATTACCTATAAAGACCTGAAAACACTAATATAACCTAATAAATACAAAAAATGCTAATATACCATAAAATTCCTAAAAACCCTAATAAACCATAATAAACTCTAATATAACCAAAGAAACCCTAAAATGCTCAGAAATAAAAACAAAAAGCTCAAAAACAATAAAAACACTCTATATTATATAAAAAGACCTAAAAACACTAATATAACCTAATAAAACAAAAAAAACTAATAAACCCCTAACAATCCCTAAGAAACCCTAAAAATCCCTAATAAAACCTAATAAAAACGAATAAACCCTAATAAAACCCTAAAAATGCCTTCTCAACCCTAACAAACCTTGACACACCACAACAAAACCTAATAAAACCCAACTAAAACCCAATAACAATAACAAAATGCAAACAAACCATTAAAAAGCCTTAGAAACCCTAATAAACCATAATAAATTCAATTAATAGCAAATAAACCCTTAAAAATGCTCAAAAACACTAAAAACACGTTAATAAAACCAAAAAAGTCATAACAACCCCTCATATATATTAACAAAAACTAAAAACACTCATATACCCTAATCAAAACACTAACAAACCCTAGTAAACAATAAAAATCCCTAACAAACCCTAATGAACTGTACTCAAACCTAATAGAACCTTAAAGATACCGACTCAACCCCAATAAAACCCTAAATTACCTACTCAACCCAAATAAACCATTACACACCATAATAAACCATAATAAATCCCACTAAACCCTAAAAACACCAATATACCATTAAAAAGACCTAAAGCCCCTAATAAATGCTAATAAAACCTAACAAAGCCTAAAAGTGCTAATAAACCTGAATAAACACTACTAAACACTAAAAACCCCTAATATACCCTCTTAATAATTAATAAACCATAATGAAGCATAATAAACCCTAATAAATCCTAAACATACCCAAATATACCATAATATACCCTAATATACCCTAATAAACCCAACTCAATCCTAATAAAACCCTAAAAATACTTAATAAACCTTAATAAACCTTAACACACCATAATAAACCCTAATAAAATTCTAATAATCCCCACCAAACTCTAAAAACGCTAATATACCATTAAAAACCCCTAAAACCCTAAAAAACCATAAAAAATGTTAATAACACCTAAAATCCTAAATATTATAGTAAACCCTAAAAATACCTCTAATAATAATAGTATTAATAATGCACGTGCAAGTGCATATGCATGTGCATGGTTTAAATAATAAATCATAACGCACATGCATGTGCATATGCATGTGCATTTGCATGTGAATGATAATAAATAATAAATTATAAATAATAACGCATGTGAATTGCTTGTGTATGTGCATGTGCATGTGAATGACAATAAATAATAAATAATAACACACATCCAAGTGCATGTGCATGTGCATGTGCATGGTAATAAACAGTAAATAATAACAACGTCCACATGAATGTGTATTTTCATGAGAATGGTAATAAATAATAAATAATAACACATGTGATAATAGAATAACGCAAGTGCATTGCGTGTTCACGTGCATGAGAATAAATAATAATAACACAAGTGATAATAGAATAACGCAAGTGCATTGCTTTTTCATGTGCATGGTAATAAATTATATATAATAACGCATGTGTATGTGCATTTACTTGTAATGATAATGATAACGAGGCATGAACGTGCATGGTAATAAATAACAAATAACAACGCACGAGCATGTGAATTTGTATTTGATGATACAAACAACAACAACAACAATAATATTTATAATAGAAAAAACGCAAGTACATGTGCCCATGCAATTACATTTAATAATAATATTAATAATACTAATTGTAATAATAATAATAATAACACACGCACATGCATGGTAATGAATAATAAATAACAACGCACATTCATGTGGATTTCCATGTGATAATGATAATAATAATGATAATTATAATAATAACAATAATAATAATAATAATAATAATATCTGTGATAATAATAATAATAATAAAAAAAAGAATAATACAAGTGCATTGCATATGCACATGCATGGTAATAAATAATAAATAATAACGCACGTGCATCTGCATTTTCATGTGATGATAATAATAATAATAACAACAATAGTAGTAGTAGTGATAATAGTAGTAGTACCAATGCATGTTATAATAGAATATTGCATGTGCATTACGTGTGCATGTGCATGGTAATAAATAATAACGCGCGTGCATTGCATTTGCATGTGATGGTGATGACGATGATAATAATAATAATAATAAAAATAACAACAACTACTACGCATGTGATAATAGAATAATGCACGTGAATTGAATGTGTGGGTTTATGTATTTGCATGTGCATTTCCATGTGATAACAACAACAACAACAACAACAACAACCACAATAATAATAATAACAATAAGAATAACAACGTATGTGACAATAAAATAACATGTGTGCATTGCATGTGCACGTGCATGGTAATAAATAATAAATAATAATGCCTGTGCATGTGCATGTGCATGTGCATGTGCATGAGATGATAATAATAATAATAATAAGAGTAATAATAACAACAACAACAACACATGTGATAATAGAATAACGCATGTGCATTGCATGTGCAGTGCATGATAATAAATAATAACTCATAGCGCATGTGATTATAATAATAACAATAATACTGATATTAATAATAATAGCACATGTGATAATAGAATAACACACATGTATTTAATGTGAGCATGTATGGTAATAAATAATAACGCACATGCATTTTTATTTTCATTTGATGATAATAACATTAATCATAATAATAGTAATAATAAAAATAACAATAACAGTGCATGTGATAATAGAATAATGTGAGTGCATTGCATGTGTGTGTGCATGGTATTAAATAATAACAGACGCGTGTCACGACCCGTCCTCGGGGCCCGTGTCGTGACTACCCCAAGCCCGCCTTCCATAGGCCAGGGGCTGGAGACTAGCACCAAGGCGTAAATCCCGGTAAAAAGGGAAGGCATTGCCTTTGTAAAGTAAACAAGCACCACAGAGTAAGCAAGCGGAAAGTAAACACTAAGTGAAGACAGAGTACAACTGAAAGTGCGGAAAAGTAAATGGGCCAGTATACAAACCCAAACTAAAAGTAAAGTACAACTCGAAAGGGAAAACAGCAACTGTAAAGTAAAAGCCGCTACACCGAGCTGTCCACTAGAAATTCCACCTGAAGGGTGGGTACAGATAGCTCCACTGCTCCTCGGGTCCCGCCGTCCGCTCCGGGCACGTCCTGCCCAGTGGTCCACCTCTAGGTACCGTTCTTCTCTGCAAGCCTCAGCCACGATCAACGCTGTCCGTTGTCTGCAACCAACACAACGTAGTGCGGGCATAGCCCGTGCAGGGGTGAGTATAAGCTACTCAGTAGGGACCCCGAGACCCCTGAAGGTCTCCAAAATCCACAAAGGATAAACCACAAAGGAAGATACAATCACGAAGTAACAACCGACACTGCTTAGGTATATGCCCATACATATACCTAAGTCATCAATTCCAATATGCTCCAACCTCCGAACCCAAGTACAACTCAGTCCACACAGGAAAGTATACGTATTCGACACAGGAAAGCAAAACAAAATCCACACAGGATAGCACAACACAATCCACACAGGAAAGTAACAGGATTCAGCTCACACAGGTATAATTCTTCAAAGGACGATAAAGATGATCTCTAATCCATCTAAGTCGTCGGACCCACGAAGGATCGATATGTAACTAACCCCCGCAAAGACCCACACAGGATCGGGCCCACACAGGACCTGTAGGCGCTGGTTCACACAGGACCGCTGAGCGCAATGACCCACACAGGATCAGACCCACACAGGATCAGGCCCACACAGGACCTGTAGCACTGATCCACGTAGGATCGCTGAGTGCTGTAGTCGTCGTTGAATCCACCAAGGATCTCTGTACTGTCATCGTCGCAGTCACAGTAGCAGTAGCAGTAGCAGTCACAGTCGCATCCAGCACTAGGGTTCCCGCACACAGCAAGCTCGTTCGGGAGAGTCTGCTCCACGAGCCGAGAGGCTGATACATCAACTATCACAAAGTCTAGAGTTGATGTATCCCAAAGTTCTATATCACCAACAGGAACTCTACGCAACAGACGGTACGTCGATCAGACGCTCGGTCTGAGAGTTATTGGCTTTTTCGTCCCAGGTGCCCGGTTGATTTTTAAGGCAAAACCAACCCGGCTGTACTGCACCTGCGTCCAAACCTCGTGCGGAGTATTCCAAAAGATCCGTCTCACTAAGAGAAACACAACAAAGCTGATGGAACGTCAATCGGACGTCCGTAGCTCAAGATATGAGCGTTTCCGCTCCGAGGGCCCGGTTGGTTTTGGGTACAAACCAACCCGGCCGAACACAAAGTATTTCAAAACTTTGAGTGCGATATACCGAATCGACCATCTCGATCCAAGGATCGCATCTCCGCTAACGGTTCGTCAATCGGAGGTTCGTAGCTCAAGTTATCGCCAAAATACCGAAGTCGATTCGAAAACGGGGGGTCTGGGTCCGGGCCGACCCGGGTCCGACCCAGCCCGGCCGGCGGAGCGGCTCGGCGCGGCGGCGCGGTCCGGCACAGTGGCGCGGCCCGGCCGGCGGTGGTGCGGCCTGGGCGCCGCTCGGGTGCCACGCGCGGGGGGCAAGCCCCCGCTTTCCTGCTGGCGGCGCGGCTGAAAGTCGCGCCTTTGTCCAACGCCCCCCCCCCCACGTGGGGGCCTGCTTTTGAAAAAAAACGGCGGGGCGCTGCCCCCCCTTGGTGTAACCGCAGCCCCCCCCCCCCATTATGGGGGGCCGGTTTTGACCATCCGGGGGAATTAATTCCCCCGATTCTTCTCCCTTCCGGGCGGCCCGACCTGGCCGGCCGGTCCTTCCTCAACGGGACCGGCAAGGTCGGTCCCCTTTCCGACTTCCGACACCGGCGGCCCGGCTAGCTGCCGGTCTTCCCATTTCGCCGCGGACCGTAACTGGCTGCGGCCTTCATCGTTCGGCACGGTGCGACGGCACCGTGCCCTTCCGCCGCGGCCTCGCTCCGGCCGCGGCGCCTTCGGTTTCCATTGACGCGGCGCGACGGCGTCGCGTTCATGATAAACTTTCTGCGGCGCGGCGCGACGGCGCCGCGCAACTATTGCCGTGCGATTCCCGCGTGGTGCGAAGGCACCACGCCATCATGTTCATCCATAAGAAAATAATAATATTCAAGAACAAAGGAGGGTGGATTCGGCCATGTTTGTGCGGTCCGGCCCCCCTCTCGTTAGACGATAACACATAAATATTTATCCTCACGTTTTTCATGCTAGAACCAAGAACGAGAATAAATAAGTAATCAACAACAAACCCCTACCTCAGTTTCAAGATTGATGATCGTCAACGACCCGCGGAAGACGCGTCGCGGTGGTCGGCGTCACGGAAGAAGGACGTCGATGTCGTGAAGCGAGGATTCGAAGTTCTTTGACGACGATTTCGTCGCGGGAAATCGTCGCGGAAGAGATGACGTGGAAGAGAACGTCGTCGGTGTCGCGGGTATGGCGTCGCGGAAGACGGTTCCCGAGAACGTGGCGTTCTTCGTCGATGTTCGAAGGTTCTTCGCGTTCTTCGTCAAAGCTTGAAGAAGAAGAAGAAGAAGAAGAAGGCTTCAAAATCTCTCAAGGAGGCTAGAGAATTCTAACCAAATAAAATAAGCTAAGGGCTTATTTTATTTACTCAACCAAACCATTTGAAATTCAAAGGTTTGAATTAAGACAACTCAACCCATTTAATAACCCAACTTGTAAAGTTAATTAAAAGAGAAGGTTAAAGGAGTTTTAAAAGAGAAGAAGAAGAGTTATGCTTCGGGTGGGCCCCACCACACTTAATCCTCCCAAGGGAGGTTAAGTGGATGTGGGTCCCACCACTAACTCCCTTTGGGAGAAGTTAACCAATAAGTTAAAATAAAAATTTGTATTCCACAATTTTTATTTAACTTATCCTAAACTTCAAAAAAAAACTAACTCTCAACCCGAAATAAACGCAACCTCGGAAAAGGTCCCCTTAAGCGAATATCGGCGCTGCGAGTTCATCGGTGCCCTCGGAATTTGATTACGGGCACCGGTTCAAAAGTTAGAAAATCCCGCTCGTTCGTTCACTGAACGTACCCGAGCCGAACTTCGGAAATTTATTCCGGGCACTCTGGGCCTCGGAATCAGGTGCCGTCAGAAACCGCGTTCTTATAAAATTCCAAAGAAAAGTAAGAAAAAATTTCCCTTGAATTTTACGGGTCTTTACATTACTCCCACCTCAGGGCTTTACGTCCCCGTAAAGATACATCAAAACTAGGGAAACAAATGAGGGTACTGAGCACGCATCTGAGCCTCCCGCTCCCATGTGCTCTCCTAGAGGTTCCCGTGCGTCCATCTGATGCGCACAAGAGGAATCGATCTCCCATGTAGGACCCGCTCCTGTCGATCCTCTATCTCCACCGGGACCTCCGTAAAAGTCACCCCATCGTCAACGTCAAGCTCCCCATGGTCAATGATGTGCGTCGGGTCGTGCACGTATCTCCTCAGCTGAGATATGTGGAAGACGTCGTGCACCCGGTGCAAATGAGTTAGTAGAGCCAGGCGATAAGCCACCTCGCCAATCCTGCTGAGGACCTGGAAGGGTCCGATGAAGCACGGAGATAACTTGCCGCCTTGTCCAAATCTCCGATTACCACGTCGAGGTGAGACCCGCAAGAAGATGTGGTCACCATCCTCGAACTCTAGTGGCCTCCGCCTCCTGTCAGCGTATGACTTCTGCCGGCTCTGAGCTGTCCTCATCCGCTCCTGGATGACCTGGACCTTCTCTGTCGTGGCCTGGACCATCTCCGGTCCCACAAGTGCTGACTCCCCAGGGTCTGTCCAGCACAAAGGAGATCTAAAAGGTCGGCCGTACAACGCCTCGTACGGTGCCATCCCGATGGTGGAGTGGTAGCTGTTGTTGTACACAAACTCCCCCAAGGGTAGGTGGTCCTCCCAACTACGACCAAAGTCGAGGACACATGCGCGGAGCATGTCCTCGAGAGTCTGGATGGTCCTATCCATCTGACCATACGTCTGAGGGTGAAAGGCAGTGCTCAGACGTAGCTGCGTCCCGAACGCCTCCTGTAACCCCTTCCAAAGCCGGGAAGTAAAGCGAGCATCTCGATCGGAGACGATAGATGATGGCACACCGTGAAGTCGCACAATCTCCTGAACGTAGAGACGTCCCAAGCTCTCCACTGAGCACTGCTCTCTGATGGGTAAGAAGTGTGCCGACTTGGTGAGTCGGTCAACAATCACCCAGATGGATTCGTGACCTCTGGAAGTGCATGGATGTCCAGTCACGAAGTCCATAGATATGTCGTACCACTTCTACTTTGGAACCTCCAAGGGTTGTACCAAGCCTGCTGGTACCTAATGCTCTGCCTTCACCTACTGGCAGGTGAGGCATCGAGAAAAGAACTCTGCTACAGCCTTCTTCATGCCCGGCCACCAGTGCTGTAGTCTGAGGTCCTGGTACATCTTCGCCACACCAGGATGTACCGCCAAAGGAGAAGTGTGAAACTCTCTCAGCACCTTCTCTCGAAAAGCGACTGGTACCATGGTACGTCCTTTGAAAAGGATGTCGTGCTCTTCTCCAAGGGAGAAACCATCAGGTGCCTGTCCCGAGGATATCTGTGCACGCCGTGTCTCACAGTCAGCGTCCTCACGCTGTGCCTCTCTGACCCGCTGCAGTAGTGGAGGGGTGACTGTGAGAGACTGGAGGAAGGTTGCTCCATCTCTATCCACGAAGGATATCTGCAAAGAGGCTAGCTGCTCTGTCGCCTCCTCAAGTAGCTGAATGCTCGTCCTCCTGCTGAGGGCATCAGCTACTACATTCCCCTTCCCAGGAGTATAGACTATCTCAAAGTCATAGTCCTGGAGAAACTCGAGTCATCACCACTGTCTCAGGTTCAGGTCCTTCTGCGAGAAGATATACCTGAGACTCTGATGATTAGAAAAGACTGTAAAGTGCTCGCCCATCAGGTAAAGTCGCCATGTCTTCAGAGCAAAGACCACTGCTGCTAACTCCAGGTCATGGGTAGCGTAGTTCTGCTCATGCGGCCTCAACTGACGTGATCCATAGGCGATCACTGTCCGCTCCTGCATCAGAACACATCATAGTCTGGTCCCTGATGCATCGCAGTAGACTACGTACCCTACTCCCTCCCCAGGCAACCTCAAGATAGGTGCGCTGGTCAATCTCTGTCTCAGCTCCTGGAAGCTCTGCTGACATCTGTCTGACCACACGAAGGGTTTCCCCTTCCTCCTTAACGTACGGCAAAGCTGCAAATATTTCTCCTTTGCCGAAAAGTGAAATCCAGTCTCATCCCCTGGATGAACCACGTTCCTTGCCTAATACAGTCAATGCCATCATGATTAGTTAATTCATGGCATGGATGACGTCGTAAGGCCTCGACGCTGCTACCAAGAGATCCAAACATTACTCTCGCCTCCAAGGGTTGAGTCACACTGTCGGCATCAGTGTGTGGTCACTAAGTTTCCTCCAATAAGAATCTCGCAAGTGAGGGTCAAGTCAACAGTTTTTAACCGGCACCTCCTAGTAAAAACAAACAAAAGACAAGAAAACAAAAGTCACCAAGGCAAGTATCTTTTATTACTTCAACTTAAAGAACAAGGACACAAGTCAACACAAACTACGAAGCTAGAGGCAATATGGGGAAAAGGCCTCTATTCCTGGAGCTAGTCCCGCACTAGTCTACCCGCTTCCAGAGCTCCATGATCGTAAGCTTCAGCTGCCTGAAGTTGTGCTCTCCCCTGAGGTCGGGGTGGACCTCCTGGTGGTGGTGGTGGTAGAGCCTCAAAGCGTCGCCCACCACCTGCTGCTCGGCCAGCTCCTCTGCCTCATCCGCCTCCTCCCTGCGGACCGCCACAGTCAAACCTCTGCCTCTTCCTAGGTGGTTCCTCAACCGTCTGCTGCTCCTCTGCATGGTGGGTCGGGCAGTCACGAGCCATGTGGCCCTGCCCGCCGCACGAGTAGCACTGTCTGCCTGAAGGTCTGGTCTGTCTGGACCCCTGAGTCATCCGTCGACTGCCTGCTGCAGATGACTCTGCCACGTGCCGCCCTTCGGTGGGTCGCGGCGCTGGTGTAGACTCACCAAGGAAGCTCTCGATCAAAAGGGCTCGCTCCAGTACTCCTATCTGAGTCGGTATGCTGAGGGAGATCAGCGATGCCCTGATCTTGTGTCTCAAACCCTGCTCGAAGGTCCGAGCCCGGAAGAATGGGTCCCGTACCATGTCGGTCGAGTAGCGCGAGAGATCAGGAAATCTTGCCGAGTACTGAGCGACCGTCATGCTGCCCTGCCGCAGCTGAAGAAGCTCCTGGATACGCACAGCATGAAGGGTGGCTGGGACGAACTCCGAGGGGAAGAGGCTCTCAAAGTCCGTCCAAAGAAGAGATGCTCATCGTCCACCTGGAGCATCAAGCGCCACCATCGGCCTGCTGCTGCGTGCAGTAGGCTCGCAGAGAGGATCACCATGAGGTCTGCAGGTGTCCTCACTAGCCTAAAAACTAGTTCCACTGCCTCCAGCCAGTCCTCTGCTGCCTGGGGGTCCGTCTCCCCACGGAACCTAGGCGGTCGCTGGCGCTGGAACTCGTGCAGAGCTCCAAAGCGACGTGCATCGTCAGCGGCCGGTGCTGGAAGCATCGGTGGCTCGGCGGGTAGAGCTACTGCCGGTGCCACTGCTGACAAAGGGACCTACACCGAGGCCTCATCGCTCGGTGGGCTGTCGTCACGCTCGACTCTCGGAACCCTAGCTGGCTGCCATCATGGGGCCATCCTAAAAAGGAACAGGTGCGCCACGGTCAAACAGTATACCTGGTGAGCTGACACAAAGTAATCACAATGAAAACTTTGAAACACACACGCAATCAATGATTTCATGCATTAAGTCGGAAATCAGAAGTCAGGGTCCTGGTGTACGGATACGTCGGCCGCCGCACCAACACTGGACTCCCTGGACTGATAACCACACTCAATACGATAAACATTATTGCTTCACATAGAAAAGATCAGAGTTCGCGGTAGAACCGAACTCCTCTGATATCAATTTGTCACGACCCGTCCTTGGGGCCCGTGCCGTGACTACCCCAAGACCACCTTCCATAGGCCAGGGGCTGGCGACTAGCACCAAGGCGTAAATCCCGGTAAAAAGGGAAGGCATTGCCTTTGTAAAGTAAACAAGCACCATAGAGTAAGCAAGCGGAAAGTAAACACTAAGTGAAAACAGAGTACAACTGAAAGTGCGGAAAAGTAAATGGTCCAGTATACAAACCCAAACTGAAAGTAAAGTACAACTCGAAAGGGAAAACAACAACTGTAAAGTAAAATCCACTACACCGAGCTGTCCACTGGAAATTCCACCTGAAGGGTGGGTACAGATAGCTCCACTGCTCCTCGGGTCCCGTCGTCCGCTCCGGGCACGTCCTGCCCAGTGGTCCACCTCCAGGTATCGTTCTGCTCTGCAAGCCTCAGCCACGATCAACGCTGTCCGTCGTATGCAACCAACACAATGTAGTGCGGGCATAGCCCGTGCAGGGGTGAGTATAAGCTACTCAGTAGGGACCCCGAGACCCCTGAAGGTCTCCAAAATCCACAAAGGATAAACCACAAAGGAAGATACAATCACGAAGTAACAACTGACACTGCTTAGGTATATTCCCATACATATACCTAAGTCATCAATTCCAATACGCTCCAACCTCCGAACCCAAGTACAACTCAGTCCACACAGGAAAGTATACGTATTCCACACAGGAAAGCAAAACGAAATCCACACAGGATAGCACAACACAATCCACACAGGAAAGTAACAGGATTCAGCTCACACAGGTATAATTCTTCGAAGGACGATAAAGATGATCTCTGATCCATCTAAGTCGTCAGACCCACGAAGGATCGATAGGTAACTAACCCCCGCAAAGACCTACACAGGATCGGGCCCACACAGGACCCGTAGGCGCTGGTTCACACAAGACCGCTGAGCGCAATGACCCACACAGGATCGGACCCACACAGGATCAGGCCCACACAGGACCTGTAGCACCGATCCACGTAGGATCGCTGAGTGCTGTAGTCGTCGTCGAATCCACCAAGGATCTCTGTACTGTCGTCGTCACAGTCACAGTAGCAGTAGCAGTAACAGTCACAGTCGCAGCCAGCACTAGGGTTCCCGCACACAGCAAGCTCGTTCGGGAGGGTCCACTCCACGAGCCGAGAGGCTGATACATCAACTGTCACAAAGTCCAGAGTTGATGTATCCAAAAGTTTTGTATCACCAACAGGAACTCAACGCAACAGACGGTGCGTCGATCGGACGCCTGGTCTGAGAGTTATTGGCTTTTTCGTCCTAGGGGCCCGGTTGGTTTTTAAGGCAAAACCAACCCGACCGTACTCCACCTGCGTCCAAACCTCGAGCGGAGTATTCCAAAAGATCCGTCTCACTAAGAGGAACACAACAAAGCTGACGGAACGTCAATCGGACGTCCGTAGCTCAAGATATGAGCGTTTCCGCTCCGAGGGCCCGGTTGGTTTCGGGTACGAACCAACCCGGCCGAACTCAAAGTATTCCGAAACATTAAGTGCGATATACCGAATCGACCGCCTCGATCCAAGGATCGCATTTCCGCTGACGGTTCATCAATCGGAGGTCCGTAGCTCATGTTATAGCCAAAAGACCGAAGTCGATTCGAAAACGGGGGGTCCGGGTCCGGGCCGACCTGGCCTGGCCGGCGGCGCGGCCCGGCCGGCGGCGGTGTGGCCGGGGCGCCGCTCGGGTGCCACGCGCGGGGGGCAAGCCCCCGCTTTCCTGCTGGCGGCGCGGCTGAAAGCCGCGCCTTTGTCAAACGCCCCCCCCCCCCCCCACGTGGGGGCCTGCTTTTGAAAAAAAAACGGGGGGGCGTTTCCCCCCTTGGTGTAACCGCGACACCCCCATTATGGGGGGCCAGTTTTGGCCAGCCGGGGGAATTAATTCCCCCGGTTCTTCTCCCTTCCGGCCGGCCCGACCTGGCCGGCCGGTCCTTCCTCAACGGGACCGGCAAGGTCGGTCCCCTTTCCGGCTTCCGACACCGGCGGCCCGGCTAGCCGCCGGTCTTCCCGTTTCGCCGCGGACCGGAACCGGCCACGGCCTTCGTCGTCCGGCACGGTGCGACGACACCGTGCCCTTCCGCCGCGGCCTCGCTCCGGCCACAGCGCCTTCGGTTTCCATTGACGCGGCGCGACGACATCGCATTTATGATGAACTTTCCGCGGCGCGGCGCGACGGCGCCGCACAACTATAGCCGTGCGATTCCCGCGTGGTGCGACGGAACCACGCCATCACGTTCATCCACAAGAAAATAATAATATTAAAGAACAAAGGAGGGGGGATTCGGCCGTGTTTGTGCGGTCCGGCCCCCCTCTCGTTAGACGATAACACATAAATATTTATCCTCACGTTTGTCATGCTAGAACCAAGAACGAGAATAAATATGTAATAAACAACAAACCCCTACCTCGGTTTCAAGATCGATGATCATCAACGACCCGCGGAATACGCGTCGCGGTGGTCGGCGTCACGGAAGAAGGGCGTCGATGTCGTGAAGCAAGGATTCGAAGTTCTTTGACGACGATTTCGTCGTGGGAAATCGTCGCGGAAGAGATGACGCGGAAGAGAACATCGTCGGTGTCGCGGGTATGGCGTCGCGGAAGACGGTTCCCGAGAACGTGGCGTTCTTCGTCGATGTTCGAAGGTTCTTCGCGTTCTTCGTCAAAGCTTGAAGAAGAAGAAGAAGAAGAAGGCTTCAAAATCTCTCAAGGAGGATAGAGAATTATAACCAAATAAAATAAGCTAAGGGCTTATTTTATTTACTCAACCAATCCATTTGAAATTCAAAGGTTTGAATTAAGGCAACTCAACCCATTTAATAACCCAACTTGTCAAGTTAATTAAAAGAGAAGGTTAAAGGAGTTTTAAAAGAGAAGAAGAAGAGTTATGCTTCGGGTGGGCCCCACCACACTTAATCCTCCCAAGGGAGGTTAAGTGGATGTGGGTCCCACCACTAACTCCCTTTGGGAGAAGTTAACCAATAAGTTAAAATAAAAATTTGTATTCCACAATTTTTATTTAACTTATCCTAAACTTCAAAAAAAACTAACTCTCAACCCGAAATAAACGCAACCCGGAAAAGGTCCCCTTAAGCGAATATCGGCGCTGCGAGTTCATCGGTGCCCTCAGAATTTGATTCCAGGCACCGGTTCAAAAGTTAGAAATTCCCGCTCGTTCGTTTACTGAACGTACCCGAGCCGAACTTCAGAAATTTATTCCGGGCACTCCGGGCCTCGGAATCAGGTGCCGTCAGAAACCGCATTCTTATAAAGTTCCCAAGAAAATTAAGAAAAACATTTCCTTGAATTTTATGGGTCTTTACAATGTGCATGTGCATTTTCATGTGATGATAATAATAATAATAATAATAATAATAATAATAATAATAATAACAACAACAACAACAACAATAACAACATATGCACGTGCATGGAAATAAATCTTATATAATAAATAATAAATAATAATGCATCTGCATCTGCATTTTCATGTGACGATAATAATAATAATAATAATAATAATAACAATAATTATAATTATAATAATGATAATGATAATAATGATAATGATAATAATGATAATGATAATAATGATAATAATAACATGTGTGATAATAGAATAACACATGTCCTAACAAACCCTAATAAAACCTAACAAACCCTAACAACCCCCAATAACCCATAAGAACCACTAATAAACCCCAATAACACCTAAAACCCACTATTAAACCCTAAAACCCTAATAAACACTAATAAATCATAATAACCTGTAATAAACCCTAAAACCACCTTTTAGAATCTAATAAACGCTACAAAATCCCTAAAGACCCTAATATATAAAAAAACATTATCGAACCTTAATAAATTCTAATAATCCCTAAAAACCCAAACAAACCCGACAAAACAATACAAAACCTGCCAAATAATAGCCTATAAAACCTTACCACCCACTAATAAACCCTAATAAACCCGAATAACCCTATAATAAATCATAACAAACCCTTATAACCCAAAATAAATTGTAAAAATTCCTAACAACGCCATATAAAATGTAGCAAACTGAAACAAACCATAACAAACGCCTAATAAACCGCAATAAACCCTAAAAAATCATAATAAATCATAATAAATCATAACAAACTCATATACAAGTTAATAAACCCTAATAAATAAAATAAACCCTAATAAATCCTCAATAACCCTAAAATGGTTGAAAAACCCCATGAAAAAGCTATTAATGCCTACAAAATCCAATAAAACCCAAATATAAAATAAAAACTTATAATAAACCATAACAAATCCTAAAGAATGCTAATAAACCCTAAAGAACCCTAATAATCCCTAAAGAACCTTTATAAACACTAAAGAACACTAAAAACCCTAAGGAAAACAAAAAACGCTAAAACACATTACATAAACCCAAAAAACCGCTACAATACCCAAACAAACCCTAAAACACACTAAAAAACTCTAACAACCCCTATCAATCCAGAAAAAACAAATAAACCCTTAAAAACCCCCAAAAAAACATTGAAAACCCATAAAATACCATAAAAACCACAAACACCCGTTAACAACCCTTAAAAACCTTAAAACCCCCACACACCATAAACAACCATTAAAACCCTAAAAAAGGCAACAAATAGATACATAAACCCAAAAAACGTTACAAAAACCCTAAAAATGAAACATAAACCATAAAAACATAACATAAACCAAAAAAAGGCAACATAAGCCAAAAAACGCAACATAAACCCAAAAGGCACTATATAAACCCTTGAACCGTAACATAAACCCTAAACAACGCAACATAAACATTAAACAAATGCTATATGAAACCTAAAAACACAACATAAACCCTAAAAAAACTACATAAACCCTAAAAACATTACATAAACCCTAAAAAATGCAACATAAATTCTAAATCACCCCTAAAAATGCTACATAAACCCAGAAAAGGCAACATAAACCCTAAAAAATGCTACATAAAACCTATACCCTAAACATGCTACATATTCCCTAAAAACATTACATAAACCCTAAAAAATGATACATAAAACCTAAAACTGCTAACTAACCCCTAAAAGTGCTACATAAACACTAAAAATGCTACATAAACTCAAACAATTCTACACAAACACTAAAAAAAATGAAAAAACCCCTGAAGACACTTCAAACCCCTTAAAAATATTAAACCCTAATATACCATAATATAAAAAATTAATCCCTAATATACCCCTAATAAATTCTAATAATCCCTTAAAACGCCTTATAATCCCTAAAAACCCTAATAGACACTAATCAACCCTAATAAAACCCCAAAAATACCTAATAAACCCTAGTAAATGATAATAAAACTTATTAAACCCTAAGAACTCGTTAAGAAGATATAAAAAATCCTAACCAACCCTAATAGACACAAATAAACACCAATAAACCGTAATAAACCCCAAAAAGACCCTAAAAGTCCCTAATAAAACATAAATAATTCCAAATAAACCCTACTCAACCCTAACAAACCTTAACACACCATAATGACCCTTAATAAAACCCTAAAAACCCTAATAACGAAAACAAACTCTAGTATACCTTAAAAAACCCCTAGAAACGATAATAAACTCTAATATAACCTAATGAATCCTAAAAACGCTCGCAAACAATAAAAAAATTATCACAGACAATAAAAACATGCTATATTACCTAAAAAGACCTAAAAACACTAATATAACCTAATAAAGACAAATAACACTAATATACGTTAAAAATCCCTAGAAACAATATTAAACCATTATAACTATAATATAACCTAAAAGCCCTAAAAACGCTCAAAAACAAAAACAAAGTGCTCAAAAACAATAAAAAATGCTATATTATCTAAAAAGTCTTAACAAACACTAATATACCCTAATAAAACAAAAACAATACTAAACCCCTAACAAAAACTAATAAACCCTAAAATCCCTAACAAACCCTAATAAAAACATAATAAAACCCTAAAAATATCTTCTCAACCCTAATAAACCTTGACACACCATAATAAAACCTAATAAAACCCAACTAAACCCCAATTAACATACAAATGCAAACAAACCATTAAAAATCCCTAGAAACCTTAATAAACCATATTAAATTCTAATAAAACCTAATAAATCATAATAAATGATCACAAACACTAAAAACATGCTAATAAAACCTAAAACGTCCTAACAACCCCTCATTTATATGAAAAAAAATTAAAAAACACACATATACCTGAATAAAAACACTAACAAATCCTAGTAAACCACAAAAATCCCTAACAAACCCTAATAAATAGTACTTAACCCTAATAAACCCTAATAAAACCGGAAAGATACCTACTAAACCCTAATAAAACCCTAAATATACCTACTCAACCCTAATAAACATTAACACACTATAATAAACCATAATAAACCCCACTAAACCCTAAAAAATGCAAATATACCATTAAAACCCCCCAAAACCCCTAATCAATGCTAATAAAACTTAACAAAGCATAAAAGCACTAATAGACCCTAATAAACATTACTAAACCCTAAAAACCCTAATATACCCTCTAAAAATTTAATTAACCATAATCAATAATAATAAACCCTAATAAATCCTAAACATACCCAAATAGACCATAATATACCATTATATACCCTAATAAACCCAACTCAATCCTAATAAAAAAATATAAATACCTAATAAACCCTAATAAACCTTAAAAGACCATAATAAACCCTAATAAAATCCTAATAACCCCCACCAAACCCTAAAAAATGCTAAAATACCATTAAAAACCCTAAAACCCTAACAAACCATAATAAATGTTAATAACACCAAAAAATTCTAAAAAATTCTAGTAAACCCTAAAAATACCTCTAATAATTATAATAGTAATAACGCACGTGCATGTTCCTATGCATGTGCATGGTTTAAATAATAAATCATAACGCACGTGCATGTGCATATGCCTGCGCATTTGCATGTGAATGATAATAAATTATAAATAATAAATAATAAATAATAACGCAAATGAATTACATGTTTATGTACATGTGCATGTGAATGATAATAAATAATAAATAATAACGCACATCCATGTGCATGTTCATGTGCATGTGCATGTTAATAAACAATAAATAATAACCAAGCCCACATGAATGTGCATTTTCATGTGAATGATAATAAATAATAAATAATAACACATGTGATAATAGAATAATTCACGTGCATTGCATGTCCACGTGCATGAGAATAAATAATAATAACACATGTGAGAATAGAATAATGCAAGTTCATTGCATTTTCATGTGCATGATAATAAATAATATATAATGACGCACATGCATGTGTGTTTACATGTTATGATAATGATAATGACGCATGCACGTGCATGGTAATAAATAATAAAAAACAACGCACGCGCATGTGCATTTGTATTTGATGATACAAAAATAATAATAATAATAATAATAATAATAATATAATAATAATGAAGGTGTATTTCATGTGCTCTTGCAAAGTAATTAATAATAATTAAATAAGAATAAATATGAACGCACATGCATGTGCATGTGTATTTACATTTGATGGTAGTATTAATAATACCAATTATAATAATAATAATAATGCATTCATATTCATGGTAATAAATAATTAATATCAATGCACATGCATGTGAATTTTCATGTGATAATGATAATAATAATGATAATAAAAATAACAATAATAATAATAATAAAATAATAATACAAGTGCATTGCATATGCACGTGCATGGTAATAAATACTAAATAATAAAACACCTGCATCGACATTTTCATGTGATGATAGTAATAATAATTACAGTAGTAATAGTATTAGTAGTGGTGGTGATAATTTTAGTAGTACCAATGCATGAGATAATAGTATATTGCATGTGCATTATGTGTGCACGTGCATGGTAACAAATAATAACGCATATGCATTGCATTTGCATGTGATGATGATTATGATGATAATAATATTATTATTATTAATAATAACTAGGCATGTGAAAATAGAATAATGCAGTTGCATTGAATGAGCATGTATGTGCATTTTCATGTGATGATAATAACAATAACAACAAAAACAACAACAACAACCCCAATAAAAAATAATAATAACAGCGCATGTGATAATAAAATAATGTGTCTGTATTACATGTTCACGTGCATTGTGATAAAAATATAATAATAATGAATGTGAATGTGCATGTGCATGTGAATGATATTATGATAATAATAATAATAACAGTTATAATAAGTTATAGTTGTTTGAAAAAGAAACAGACAAGACAAAAATGCTAGAAATGGGGTCTTGAAAAACCTAAAAAATCATAGAGTCATTGAAAAAGGCATAAATTCTTCTTCGGGTGTCCATTTCCACTTCGTGAATAGTCAAATTGAATCTCAAGGAAGCAACTACGATAAAAATAGGTGCCAGAGGCCAAACAGACACACAGATCAGAAGTTATGACCATTTTATGAAAAATTTGACATGGATTCATACACAGAAATGGAGTTTTGGAGTTCTTCTTAATATTTTATGGGATTTTAGGTTCCCAACACGACTTTAAATAAGTTCAAGTCATCCTTATGCATAAATCTATTCGCTACTTTTGATTTGATGTGTGTTATAGCTCAAATGGACAACCGGAGCGAAAGTTATGGCCATTTTAAGTTGGACTTTTTTTGGAGAGGTATGACTAATATATCTTATATTTCTTTGACCTTATCATAATTTCTACTAAACATGATCCTCACTCATCTCACAAGCTTCGATTTTACTTGTCACAACACTCAAACGGACACTTTAAGGATAAGTTATGCCCATTTTAGTTAGTTGCGGGTTTCTATGGTTTTTAGGCGCTTGGAGAGCTGCTCAATTTAAAACGACAATAACTTCTTCTACATGTGTTCATTTTTTATCTACCACATATCAAATTGAATATTGTGAAAATATACACACTATGGTAACCACTGCAACCCTTTTTGGCATTATTTAACCCCCCAAAAGACCGAAAATCCCTTTGGATGGTCTAAATATTGTCTTCTGGTGTCCGTTTTGCAATAACTTTTTCTATGGGTGTCCGTTTGGCCTCTACCACATATCAAATGGAAGCTTGCGACTAGAAGTACACTCTTATAACCATTGAAGCACCTTATCACATTCTAGAAGTCCCAAAAAGGTACATAAACATCTAAAAGACCATAACTTCTACTCTGGGAGTCCGTTTTGCCTCTAGCATATATCAAATCGAAGCTTTCGACTAGATCTACACATCTGTGTCCAATAAGAACACCTTATAACGTTCTTAAAGTCCCAAAAGGTCCTTAAGTACTAAAAATGACCATAATTCTTCTCTGGGTGTCTATTTCACCTCTACCACATATCAAATTGAAGCTTGTGACTAGCTCTACACATCTGTGACAACCATGAACAACTAAATATCCCTAAAAACCCATGAATAACCACATAGATACCAAAAAACAATAAAAAAATGCAAAACCCTAACAAATCCTAACAAACCCTAACAAACACTAACAATACCTAACAAACCCTAACAAACCCTAACAAACCCCAAAAAACACTAAAAACATAACAAACCCTAAAAAACCCTAAAAAACCCAAACAAGCCCTAACAAGCCCTAAAACCCCCAAAAATCACTAAGAAACCCCAATAAACCCAAAAAAAACTTGAAGAAACACTAAAAACTGCCTAAGAAACCATAGGAAACCCTAAAAACCCTATCATAACCCTAAGAAAACCTAAGAAACACTAACTCACCCTTAGAAACCCTAACACACCCTTAGAAACCCCAAAACACCCTTTGAAACCCTATCACACCCTTAGAAACCTCAACACACCCATAGAAACCCAAACACAACCTTAGAAACCCTTAGAAACCATAGCACACTCTTAGAAACTCTAACCCACCCATAAAAACCCTAACCCATCCTTATAAACCCTAACACATCCTTAGAAACCCTAACAAACACTTAGACACCCTAAATCACTCTAATGAGAACTAATAAATCCTAACAAACCCTACCAACCAATAATAGGCCATAATAAACCCTAATTAACCCTAAACCTACTACTAAACCCTAATAAACACTAATAAATCTTAATAAACCCTAAAACCCTATAAGACCCCCAATAAAAGCTAAAAAATACCTAAAACCCAAATATACATAAAAATGATATTAAACCATTCAAAACACAAATATTCTAAAAAAACCCTAACAAACCTAAAAAAACCTGAAAAAGCCCTAGAAAAACCTTAAGACCTCAAATAACCCAATAAACCCTAAAAAACCGTAAAAACCCTAATAACCCCCAAAAACCCAAAAATTCCAAAATACCCAAAAAAACCCTAAAAACTCTAAAACCCCTAAAATCACGAAAAAACCCGAAAAACCCAAAAACAAACATAAAAACCCTAAAAACCCTCAAAAAACCTTAAAAAATGCTAAAACCCCTAAAACCCCCTAAAAACGCTAAAAACCCTAAAGGCCAAAAAATGCCTATCAAAACCCTAACCAAACCTATGAAACCCTTAGAAACCCTAAAACCCCCCCTAGAAAACCCTTAAACCTCAAAAGAAACCCTAATACACCATAAAGAACCCAAAAAAACCCAAAAACCCCAAAAAACCCTTAAAAAACCACTAAATCCACTAACAAAACTACATAAAACCTAAAAATTTCTACCAAAAAACCAAAAAATGCTTCAAAACCCACATAATGCAACAAAACACCAAAAAATTCTAAAATAACCCTAACGAAGCATAAAAATCTAAACACTCCCATAAAACCCAAAAAAACTCATAAACCCCAAAACTACTCAAACAAACCGCAACAAACCCTAAAAACCCTAACAAACCATAACAACCACTAATAACCACCAAGAGCCACTAATAATCCCTAATAACCCCTAAACCCCACTATTAAACCCTAAAAACCCTAATAAACACCAATAAATTGTAATAACCTGTAATAAATGCTACAAAATCCCTAAAACCCCTAATATACAATAAAAACACTATTAAACCATAATAAAACCTAATAATCACTTAAACCCCTAACAAACCTGACAAAACGCTACAAAAACCTCCAAATAATAGCCTAAAAAACCCTACAACCCATTAATAAACCCTAACAAACCCTAATAACCCCAAAGTAAATCATAACAAACCCTTAAAACCCCAAATAAATCGTAACAAATTCTAATTATGCCCAATAAATCATAACAAACTAAAATAAACTATAACAAACACCTAATAAACCGCAATAAACCCTAACAAATCATAATAAACCCTAATAAATCGTAATAACCCCAAATACACATTACTAAACCCTAATAAATAAAATAAACCCTAATAAATCCTAAATAACCCAAAAAAGGTTTATAAACAATATAAAAAGATATTAATACCTACAAAATCCCAATAAAACTCTAACATACAATAAAAAATGATTATAAACTGTAAAAAATCCTAATGAACATTAATAAACCCTAAAGAACCCTAATAAACCCTAAAGAACCATATTATACTCTAATTAACACTAAAAAACCCTAAAGAACCCAAAAAACACTAAAACACTTTATATAAAACCTAAAACCCGCTATAATACCCTAACAAACCCTAAAACACACTAAAAACTCTAACAACCCCTATCAATCCCCCCAAAAAAATAAACCCATAACCCCCCCCCCCCAAAAAAAACCATTAAAAAGCCAACAGATACCCTAAAAAATCATAAACAATCGTTAACAAACCTTAAAAACCCTACAAAAACTAGAAACCATAAACAACCATTAAAATAGTAAAAAGGCTTTAAATAGATACATAAACCCTAAAAACATTACATTAACCCTAAAAAATGCAACAAAAATCCCAAAAATACCTAATAAACCCTAATAAATGATAATAAAATCTAGTAAACCTTGCAAACACATTAAGAAAACCTAAACAACCCTAATAGACACTAATAAACCCAAATAAACTCTAATAAACCCTAAACAAAACCTAAAAAATCCCTAATAAACCACAAATAAAGCCAAATAAACCCTACTCAACCCTAACAAACCTTAACACACCATTAAAACCCCTAATAAAACCATACAAAACCCTAATAAAGAAAAAAAATGCTAGTATACCTTAAAAAATCCCTAGAAACCCTCATAAACTCTAATACAACCTAATAACCCATAAAAACGCTCACAAATAATAAAAAATGATCACAATCAATAAATATGCACTATATTACCTAAGAGGACCTAAAAACACTAATATAACCTAATAAAGACAAAAAATGCTAATATACCTTAAAAATCCCTAGAAACCCTAATAAACTCTAATATAACCAAAGAAACCGTAAAACGCTCACAAACAAAAATAAAATGCTCACACACAATAAAAACATGCTATATTATCTAAAAAGACCTAACAAACACTGATATTACCTAATAAAACAAAAAACTAATTAACCCATAACAAACCCTAATAAACCCTAAAAATCCCTAATAAACCCTAGTAGAACCATAATAAAACCCTAAAAATACATACTCAGTCCTAATAAACCTTGACACACCATAAAAAACCAAATAAAACCCAACTAAACCCCGATAATAAAAAAACACAAACAAATAATTAAAAACCCTTAGAAACACTAATAAACCATATTAAATTCAAATAAAAGCTAATAAACCATTAAAAATGATCAAAAACACTAAAACACGCTAATAAAACCTATAAATTCATAACAACCCCTGATATATATTAACAAAAACTCAAAAACACTCATTTAATCTATTAAAAACACTAACAAACCCTAGTAAACCCTAAAAATACCTAACAGACCCTAATAAACCATACTCAACCCTAATAAATCCTAATAAAATCTTAAAGATATCGACTCAACCCAAATAAAACCCTAAAAATACATACTCAACCCTAATAAACTTTATCACACCATAATAAACCATAACAAACCCCACTAAACCCTAAAAACGAAAATATACTATTAAAAAGCCCTAAAACCCCTAATAAATGCTAATCAAACACAACAAAACTTAAAAGCACTAATAAACCTGAATAAACACTACTAAATACTAAAAAACCCTAATATACCCTCTTAAAAAATTAATAAACCATAATGAACCATAATAAACCCTAATAAATCCAAAACATACCCTAATATACCATAATATTCCAAAATATACCCTAATAAACCTAATTCAATCCTAATAAAACCCTAAAAATGCCTAATAAAGCCTAATAAATAAGAACACACCATAATAAACCCTAATAAAACCCTAATAACCCCAACCAAACCCTAAAAAACATTAATATACCATTAAAAAACCCTAAAACCCTAAAAACCCATAATAAATGTTAATAACACCTAACAATATTAAAAAATGATATTAAACCCTAAAAAATTTTCTAGTAATAGTAGTAGTAATAACACACATCCATGTGCATGTGCATGTGCAGGGTTTAAATAATAAATCATAATGCACGTGCATGTGAATATGCCTACGCATTTTCATGTGAATGATAATAAATTATAAATTATAAATAATAACTTATGTGAATTGAATGTGTATGTGAATGTGAATGTGAATGATAATAAATAATAAATAATTATGCACATAAAAGTGAATGTGCATGTGCCTGTGCATGTGCATGTGCATAGTAATAAACAATAAATAATTACCAAGTCCACATGAATGTGAATTTTCATGTGAATGATAATAAATAATAAATAATAACACATGTGATAATAGAATAACACAAGTGCATTGCGTGTGCACGTGCATTAGAATAAATAATAATAACACATGTGATAATAGAATAAAACAAGTGTATTGTATTTGCATGTGCATGATAATAAATAATATATAATAATTCACGTGAATGTGAATTTACATGTAATGATAATGATAATGACGCATGCACGTGCATGGTAATAAATAATAAATAACTACGCACGTGCATGTGCATTTGTATTTGATGAAACAAACAACAACAACAACAACAAAAACAAAAATAATAATAATAATAGAATAACGCAAGTGCATTTCATGTGCACATGCATAGTAGTAGATAATAAATAAATAATAATAAATTATAATGCACATTCATTTGCATGTGCATTTACATTTGATGATAATATTAATAATACTAATTGTATTAAAAATAATAATAATAACGCATGCATGTGAATGGTAATAAATAACAAATAACAATGCACATGCATGTGCATTTGCATGTGATAATGATAATTATAATGATAATAATAATAATAATAATAATAATAATAATAATAACTATGATAATAATAATAATAATAATAATAATAATAAAATAATAATAATACAAGTGCATTGCATATGCACGTACATGGTAATAAATAATAAATAATAACTCACGTGCATCTACATTTTCTTGTGATGATAGTAATAATAACAGCAGTAGTAATAATAATAGTAGTAGTTGTGATAATAGTTGTAGTACTAATGCATATGAAAATATAATATTGCATGTGCATTACATGTGCATGTGTATGGTAATAAATAAAAACTCTCGTGCATTGCATTTTCATGTGATGATGATAATGACTGACTGACAATTATTTTTTTTATTAAGAAACACTTTTAAGGAAAAGTGAGAAACCGCAAATCCCAACCTTACAAGCATAAAAACCAAACCCAAAAGTAACCAAAACGACATACCAGATCTGCCTCACCTCCACAGTTGCAACATGGTAAGAATCTTTCACCGATGCCATGTCACTTGGCTTGATGTCCCATGCAAGGATGCATGGGCCCGGTACCGATGGCAAAGCCATACCCTCTCAGACTTACAAATCCAAATGAGATGCATCAGAGTCAGAAAGAGCTCAATCTCCATCTGAAGCAGATCCAAACATATTGCCAGCTACGAATAAAGAAAAGGACAACACCACAAACCGCACAACACAGAGAACCAAACATTCCAGACTAAAGACACCCCAACCTAGATATGAAAAACCACCAAATTAACTAGGATCATTGAAGATAAAACTAAGCTAACCAGAGACCATATCCTGAAAAAATTGCCAAGATATAGAAGAAACCTATATGTTTGGGGAATCTGACAGGATCTTCTCAAATTCCGAGGCCGTTTGGTCCCATGATTTCATATACTCCTCAATGTTGATATTCCCTTTGTCGAAACCCCAAACAAGGATTAGGTATTTCTTTTCAATCCAAGCATATTTTTCCTCATTGATGGTTGCCCTTATGGTTCTCCCCATCATGGAAGCAGCCACCTACTCCGAAGCATTGAGCCATAGCACCTGTTCAGACACTTCCTCCTCACTGCTAAGCAATAACTCCAATGGATGCCCACCCTGGACACCTGCAATCTGAGTTCCCACCTCCTCTGAGGTCCCCCTTTTCCCATTTTTCTTCCTGGCTGATCTGGTCTCCAAAGGCGGAGGCAAGGATGAGTAGTCCCTCCTTCTCCTCCTCCTTGATTTACTTCCATTCCCCTGATATGGTGTTCCATATTCTGAGTGAATGCGTTCACCCCCATTGCATTCATTATTATGCCCTCCCCCTATGTCAAAAGGAATAATATTCGTGGAACCAAAAGCATCCTCAAGCAGACCTTCAAATCTGTTATTTAGGGGAATAGAAGCCTGCCTTTGGTTGTCCTGATTAACCTTTAAAGAACTTTGACCATGTCACCCCCTCTTGTAAGAACTACTACCAGAACCTACATCGACTAGTGATACATACTCCAGGTACACCGCTAACTGGGGCGTGCTTTCCCCGCCATCTACTTGAAGCTGAACCGATCCTTCCTCCACCCCCTTGTCCGTAAGATCCATCTGAACAGCTACTGCCTCTCCAACCACTTCTATCATCTAGGAGGTCTGTTTCACAGCCTCCACACAAGAATCCTTGGTATAACTAATATATCTTATGTTTAATTGATATTGTCACTGTTTTAATTAGGCTTGGTCCTCACTCAGCTCACGGGATTCGATTTTACTAGTCACGGTGCTCAAATAGACACCTGATGGAGAAGTTATGGCTATTTTAGTGGGCTGTGGATTTCGTTGGTTTTTAGGCACTAGGAGGGTTACTGAATTTAAAACAACAATAACTTCTGCTACGTGTTTTAATTTTGGATCTACCTCATATCAAATCCAATATTGTGAAAAGATACACACTCTGGTAACCACTGGAACCCTCTATGACATTCTTCAACCCCCAAAAGACCCAAAATCCCTTTGGATGGTCAAAAGATTGGATTCTGGTGTCCATTTTGCAATAACTTCTTCAATGGGTGTCTGTTTTGCCTCAACCACATATCAAATTGAAGCTTGAGACTATACCTACACTCCTATAAACACTAAAGCACCATCTCACATCCTTAAAGTCCCAAAAAGGTACCTAAACCCTCCAAAAGACAGCAACATCTACTCCGGGAGTCCATTTTGCCTCTACCACATATCAAATCGAATATTTTGAATATATCTACACATCTCTGACCAATAGGAACAACTTATCACATTATTAAAGTCCCAAAATGTCCTTATGTACTCCAAATGATCATAACTTCTACTCTGGGTGTCCCTTTCATCTCTACCACATATCAAAAAGAAGATTGCAACTAGCTCTACACATCTGTGACAACCATGAACAACTAAATGACCCTAAAAAACCGTTAATAACCCCATAAACACTAAGAAATATTAAAAACCATGAAAAACACTAACAAACCGTAAAAACCCAAACAAACACTAACAAACCCTTCCAAATCCTAACAAACCCTAACAAACCCCAAAAAACCCTAAAAAACATAACAAACCCTAACAAACCCTAACAATACCTAACAATACCTAACAATCCCCAACAAACCCCAAGAAGAACTATAAAAGCCCAATAAACAAAAAAACCCATAAGAAACACTAAAAAGCCCTTATGAAACCATAAGAAACCCAAACAAAATCCTAAAAACCCTAACAAAGCACTAAGAAAACCACAGAAACACTAACACGCCCTTAGAAACCCTAAAACACCCTTAGAAATACTAACACACCCTGAGAATCCCTAGAACACCCTTAAAAACCCCAACTCACCCATTTAAACCCCAACACATCCTTTAAAACCGTTAAAAACTATATCACACCCTTAGAAACCCTAACCCGCCCATAAAAATCCTAACTCACCCTTAGAAACCCCAACACCCCATGAGAAACCCTAAAAAACCATTAGACACCCTAAATAAATATAATAAGAACTAATAAAACCTAACAAACCCAACCAACCAATAATAAACGATAATAATCCATAAATCAGAGTACTACACCCTAAAAACCCTAAAAACCCTAAAAACATTAAAAACCCTAAAAAATCCTAAAAACCCTAAAAACCCTAAAAGACCCTAAAACCCCTAAAAACTAAAAAATCAAAAAAAACTTGGAAAAAACCTAAGAAACTCTAATAAAACCTCAAAAAAACATCAAAAAACCCTAAAAACCCTAAGAAACACTACAATCGCTAAAAACCAAAAAATTCCTAAAAATGCCTAACAAAACCCTAACCGACCCTATGAAACCCTTAAAAACCCTAGACCCCCTAGAAAACCCTAAAAACCTCAAAAGAAACCCTAATAAAACTTAAATAACACAAATAAACCCTAGATACCCTAAAAAACCCTAAAGAACCACTAAATCTACTAACAATGCTACATAAACCCTATCAATTGCTACAAAAACCCGAAAAAAGTTTCAAACCCACAGAACACAAAAAACCCCAAAAATGCTAAAATAACCCTAAAGAGCATAAAAAATCCAAACACACCCATAAAACTCAAAAAAACACATAAAACCCTAAAAAACTCAAACAACCCGTAATAAACCCTAAAAACCCTAACGAAACATAACAAACCCTAACAACCACTAATAACCCCTAAGAACCACAAATAAACCCTAATAACCCATAAAACTCACTATTAAACCCTAAAAACCGTAATAAACACAAATAAATTGTAATAACCCATAATAAACCCTAACAAATCATAACAAACCCCTAATAAACCGCAATAAACCCAAACAAAACATAATAAAACCTATTATATCGTAATAAACCTAAATACACGTTATTAACCCATAATAAATAAAATAAACCCTAATATACCCTAATAAACCCTAATCAATCCTAAATAATGCTAAAAAGGTTGATAAACCCTAGAAATAGCTATTAATGCCTATAAAAGCCCAATAAAACCCTAATATACAATAAAAAACACTAATAAACTGTAAAAAATCCTAAAGAACCCTAATAAACCCTAAAGAACCCTAATAATCCCTAAAGAACCATAATAAACCCTAAAGAACCATATTAAACTCTAATAAACACTAAAAAAACCAAAAGAACAAAAAAACGCTAAAACACATTATATAAACCCAAAAAACTGCTGCATTACCCAAACAAACCCTAAAACACACTACAAAACCCTAACAATCCCAATAAATCCCCAAAATACAAATAAACCCATAAAAACCCCCAAAAACCATTAAAAATCCACAGATACCATAAAAAACCATAAACACCCGCTAACAAACCTTAAAAACCCTAAAAACACTACAAACCATAAACAACCATTAAAACCCTAAAAAAGGCTTCAAATATTTAATTAACCCTAAAAATGTTACATAAACCCTAAAAAATGAAACAACGCCCCTAAAACATAACATAAACCAAAAAACACAATATAAACCAAAAAAATGCTACAAAAACCCTAAAAGCACTACATAATCCCTAGAACTGTAACATAAACCCTAAAAAACACAAAATAAACCATAAAACGCAACACAAATATTAAAAAACGCTTCATAAAACCTAGAAACACAATATAAACCCTAAAAACACTCCACAAACCCTAAAAATGCAACATAAATGCTACATCAACCCTAAAAACGCTTCATAAACCCATAAAATACAGCCTAAACCCTAAAAAATGCTACATGAAACCTAAATCCTAAACACGCTATGTAAACCCCAAAAACATTACATAAACCCTAAAAATGATACATAAAATCTAAAATCGCTAACTAAACCCTAAAAATGCTACATAAACACTAAAACTGCTACATAAACTCTAACAATGCTACACAAACACTGAAAAATCCTACAAAAACCCTAAAGACGCTTTAAAACACTCAAAAATATTTAACCCTAATATACCATAATATAAAAAATTAAACCCTAATAAACCTCTAATAAACTCTAATAATCCCTAAAAACACCTTATAATCTGTATAGTCCTAATAAACTATACTCAACCCTAATAGAACCCCAAAAATACATAATAAACTCTAATAAATGACAGTAAGACCTAATAAACCATAAAAACAGGTTAACAAAACATACACTACCCTAACCAACCCTAATAGACACTAATAAACACTAATAAACCCTAATAAACCCCAAAAAACCATAAAAAGACCTAATAAACCATAAATATAGCCAAATAAACCCTACTCAACCCTATCAAACCTTAACACACCATAATAATCCCTATTTAAACCCTACAAAAGCCTAATAATGAAAAAAAACGTTGGTATACCTTAATAAATCCCTAGAAACTATGATAAACTCTAATATAAGCTAATAAACCCTAAAAACACTCACAAGCAATAACAAAAACGATCACAAACAATAAAAATGCGCTATATTACCTATAAAGACCTAAAAACACTAATATACCCTAATAAAGACAAAAAATGCTAATATACCATAAAATCCATAAAAACCCTAATAAACCATAATAAACTCTAATATAACCAAATAAACCCTAAAACGATCAGAAATAAAAACAGAATGCTCACAAACAATAAAAACCCGCTATAATAAATAAAAAGACCTAACAAACACTAACATAAACTAATAAAACAAAAAAACTAATAAACCCCTAACAAACCCTAATAGACCCTAATAATCCCTAATAAAAAAGAATAGACCCTAATAAAACCCTAAAAATACCTTCTCAACCCTAACAAACCTTGACACACCATAATAAAACCTAATAAATCCCATCTAAACCCCAATAAAAATAATTAAAACGCAAACAAACCATTAAAAAGCACTTGAAACCCTAATAAACCCTAATAAATTCTAATAAACCCTAATAAACCATAAAAAATGCTTAAAAACACTAAAAAATTGCTAATAAAACCTAAAAAATCCTAACAACCCCTCATATATATGAACAAAAACTAAAAAACGCTCATATACCCTAATAAAAACACAAACAAACCCTAGTAAACCCTAAAAATCCCTAACAAACCCTAATAAACTGTATTCAACCCTAATAAAACCTTAAAGATACTCACTCATCCCTAATAAAACCCTAAAATACCTACTCAACCCTAATAAACTATAACACACTATAATAAACCATAATAAACCCCACTAAACCCTAAAAATTCAAATACACCATTAAAAAGCCCTAAAACCCCTAATAAATGCTAATAAACCCTAACAAAGACTAAAAGCGCTAATACAACCAAATAAACACTACTAAACACTAAATAACCCTAATATACCCTTTTAAAAATTAATAAACCATAATGAACCATAATAAACCCTAATATATCTTAAACATACCCAGATATATTATAATATACCATAATATACCCTAATAAACCCAACTCAATCCTAAAAAACCCTAAAAATACATAATAAGCCTTAATAAACCTTGACAAACCATAATAAACTCTAATAAAATTCTAATAACCCCCACCAAACCCTAAAAAATCTAATATACCATTAAAAACCCCTAAAACCCTAACAAACCATAAATTTTTTTAATAACACCTAATAATCCTAAATATTATAGTAAACCCTAAAAATACCTCTAATAATAGTAGTACTAATAACGCACGTGCATGTGTGTATGCAAGTGCACGATTTAAATAATAAATCATAACGCACGTGCATGTGCATATTCATGTGCATTTTCATGTGAATGATAATAAATAATAAATAATAACACACATCCAAGTGCATGTGCATGTTCATGTGCATGGTAATAAAAAATAAATAATAACAAAGTCCACATGAATGTGCATTTTCATGTGAATGATAATAAATAATAAATAATAACACATGTGATAATATAATAACGCAAGTGCATTGCGTGTGCACATGCATGAGAATAAATAATAATAAAGTATGTGATAATAGAATAACACAAGTGATTTTCATTTTCATGAGCATGGTAATAAATAATATATAATAACGCACGTGTATGAGCATTTTCATTTAATGATAATGATAATGAGGCATGCACGTGCATGGTAATAAATAATAAATAACAACGCATGTGCAAGTGCATTTGTATTTGATGATACAAACAATAATAATAATAATAATAATAATAATAATAATAATAATAATAGAAAAATGCAAGTGCATGTGCACGTGCACATGAATATTAGTAAATAATAAATAAATAATATTAAATAATAATGCACATGCATGTACATGTTCATTTACATTGGATAATAATATTAATAATACTAAGTGTAATAATAATTATAATAATGCATGCACGTGCATGATAATAAATAATAAATAACAACGCACATGCGTGTGGATTTGAATGTGATAATGATATTAATAATGATAATGATGATGATAATAATAATAATAATAATAATAATAATAATAAAATAATACAAGTGCATTGCATATGCACATGCATGGTAATAAATAATAGATAATAACGCACGTGCATCTGCATTTTCATGTGATGATAATGATAATAACATCAGTAGTAGTAGTAGTGATAATAGTAGTATTACCAATGCATGTGATAATAGAATATTTCATGTGCATTACCTGTGCACGTGTATGGTAATAAACAATAATGCGACTGCATTGCATTTTCATGTGATGACGATGGCGATGATGATGCTAATAATAATAATAATAATAACAACAACAATGCATGTGATAATAGAGTAATGCACGTGCATTAAATGTGTGGGTTTATGTATTTTCATGTTCATTTCCATGTGATAATAACAACAACAACAACAATAACAACAACCACAATAATAATAATAACAATAAGAATAACAATGTATGTGATTGTAAAATAACGTGTGTGCATTGCATGTGCACTTTCATGGTAATAAAAAATAAATAATAATGTCCATGCATGTGCAGGTGCATGTGCATGAGATGATAATAAAAATAATAATAACAGTAATAATAATAATAATAATAATAACAAGAACTCATGTGATAATAGAATAACGCATGTGCATTGCATGTGCAGTGCATGATAATAAATAATAACTCATAGTGCAAGTGATGATAATAATAAAAATAATACAAATATTAATAATAATAGCACATGTTATAATAGAATAACACACATGTATTAAATGTGCGTGTGTATGGTAATAAATAATTACGCACGTGCATTTGCATTTGCAGTTGATGATAATAACATTAATAACAATAATAGAAATAATAACAATAACAATAAAAATGCATGTGATAATATAATAAGGTTGGTGAATTGCATGTGCACGTGCATGGTAATAAATAATAATGGACCTGCATGTGCATTTTCATGTGATGATGATAATAATAATAATAATAATAATAATAATAATAATAATAATAATAATAACAACAAAAACAACATATGCACGTCCATGGAAATAAATAATAAATAATAAATAATAAATAATAATGAATGTGCATCTGCATTTGCATGTGACGATAATAATAATAATAATAATAATAGTAATAACAATAATGATAATTATAATAATCATAATGATAGTAATGATAATGATAATAATGATAATAATAACTTGTGTGATAATAGAATAACACATGTTCTAACAAACCCTAACAAAACCTAACATACCCTAACAACCACCAATAACCCCTAAGAACCACTAATAAACCCAAATAACACCTAAAACCCACTTTTAAACCCTAAAACCCTAATAAACCCTAATAAATCATAATAACCTGTAATAAAACCTAAAAACCCCTTTTAGACTCCAATAAACGCTACAAAATTCCCTAAAACCCCTAATATATAATAAAAACAATATTGAACCATAATAAATCATAATAATCCCTAAAAACCCTAACAAAACCGACAAAACACTATAAAATCCGCCAAATAATAGCTGACAAAACCCTACAACCCACTAATAAACCCTAATAAACCCTAATAACCCCAAAATAAATCGTAACAAACCCTAAAAACTTCAAATTAATTGTAAGAAATCCTAAAAATGCCAAATAAATCATAAAAAACAGAAACAAACCCCTAATAAACCTCAATAAACCCTAACAAATCATAATAAACCCAGATAAAATTTAATAAACCCTAATAAATAAAATAAACCCTATGAAACCCTAATAAATCCTAAATAACCCAAAAAAAGTTTATAAACCCTAGAAAAAGCTATTAATGCCTACAAAGGCCTAATAAAACTTGAATATACAATAAAAAATGCTAATAAACTGTAGCAAATCTTAAAGAACACTAATAAACCCTAAAGAACCCAAATAAACCCTAAAGAACCTTTATAAACTCTAAAGAACACTAAAAATCCTAAAGAACCCAAAAACGCTAAAACACATTACATAAACCTCTAAAACCGCTACAATACCCAAACAAACCCTAAAGCATACAAAAAACTCTAACAACCCCTATCAATCCTGAAAAAACAAATAAACCCTAAAACCCCCCCAAAAAACCATTTAAAACCCTTCAAATACCAAAAAAACCATAAACACCCATTAACAACCATTAAAAACCCTAAAAACCACTACAAGCCATAAAAAACCATTAAAACCCTAAAAAAGGCAACAAATAGATACATAAACCAAAAAATCATTACATAAGCCCTAAAAATGCAACATAATCCTTAAAAACGCAATATAAACCAAAAAACGGCAACATAAACCAAAAAAACGCTACGTAAACCCAAAAGTCACTACATAAACCCTTGAACCGTAACATAAACCCTAAACAACGCTACAAAAACATTAAAAAATGCTAGATAAAACCTAAAAACATAACATAAAACCTAATCACTCTACATAAACCCTAAAAACATTACATAAACCCTAAAAAATGCAACATAAACACTACATCACCCCTAAAAACTCTACATAAACCCAGAAGATGCAACATCAACCCTAAAAAATACTACATAAAACCTAATCCCTAAACAAGCTACATAAACCCAAAAAACTTACAAAAACCCTAAAAAATACTACATAAAACCTAAAACCTCTAACTAACCCCTAAAAGCACTACATAAACACTAAAAATGCTAAATAAACTCAAATAACGCTACACAAACACTAAAAAATGCTACAAAACCCAAAAGACGCTTCAAACCCCTCAAAAATATTAAACCCTAATATACCATAATATAAAAAATTAAACCCTAATATACCCTTAATAAATTCTAATAATCCCTAAAAACGCCTTATAATCTGTAAAAACTCTAAGATACACTATTCAACCCTAATAAAACACCAAAAATACCTAATAAACCCTAATAAATGATTGTAAACCCTATTAAACACTAAAAAGGCGTTAAGAAATCCTAAAAGACCCTAACCAACCCTAATAGACACTAATAAACACTAATAAACCGTAATAAACCCCAAAAAACCATAAAAATCCCTAATAAACCATAAATAAATCCAAATAAACCCCACTCAACCCTAAAAAACCATAACACACCATAATGACCCCTAATAAAACCCTACAAACCCTAATAACGAAAACAAACACTAGTATACCTTAAAACCCCCTAGAAACCCTAATAAACTCTAATATAACCTAATGAACACTAAAAATGCTCGCAAACAATAAAAAATGATCATAGAGTATAAAAACACGTAATATTACCTAAAAGGACCTAAAAACACTAATATAACCTACTAAAGAAAAAAACACTAATATACCTTAAAAATACCTAGAAACCATATTAAACCGTTATAAAATCTAATATAACCTAAAAACCCCTAAAAACACTCACACAAAAAAACAAAGCACTCACAAACAATAAAAAACTCTATATTATCTTAAAAGACTTAACAAACACTGATATAACCTAATAAAACAAAAATAATACTAAACCCCTAACAAACACTAATAAACCCTAAAAATCCCTAATAAACCCAAATAAAAACTAATAAAATCTAATAAAAACATAATAAAACCCTAAAAATATCGTCTAAACCCTAATAAACCTTGAAACACCATAATAAAAACTAATAAAACCCAACTAAACCCCAATTAACAAAAAAAAACACTAACAACCCATTAACAATCCCTAGAAACCTTAATAAACCATAATAAATTCTAATAAAACCTAATAAATCATAAAAAATGATCACGAACACTAAAAACATACTAATAAAACCTAAAAAGTCCTAACAACCCCTCATAAATATGAATAAAAACTAAAAAACACTCATATACCCTAATAAAAACACTAACAAACCCTGGTAAACCATAAAAATCCCTAACAAACCCTAATAAAAACTACTCAACCCTAATAAACCCTAATAAATCCAGAAAGATACCTACTCAACCCTAATAAAACTCGAAATATACCTCCTCGACCCTAATAAACCTTAACACACTATAATAAACCATAATAAACCCCACTAAACCCTAAAAAATGAAAATATACCATTAAAAAGCCCTAAAACCCCTAATAAATGCCAATAAAACCTAACAAAGCATAAAAGCACTAATAAACTCTAATAAACAATACTAAACAATAAAAAACCACAATATACCCTCTAAAAAATTAATAAACCAAATTGAATGATAATAAACCCTTATAAATCCTAAACATACACAAATATACCAAATATATCATAATATACCCATATAAACCCAACTCAATCCTAATAAAAAACTAGAAATACCTAATAAACACTGATAAACCTTAACACACCAAAATAAACCCTAATAAATTCCTTATAACCCCACCAAACCCTAAAAATGCTAATATACCATTAAAACCCCTAAATCCCTAACAAACCATAATAAATGTTAATAACACCTAAAAATTCTAAAAAATTCTATTAAACCCTAAAAATACCTCTAATAATTATAATAGTAATAACGCACGTGCATGTGCATATGCATGTGCATGTGTATATGCCTATGCATTCGCATGTGAATGATAATAAATAATAAATAATAACGCACATCCAAGTGCATGTGCATGTGCATGTGTATGTGCATGTGCATGTGCATGGTAAAAAACAATAAATCATTACCAAGTCCACATGAATGTTCATTTTCATGTGAAGGATAATAAATAATATATAATAACACCTGTGATAATAGAATAATGCACGTGCATTGTGTGTGCACGTGCATGAGAATAAATAATAATAACACATGTGATAATAAAATAATGCAAGTGCATTGCATTTTCATGTGCATGATAATAAATAATATAAAATAACACACATGCATGTGCGTTTACATGTAATGATAATGATAATGACGCATGCACGTGCATGGTAATAAATGAGAAATAACAACGCGCATGCATGTGCATTTGTATTTGATGATACAAAAATAATAATAATAATAATAATAATAATAGAATAATTCATTAATAAAAAAATAATGCAAGTTCATTTCATGTGCACTTTCATAGTAATAAATAATAAATAAATAAGAATAAATAAGAACTCACATGCATGTGCATGTGTATTTACATTTGATGATAGTATTAATTATACCAATTGTAAAAATAATAATAATGAATTAATGTGCATGGTATTAAATAATAAATAACAACACACATGCACATGAATTTGCATGTGATAATGACCATAATAATGATAATGATAATGATAATAATGATAATAATAATAATAATAATAATAAAGAATATTACAAGTGCATTCCATATGCACGTGCATGGTAACAAATAATAATTAATAACGCATGTGCATCTACATTTGAATGTGATGATAGTAATAATAACAGCAGTAGTAATAATAGTAGTGGTGGTGGTGATAACAGTAGTAGTACCAATGCAAGTGATAATAGAATATTGCATGTGCATTACGTGTGCACGTGCATGGTAATAAATAACAATGCCCGTGCATTGCATTTTCATGTGATGATGATGATGATGATGATGATAATAATATTATTATTATTAATAAAAATTCATGTGATAATAGAATAATGCACGTGCATTGAATGTGAATGTATGTGAATTCACATGCGCATTTTCATGTGATGATAACAACAACAACAACAACAACAACCCCAATAATAATAATAATAAGAATAACAACACATGTGATAATAAAATAACGTTTTTGTATTGCATGTGCACGTGCATGGTGATAAAATTATAATAATATCGCATGTGCATGTGCATGTGCATGTGGATGAGATGATGATAATAATAATAATAATAACAGTAATAATAAGTTATAGTTTTTTGAAAAAACAACAGACATGAAAAAAATGCTAGAAATGAGGTCTCGAAAAACCTAACAAATCATAGAGTCATTGAAAATGGCATAACTTATTCATCGGGTGTCCATTTCCACCTCATTAATAGTCAAAATGAATCTCATGGAACGGACTACGTTAAAAACAGGTGCCGGAGGCCAAACAGACACACAGATCAGAAGTTATGACCATTTTAAGAAACATTTGACAGGGATCCGTACATTGAAATAGAGTTTTGGAGGCCTTATGATGGGGTTCTGGGATTATAGGGTCTCAAACATGACTTTAACTATGTTCAAGTCGTCCTTATGCGTAAATCTCTTCACTACTTTCGATTTGATGTGTGGTAGAGCTCAAACGGACAACCGGAGCGAATGTTATGGCCGTTTTATGTTAGACTTTATTTTGGAGAGGTATAAATAATATATCTTATATTTATTGGGCCTTATCATAATTTCTACTAAACATGGTCCTCACTCTTCTCACAAGATTCGATTTGACTGGTCACTGCACTCAAACAGAGACTTGAAGGAGAAGTTATGCCTATTTTAGTAAGTTATGGGTTTCATAGGTTTTTAGGCGCATGGAGAGTTGCTCAATTTAAAACGACAATAACTTCTACTACATGTGTTAATTTTGGATCTACCACATATCAAATCAAATATTCTAAAAATATACACACTATGTTAACCACTGGAACACTTTCTGACATTCTTTAACCCCCAAAAAGACTAAAAATCCATTTGGATGGTCTAAATATTGGCTTATGGTGTCCGTTTTTCAATAACTACTTCCATGGGTTTTTTTTGGCCTCTACCACAATTAAAATCTAATATTGTGACTAGAAATACACTCCTATAACAACTTAAGAACCTTACCACATTCTTGAAGGCCCAAAAAGGTACAAAAACCCTCCAAAAGACCATAACTTCTACTCCGGGAGTCCGTTTTGCCACGACCATATATCAAATCAAAGCTTTCGACTATATCTACACATCTGTGACCAATAGGAACACCTTATCACGTTCTTAAAGTCCCAAAAGGTCCTTAATTCCTCCAAATGGCTATAAATTCTTCTTTTGGTGTCTGTTTCACCTCTACCACATATCAAATTGAAGCTTGGGACTAGCTCTACACATCTGTGACAACCATGAACAACTAAATAACCCTAAAAACCATGAATAACCCCATAAATACTAAAAACCATTAAAAATAATGAAAAACCCTAACAAAACCTAAAAAACCCTAACAAACACTTACAAACCCTAAAAAACCCTAACAAACCCTTACAAACCATAACAAACCCTAACAAACCCTATCAAACCCCGAAAACCCTGAAAACATAATAAACCCTAAAAACCCCTAACAAATGCTAACAAGCCCTAACAAACCCATATAAGCACTAAGAAACACCAATAAACCCAAAAACCTAAAGAAACACTAAAAACCCCCTAAGAAATCATAAGAAACCCTAACAAAATCATAAAAACCCTAACAAAACCCTAAGCAAGCCTAAGAAACACTAACACACCCTTAGAAACCCTAACACACCCTTAGAAACCATAACACACCCTTAGAAACCCTAGCACACCATTTAAAATCCCAACACACCCATAGAAACCCTAACACAACCTTAGAAAACCTTAGAAACCATAGCACACCCTTAGAAACGCTAACACGCCCATAAAAACCCTAACCCGCCCATAGAAACCCTAACACACCCTTAGAACCCCTAAGAAACCCTTATACACCCTAAATCACTCTAATAAGAACTAATAAATCCTAAAAAACCCTACCGACCAATAATAAACCATAATAAACCCTAATAAACACTAAATCCCACTACTAAACCCTAATAAACACTAATAAATCGTAATAAACCCTAAAACCCCTATTAGACCCGAATAAAAGCTACAAAATACCTAAAACCCAAATATACAACAAAAATGCTATTAAACCATTCAAAACACTAATATTCACAAAAACCCCTAACTAACCCGGAAAAACATGACAAACCCCTAAAACCCCTAAAAACCCAAAAAACCCAAAAAACCGTAAAAAACCCTAAAAAAGCGTAAAACCCCCCAAAACCCTAAAAAAATCCTAAAAACCCAAAAAACCCTAAAACACCTAAAACACCTAAAAACACGAAAAAATCAAAAAAAACCAGAAAACAAACCTAAAAACCATAAAAACCCTCAAAAAAAATATCAAAAAAATGATAAAAACCCTAACTCCCCCTAAAAACGCTAAAAAGCCCTAAAAGCCTGAAAATACCTAAAAACCCTAACCAATCCTATGAAACACATAAAAACCCTAAAAACCCTAAAAACCCCCTATCAAACCCTAAAAACCTCAAAAGAAACCTTAATACAACATAGAGAACCCTAAAAACCTAAAAAACCCTAAAGAATCACTAAAGCCACTAACAACACTACATTAACCCCAACAATTGCTACCAAAAACCAAAAAATGCTTCAAAACCCAAAAAATGAAACAAAACACCAAAAAACGCTAAAATGACCCTAAAAAGCATAAAAAAATCCAAACACACCCATAAAACCCAAAAAACGCATAAAACCCCAAACAACTCAAACAAACCATAACAAACCCTAAAAACTTAACAAAACCAAAAAAACCATAACAACCACTAATAAACCCAAAGAGCCACTAATAAACCCTAATAACCCCTAAACCCCACTATTAAACCCTAAAAACCCTAATAAACAACAATAAATCATAATAACTTGTAATAAACCCTAACAAACTCTATTAGACCCTAATAAATGCTACAAAATCCCTAAAACCCCTAATATACAATAAAAAACACTATTAAACCATAATAAACCCTAATATTCACTAAAACCCAACAAAACGCTACAAAAATCTCCAAATAATAGCCTATAAAACCCTACAACCCACTAATAAACCCTAACAAAACTAAATAACACCAAAATAAATCGTAACAAACCCAAACAACCCAAAATAAATCGTAGCAAATCCTAACAATGCCAAATAAATCGTAACAAACTGAAACAAACCATAATAAACCCCTAATAAACCACAATAAACCCTTACAAAGCATAATAAACACTAATAAATCGTAATAAACCCAAATACACATCACTAAACCCTAATAAACCCTAATAAATCATAAATAACCCTAAAAATTTGATTAACCCACGAAAAAGCTATTAATGGCTACAAAATCCCAATAAAACCCTAATATACAATAAAAAATGCTGATAAACTGTAACAATTCCTAACGAACACTAATGAACCCCAAAGAACACTAATAAACCCTAAAGAACCATATTAAGCTTTAAAGAAAACTAAAAAACCCTAAAGAACCCAAAAAATGTTAAACACATTATATAATCCCTAAAACTGCTATAATACCCAAAAAACCCTAAGACACACAAAAAAACCCTAACAAACCCTATCAATCCCAAAAAACAAATAAACCCAAAAAACCCACCAAAACTCATTAAAAAGCCATCAGATACCATAAAAAACCATAAACACCCGATAATAACCCTTAAAAACCCTTACAAACACTAAAAACCATAAACAGCCATTAAAACCCAAAAAAGGCTTCAAAAACATACATAAACCCAAAAAACATTATATAAACCCTAAAAAATTCAACAAAAACCCTAAAAATGCAACATAAACCAAAAAATGCTACATAAACCCAAAAAACGCTACATAAACTCTAAAAGCACCACATAAACCCCAAAACTATAACATAAACCCTAAAAACATAAGAAAAACCCTAAAAAACCCAACATAAACATTTAAAAATGCTACATAAAACCTAAAAACACAATATAAACCCTAAAAAACACTCCATGAACCCTAAAAACATTATATAAACCATAAAAAATGCAACATAAATGCTACATCACCCCTAAAAACGCTACATAAACCAAGAAAACGCAACATAAACCCTAAAAAATGTTTCATAAAACCTAAACCCTAAACATGCTACATAAACTTTAAAAATGTTACATAATCCCTAAAAATGATACATAAAATCAAAAACCGCTAACTAAACCCTAAAAACACTACATAAACAATAAAAATTCTACATAAACTCTAACAACGCTACACAAACCCTAAAAATTGCTACAAATAAATAAAGACGCTTTAAAACACTAAAAAATATTAAACCCTAATATATCATAATGTAAAAACATAAACCTTAATAAACCCCTAATAAACTCTAATAATCGCTATAAACACCTTATAATCCCTTAAATCCTTAGAAACTCTACTAAACCCTAATAAAACCCCAAAAATACCTAAAAAACCCTAATAAATGATAATAAAACCTAATAAACCCTAAAAACATGTTAAGAAAACCTAAACAACCCTAATAGACACTAATAAACACTAATAAATCCTAATAAACAACAAACAAACCGTAAAAGCCCTAATAAACCAAAAATAAAGCCAAATAAACCCTAATCAACCCTAAAAAAACTTAACACGCCATAATAACCCCTAATAAAACCCTACAAAACCCAAATAAAGGAAAAAATGCTAGTAAACTGTAAAAAATCCCTAGAAACCCTGATAAACTCTAATATTACCTAATAAACCCTAAAAACACTCATAAACAATAAAAAAATAATCACAAACAATAAAAATGCATTATATTACCTAAAAAGACCTAGAAACACTAATATAACCTAATAAAGAAAAAAAATGATAATATACCTTAAAAATCCTGAGAAACCAAAATAAACCACAAAAAATTCTAATATAAACAAAGAAACCCTAAAATGCTCACAATCAAAAAAATGCTAACAAAATATAAAAAACATGCTATAATATCTTAAAAGACCTAACAAACACTAATATAACCTAATAAAACAAAAAAACTAATAAACCCATAAAAACCCTAATAAACTCTAAAAATCCCTAATAAACCCTAATAAAAATGAAAAAACCCTAATAAAAACATAATAAAACCCTAATAAACCTTAACACACCATAACAAAACCTAATAAAACCCAACTAAACCCCAATAAGCAAAAAAACACAAAAAAACCATTAAAAAGCCCTAGATACCCTAGTAAATGATAATAAATTCAAAAAAAGCTCATAAAGCATTAAAAATGCTCACAAAGACTAAAAACACATTAATAGAACCTAAAAAGTCATAACAACCTATCATATATATTAACAAAAACTCAAAACACTCATATACCCTAATAAAAACACAAACAAACCCTAGTAAACCCTAAAAATCCCTAAAAACCCTAATAACCCGTACTCAACCCTAATAAACCCTAATAAAACCTTAAAGATACTGACTAAACCCTAATAAAACCCTAAAAATTCCTACTTAACCCTAATAAACCTTAAAATTCCATAATAAACCATAATAAACCCCGCCAATCCCTAAAAAAAGAAAATATACCATTAAAAATCCCTAAAACCCCTAATAAATTCTAATAAAACCTAACAAAGCTTAAAAGAGCTAATAAACACGAATAAATGCTACTAAACACTAAAAAACCCTAATATACCCTTTAAAATTTAATAAACCATAATGAACCATAATAAACCCTAATAAATCCTAAACATAACCAAATGTAGCATAATATACCATAATATACCCTAATTAACCCAACTCAATCGTAATAAAACCCTAAAAATACCTAATAAACCCTAATAAACCTTGACACACCATAATAAACCCTAATAAAATCCTAATATCCCCCACTAACCCCTAAAAACGCTGATATACCATTAAAAAAACCCTTAAACCCTAACAACCCATAATAAATGTTAATAACACCTAAAAATCCAAAAAATGATAGTAAACCTTAAAAATACCTCTAATAATAGTAGTAGTAATAACACAAGTGCTTGTGAATATGCAGGTGCATGGTTTAAATAATAAATCATAATGCATGTGCATGTTTATATGCATGCGGATTTGCATGTGAATGATAATAAATAATAAATAATAACGCACATCCTAGTGCATGTACATGTGCATGTGCATGTGCATGGTAATAAACAATAAATAATAACAAAGTCCACTTTAATGTGCAATTTCATGTGAATCATAATAAATAATAAATAATAACACAAGTGATAATAGAATAACACAAGTGCATTGCTTGTGCACGTGCATGAGAATAAATAATAATAACACATTTGATAATAGAATAACGTAAGTGCATTGCATTTTCATTTGCATGGTAATAAATAATATATAATAACGCATGTGTATTTGCATTTACATGTAATGATAATGATAATGAATCATGCACGAGCATGGTAATAAACACTAAATAACCCTAATAAACCCTAAAGAACCATAATAAACTCTAAAGAACACTAAAATTCCTTAAAGAACACAAAAAACGCTAAAACACATTACATAAACCCTAAAAACTACTATATTACCCAAACAAATCCTAAAACACAATAACAAACCCAAACAACCCCTATCAATCCCAAAAAAAACAAATAAACCCCTAAAACCCCCCAAAAAACCATTGAAATCCCTTCAAATACCATAAAAACTAGAAACACCTGTTAGCAACCCTTAAAACCCCTAAAAACCACTACAAACCATAAACAACCATTGAAACCCTTAAAAGTGCAAAAAATAGATACATAAACCCAAAAAACGTTACATAAACCATAAAAATGCTACACAGACCCTAAAAACGCAACACAAACCCAAAAGACGCAACATAAACCCAAAAAACACTACATAAACCCAAAAAGCATTACATAAACCGTAGAACTATTACATAAACCCTAAACATTGCATCATAAACATTAAAAAACACTTCATAAAACATAAAAACACAACATAAACCCTAAAAACACTACATGAACCCCAAAAACATTACATAAAGCCTAAAAAATGGAACATAAAAGCTACAACACCCCTAAAACGCTACATAAACCCAGAAAACGCAACATAAACCCTAAAAAATGCTACATAAAACTGAAAGCCTAAACACACTACATAAACCCTAAAAACATTACATAACCCCTAAAAAATGGCACATAAAACCTAAAACCGCTAACTAAACCCTAAAAGCACTACATAAACACTAAAAATGCTACATAAACTCCAACAACACTACACAAACACTAAAAAATGATACAAAAACCCTAAAGACGCTTCAATACCCTCAAAAATATTAAACCCTAATATACCATAATATAAAAAATTAAACCCTAATAAACCCCTAATAAAATATAATAATCCCTAAAAACCCTAAGAGACTATAATTAACCCTAATAAAACCCCAAAAATACCTAATAAACACTAATAAATGATAATACAACCTAGTAAACCCTAAAAACAAGTTAAGAAAACATAAACAACCCTAACCAACCCTAATAGACACTAATAAACACTAATAAACTATAATAAACCCCAAAAAATCCCTAAAAACTCCTTAATAAACCATAAATAAATCCAAATAAACCCAACTCAACCCTAACAGTCCTTAACACACCATAATGACCCCTAATAAATCCCTACAAAACCATAATAGTTAAAACAAACCCTAGTATACCATAAAAAATCCTTAGAAACCCTGAAAAACTCTAATATAACCTAATAAACACTAAATAGGCTCACAAAAAATAAAAAATTGATCACAAACAATAAAGACACACTATATTGCCTAAAAAGACATAAAAACACTAATATAACCTAATAAAGACAAAAAGTGCTATTATAACATAAAAATCCCTAGAAACCATAATAAACCATAATAAACACTAATATAACCTAAGAAACCCTAAAAATTCTCACAAAAAAATAACAGAATGCTTACAAACAATAAAAAACTCTATATTATCTAAGAAGACTTAACAAACACTAATATAACCGAATAAAAAAACAAATAAACCCCTAACAAACCCTAATAAAGCCTAGAAATCCCTAATAAACCCTAATAAAAACTAATAAACCATAATAAAACCCTAAAAATACCATGTCAACCCTAATAAACCTTGACACACCATAATAAAACATAATAAACCCCAACTAAACCCCAATAAAAAAAATGCAAACAACCGATTAAAAATCCCTAGAAACCCTAATAAACCATAATAAATTCTAATAAAACCTAATAACCCATAAAAATGCCCACAAACACTAAAAACACACTAATAAAGCATAAAAAGTCCTAACAACCCCACATATATATTAATAAAAACTAAAAAACACTCATATACCCTAATAAAAACACTAACAAATCGTGGTATACCCTAAAAAACACTAACAAACCCTAATAAACACTACTCAACCCTAATAAACCCTAATAAAACATTAAAGATAGCGACTCAACCCTAATAAAACACTAATTATACATACTCAAACCTAATAAACCTTAGCACACCATAATAAACCCTAATAAACCCCACAAGACTCTAAAAACGCAAATATACCATCTCAATCATGAGATGGGTCGCTTGATAACTTAGGTATATGTATGGGCATATACCTGGGTGATGTTTATCCGTTGATTTCATGATTTTTGTGTATCCTTGTGATTGGATGGGTTACTTGATGACTTAGGTATATGTATGGGCATATACCTAAGTAGAGTCTGATGTTACTTCGTGATTGCTATCTTTACTTTGTGGATATCCATGTTGGATTTAGTGAGACCTTAAGGGTCTCGGGGTCCCTACTGAGTAGCTTATACTCACCCCTGCACAGGCTATGCCCGCACTTCGTTGTGTTGGTTGCAGACGACGGACAGCGCAGATCGCAGTTGAGGCTTGCGGAGCAGGTCGGTACCCGGAGGGGGACCACTGGGCGGACGTACCCGGAGTAGACGACAGGACCCGAGGAGTAGAGGAGCTATCTGTACCTACCCTTCAGGTAGGATCCGTGGTGGACGATCCAGGAGCTGAGCCATCTGTACCTACCCTTCAGGTAGGAATCGAGGAGGACGACCCAGGAGCCGCTTCGTTCTTCCAGCTGCTGTTTTTCCCTTTCGAGTTGTACTTTACAGTTGGGCTTGTATTTCCGGCCCTTTTACTTTTCTTCGCTGGTGTTTACTTTTCCGCTTGCTTACTCTGTGGTGTTTGTTTGCTTTTGTAATGGCAATGCCTTCCCAGTTATCGGGATTTACGCCATTGGTGCTAGTCGCCAGCCCCTGGCCTATGGAAGGCGGGATTGGGGTAGTCACGGCACGGGCCCCGAGGTCGGGTCGTGACAATGTGCATGGTTTAAATAATAAATCATAACGCATGTGCATGTGCACATGCCTGCGCATTTGCATGTGAATGATAATAAATAATAAATAATAAATAATAACACATGTGAATTACATGTGTTTGTACATGTTCCTGTGAATGATAATAAATAATCCATAATAACGCACATCCAAGTGAATTTGCATGTGCATGTGCATGTGCTTGTGCTTGTGCTTGTGCATGGTAATAAACAATAAATAATGACCAAGTCCACCTGAATGTGTATTTGCTTGTGATTGATAATAAATAATAAATAATAAAACATGTGATAATAGAATAATGCATGTGCATTGCATGTGCACGTGCATGAGAATAAATAATAATAACACATGTGATAATAGAATAACACAAGTGCATTGAATTTTCATGTTCATGATAATAAATAATATATAATAACACACATGCATGTGTATTTACATGTAATGATAATGATAATGACGCATGAACGTGCATGGTAATAAATAATAAATAACAACGCACGTGCATGTGCATTTGTATTTGATGATGAAAACAAAAACAAAAATAATAATAATGATAATAGAATAACGCAAGTGCATTTCATGTGCACGTGAATAGTGGTGAATAATAAATAAATAATAATAAATAAGAACACACATGCATGTTCTTGTGCATTTACATTTGATGATAATAATAATAATACTAATTGTAATAATAATAATAACGCATGCACGTGAATGGTAATGCATAATAAATAACAAATCACGTGCATGTGAATTTGCATGTGATAATGATAATAATAAGGATAATGATAATAATAATAATAATAAAAGAACAATATAAGTGCATTGCATATGCACGTTCATGGTAGTAAATAATAAATAATAACGCACATGCATCTACATTTGCATGTGATGATAGTATTAACAATAGCAGTAGTAATAAAAGTAGTAGTCTTGGTGATAATAGTAGTTGCACCAATTCATGGGATAATAGAATATTGCATATGCATTATGTGTCCACCAGCATGGTAATAAATAATAACGCACGTGCATTGCATTTGCATGTGATGATGATGGTGATAATAATAATAGTATTATTATTATTAATAATAACAATGCATGTGATAATAAAATAACGCACCTGCAATGAATGTACGTGTATGTGCATTTTCATGTGTATTTTCATGTGATGATAACAACAACAACAACTACTACTACTACTACAATAATAATAACAACAACGCATGTGATAATAAAATAAAGTTTTTGCATTGCATGTTCTCGTGAATGGTAATAAAAATATAATAATAATGCATGTGCATGTGCATGTCAATGTTGATGAGATGATGATAATAATAATAATATTAACAGTAATAATAAGTTATATTTGTTTGAAAAAAGAGCAGACATGACAATAATACTGGAAATGGGGTCTCGAAAAACCTAACAAATCACAGAGTCATTGAAAAAGGAATAACTTCTTCTTTGGGTGTCCATTTCTACTCTGTGAATAGTCAAACTGAATCTCATGGAATGAACTATGATAAAAATAAGTGTTGGAGGCCGAACAGACACACAAATTAGAAGTTATAACCATTTTAGGAAACATTTGACAGGCATTCATACATGGAAATAGTGTTTTGGAGGCCTTCTGGTGAGTTTATTGTATTTTAGGGTCTCAAACATGACTTGAACTATGTTCACGTCATCCTTATTCGTAGATCTCTTTGCTACTTTTGATTTGAAATGTGGTAGAGCTCAAACGGACAGCTGGAGAGAAAGTTATGGCCCTTTGATGTTGGACTTTTTTTGGAGTAGTATAACTAATATATCTTATATTTATTTGATATTCTCATAGTTTCTACTAAAATTTGTCCTCACTCATCTCATGATCATTATTTTACTGGTCACAGCACTCAAACAGACACCCGAAGGAGAATTTATTCCTATTTAATGAGTTGCGGGTTTCTTAGGTTTTTAGGCGCTAGGAGAGTTGCACAATTTAAAACGACAATAACGCATGCTACGTGTGTTCATTTTGGCTCTACCACATATCAAATCGAATATTGTGAAAATATACACACTCTGGAAACCACTACAAACCTTTCTAACATTCTTCAACCCCCCAAAAGACCCAAAATCCCTTTGGACGGTCAAAATATTGGCTTCTAGTGTCCGTTTTGTAGTAACTTCTTCTATGGGTGTACGTTTTGCCTCTACCACATATCAAATCGAAGCTTGCGACTAGACCTACACTCCTATAACAACTGAAGCACCTTCTCACATCCTTGAAGGCCCAAAAAGGTACTTAAACCCTCCAAAATACCATAACATCTACTCTGGGTGTCCGTTTCACCTCTTCCACATATCAAAATGAAGCTTGCCACTAGCTCTACTCATATGTGAAAACCATGAACAATTAAATAACACTAAAAGACCATGAATTACCACATAAACACTAAAACCCATTAAAACCCATTAAAAGCCCTAAAAACCCAAACAAACCCTAACAAACACTAACAAACCCTAACAAACCCAAAAAACCCCAAAAAACCCTAAAAACATAACAAATCCTAACAAACCCAAAAAAGCCCTAACAATCCCTAAAAACCCTAAAGAACCCCATGAAACACTAAGAAACCCCAATAAACCCAAAAAACCCCGAAGAAACTCTAACAAACCCTTAAGCAAACCTAAGAAACACTAACACAACCTTAGAAACCCTAACACACCCTTAAAACCCTAACACACCCTTAGAAACCCTAGCACACCCTTGTAAACCCCAAAACACCCATAGAAACCCTAAAACCACCATAGAGACCATTAGAAACCACATCACACCCTTAGAAACCCTAACTCTCTCATAAAAACCCTAACCCACCATTAGAAACCCTAACACACCCTTAGAAACTCTAACAAACCCTTAGACAACCTAAATCACTCTAATAAGCACTAACAAATCCTAACAAACCCTACCAACCAATAATAAACCATAATAAACCCTAATAAACCCTAAAAACCACTACAAAACCCTAATAAACAGTAATAAATCGTAATAAACCATAAAAACCCTATTAGACCCCAATAAAAGCTACAAAATACATATAACCCAAAATATACAACAAAAATGTTATCAAACCATTCAAATATCTAATATTCACAAATAAACCATAACAAACCCGGAAAAACGTGACAAACCCCTAAAAAACCCAAAAACCCAAAAAACCCAAAAAAACCCTAAAAAACCCTAAAAACCCTAAAAACCCTAAAAAATCCTAAAAACCCAAAAAACCAAAATATACACTAAAACCCATAAAAACACGAAAACACAGAAAAAACCCGAAAACAAACCTAAAAACCCCTAAAGAAACCTCTAAAAACCTAAAAAAACGCTAAAACCCCTAAAAACCCCTAAAACCGCTTAAAACCCACTAAAAAGCCTAAAAATGACTAAAAAACCCTAAACAAACCTATGAAATCCTTAAAAACCCTAAAACACCCCTAACAAACCCTAAAAACCTCAAAAGAAACCCTAATACACCCTAAAGAACCCTAAAACCCCTAAAGAAACACTAAATCCACTAACAATGCTACATAATCCCTAACAATTGCTACAAAAAAACGAAAAATGCTTCAAAACCCACAAAACGCAATAAAACCCCAAAAAATGCTAAAATAACCCTAACATAGCATAAAAAATCCAAACACACCTATAAAACCCAAAAAAATGCATAAAATCCCAAAAAAACTCAAATAAAACGTAACAAACACTAAAAACCCTAACAAAACCTAACAAACCCTAACAACCACTAATAACCCCTACGAACTACTAATAAACCCTAATAACCCTTAAAACCCAATATTAAATCTTAAAAACCCTAATAAACACTAATAAATTGTAATAACCTATAATGAACCCTAACAAACTCTATTAGACCCTAATAAGGGCTAAAAAATCCCCAAAACCCCTAATATACAATAAAAAACACTATTAAACCATAATAAAATGTAATAATCACTAAAATCCCTAACAAACCCGACAAAATGCTACAAAAACATCCAAATAATAGCCTATAAAACCCTACAACCCACTAATAAACCCTAAAAAACCCTAATAACCCCAAAATAAATCATAACAAACCCTAACAGCCCCAAATAAATCGTAACAAATCCTAAAAATGATAAATAAATCGTAAAAAACTGAAACAAACCATAAAAACCCCTAATAAACCGCAATAAACCCTAATAAATCATAATAAACCCTAATAAATCGTAATAAAACCAAATACATGTTACTAAATCCTAATAAATAAAATAAACCCTAATAAACCCCAATAAATCCTAAATAACCCTAAAAAAGGTTGATACACCTTTGAAAAAGCTATTAATGCCTAAAAAAGCCCAATAAAACCCTAATATACAATAAAAACGGTAATAAACTACAAAAAATCTTAATGAACACGAATAAACACTAAAGAACCCTAATAGACCCTAAAGAACCATATTAAACTCTAAAGAACACTAAAAAACCCTAAAGAACCCAAAAAATGCTAAAACACATTATATAAACCCTAAAAACTTCTACAATACCCAAACAAACCCTAAAACACACTAAAAAACACTATCAACACCTATAAATCACAAAAAAACAAATAAACCTCTAACCCCCCACCCAATAATATCAAAAATCCATCAGATACCATACAAGCCCTAAACACCCGTTAATTACCCTTAAAACCCCTAAAAAACCTACAAACCATAAACAACCATTAAAACCCTAATAAAGGATTCAAATAGATATATAAACCCTAAAAATGTTACATAAACCCTTAAAAATGCTACGAAACCCCTAAAAAAGAAACATAAACCAAAAAAGGAAACCTAAACACAAAAAACACAACATAAACCTTAAAAGTACTACATAAACCCAAGAATTGTAACATAAACCCTAAAAAACACAACATAAACCCTTAAAAGCACAACATAAACATTAACAAATGCTATTTAAAACCTAAAAACACCATATAAACCCTAAAAACACTACATCAACCCTAGAAACGTTACATAAAGCCTAAAAAATGCTACATAATTGATACATCACCCCTAAAAACGATACATAAACCCAGAAAATTCAACATAAACACTAAAAAATGCTACATAAAACCCAAACCCTAAACACACTACATAAAACATACAAACATTACATAAACCCTAAAAATGATACATAAAATCTAAAACTACTAACTAAACCCTATAAATGCTACATAAACACTAAAAATGCTACATAAACTCTAATAACGCTAAAAAACCCTAAAAAATGCTACAAAAACCCTAAAGATGCTTCAAGACCCTATAAAATATTAAACCTTAATGTACCTTAATATAAAAAATTAAATCCTAATAAACCCATAATAAACTCTAATAATCCCTAAAAACACCTTATAATCCCTAAAAACCCTATGAAACTCTACTCAACCCTAATAAAACCCCAAAAATACCTAATAAACCCAAATAAATGACAATAAAAACTAATAAACCAAAAAAACATGTTAAGAAAATCTAAACAACCTTAACCAACCCTAATAGACAATAATAAACACTAATAAACCCTAATAAACCCAAAAAAACCCTAAAAAGCCCTAATAAGCCATAAATAAATCCAAATAAACCCTACTCAACCCTAACAAGCCTTAACACACCATAATAACCCCTAATAAAACCCTACAAAACTCTAATAAAGAAAAAAAATGCTAGTATACCAAAAAAAATCCCTAGAAACCCTCATAAATACTAATATAACATAACAAACCCTAAAAACGCTCACAAACAATAAAAAAACAATCATAAACAATAAAAATGTGCTATAATACGTAAAAAGACCTAAAAACATTAATATAACCTAATAAAGAAAAAAAATTTAATATACCATAAAAATCCCTAGACACTCTAATAAACCATAATAAACTCCAATATAACCTAATAAACCCTAAAAATGCTCACAAACAAAAACTAAATGCTCAAAAACAATAAAGACACACTATATTATATAAAAAGACATAACAAACACTAATATAACCTAATAAAACAAAAAAATTAATAAACCCCTAACAAGCCCTAATAAAAACTAAAAATACCTTCTCAACCCTAATAAACCTTGACACACCATAACAAAACCTAATAAAACCATACTAAACCCCAATAAACAAAAAAATGAAAACAAAGCATTAAAAAGCCCTAGAAACCCTAATAAACAATAAAAAATTCATATAAAAGCTAATAAACTATTAAAAATTCTCACAAACACTAAAAACACGCTAATAAAACCTTAAAAGTCATAACAACCCCCCATATATATTAACAATAACTAAAAAACACTCATATACCATAATAAAAATGCTAACAAACCCTAGTAAACCCTAAAAATCCCTAACAAAACCTAATAAACTGGACTCAACCCTAATAAACCCTAATAAATCCTTAAAGATACCAACTCAACCCTAATAAAACACTAAAAATACCTACTCTACTCTAATGAACCTTAACACACCATAATAAACCATAATAAACCCCACTAAACCCTAAAAATGCAAATATACCATTGAAATGCCCTAAAACCCCTAATAAATTTTAATAAAACCTAACAAAGATTAAAAGAGCTAATAAACCTGAATAAACACTAATAAACCCTAAAAACCCTAATATACCCTCTTAAAAAATAATAAACCATAATGAAACATAATAATCCCTAATAAATCCTAAACATACCCAAATATACCATAATATACCATAATATACCCTAATAAACCCAAATCAATCCTAATAAAACCCTAAAAATACCTAATATACCCTAATAAACCTTGACATGCCATAATAAATCCTAATAAAATCCTAATAACCCCCACCAAACCCTAAAAACGCTAATATACCATTAAAACCCCTAAAACCCAAACAAACCATAACAATTGTTAACAACACCTAAAATCCTAAAAATGGTAGCGAACCCTTAAAATACCTCTAATAAAATTAGTAGTAATAATGCACGCGCATGTGCATATTCAGGTGGATGGTTTAAATAATAAATCATAAAGCACGTGCATGTGCATATGCTTGTGCATTTGCATTTGAATGATAATAAATAATAAATAATAAATAATAACGCATGTGAAGTGCATGTGTATGTGCATGTGCATGTGAATGATAAAATAATAATAAATAATTACGCACATACATGTGCATGTGCTTGTGCATGTGCATGTGCATGTGCATGGTAATAAACAATAAATAATAACCAATTCCACATGAATGTGCATTTGCATGTGAATGGTAACAAATAACAAAAAATAATGCATGTGATAATAGAATAACGCACGTGCATTTCATGCGCACGTGCATTAGAATAAATAATAATAACACATGTCATAATAGAATAACGCAAGTGCATTGCATTTTAATGTTCATGATAATAAATAATATATAATAACACACATGCATGTGCATTTACATGTAATGATAATGATAATAATGAATTCAAGTGCATGGTAATAAATAATAAATAACAACGCACGTGCATGTGCATTTGTATTTGATGATACAAACAACAACAACAACATCATCATCAACAACAACAACAACAATAATAATAATAATAAAAGAATAACCCAATTTCATTGCATGAGCACTTGTATAGTAGTAAATAATAAATAAATAATTGTAAATAAGAACACACATGCATGTGCATGTCCATTTACATTTGATAATCATATTAATAATACTAATTGTAATAATAATAATAATATCACATGCACGTGCATGATAAATAATAAATAACAACGCACATGCAAGTGGATTTCCATGTGATAATGATAATAATAATGATAACGAAGATAATAAAAATAATAAAAACTGTGATAATAATAATAATAATAAAGAATAATTCAGGTGCATTGAAAATGCACGTTCAGGGTAATAAACAATAAATAATAATGCTCATGCATCTACATTTACATGTGATGATAATAATAATAATAACAGCAGTAGTTGTCGTAGTGATAATAATAGTAGTACCAATGCATGTGGTAATAGAATATTGCATGTGCATTATGTGTGCACGTGCATGGTAATAAATAATAACGCGCGTGCATTGCATTTTCATGTGATGATTACGATGATGATAATAATAACAATAATATTAATAATAATAATAACAATGCATGTGATAATAGAATAACGCACGTACCTTGAATGTGCCTGTTTATGCATTTTCTTTTTCATTTGCATGCACATTTGCATGTGATGATAATAAGAATAACAACAACAACAACAACCACAACCACAATAATAATAATTACAATAAGAATAACAATGTATGTGATAATAAAATAACATGTGTGCATTGCATGTGCATGTGCGTGGTAATAAAAAATAAATAATAATGCATGCGCATGTGCATGAGATGATAATAATAATAATAATAACAACAACAACAACAACAACAACAACAATAATATTAATAATAATAACAACAACACATGTGATAATAGAATAACGCACGTGCATTTCATGTGCAGTGCATGATAATAAATAATAACTCATAGTGTACGTGATGATAATAATAACAACCATAGTAATATTATTAATAATAACAGCGCATGTGATAATAGAATAACACACGTGTATTGTATGTGCGCAAGTATAGTAATAAATAATAATGCACGTGCACTTTCATTTTCATTAGATGATAATAACAACAATAATAATAATAGTAATAACACCAATAACAATAAAAATGCATGTGATAATAGAATAATGTAGGTGCCTTGCGTGTGCGCAAGCATGGTAATAAATAATAACGGACGTGCATGTGCATTAGCATATTATGATAATAATAATAATAACATTAGTAATAATAATAATAATAACAACAACAACAACAACAAAAACATATGCACATGCATGGAAATAAATAATAAATAATAAATAATAATGCATCTGCATCTGCATTTTCATGTGATGATAATAATAATAATAATAATAGTAGTAGTAACAATTATGATAATTATAAAAATGATAATTATAATAGTGATAATGATAATAATAATGTGTGTGATAATAGAATAACACACGTCCTAAAAACCCTAACAAACCCTAACAAACCCTAACAACCACTAATAACCCCTATGAACCACTAATAAACCCAAATGACACCTGAAACCCACTATTAAACCCTAAAACCCTACTAAACACTAATAAATCATAATAACCTGTAATAAACCCTAAAAACCCCTATTAGACTCTAATAAACACTAAAAAATCTCTAAAAACCTAATATACAATAAAAACACTATTGAACCATAATAAATCCTAATAATCACTAAAAACCTTAACAAACTCAACAAAACACTACAAAACCCGCCAAATAATAGCCTAGAAAACCCTACAACCTGCTAATAAACACTAACAAACCCTAATAACCCCATATTAAATCGTAACCAACCCTAAAAACCCCAAATTAATCGTAATAAATCCTAATAAGGGAAAATAAATCGTAACAAACTGCAACAAACCATAACAAACCCCTAATAAACCGTAATAAACCCTAACAGATCATAATAAACCCTAATAAATCGTAATAAACCCAAATACGCGTTAATAAACCCCCATAAATAAAATAAACCCTTATAAACCCAAATATATCCTAAATAACCCTAAAAAGGTTGATAAACCTTAGAAAACTCTATTAATGCCTACAGAATCCCAATAAAATACTAATATACAATAAAAAGTGCTAATAAACCGTAACAAATCCTAAAGAACACTAATAAACCCTAAAGAATCCTAATAAATCCTAAAGAACCATAATAAACTCTAAAGAACACTGAAAAACCCTAAAGAACCCAACAAATGCTAAAACACATTACATAAACCCTAAAAACCGCTGCAATACCCAAACAAACCCTAAAACACAATAAAAACCCTAACAACCCCTATCAATCCCGAAAAAACAAATAAACCCTTAAAACCCCCCAAAAACCATTGAAAGCACATCAAATACCATAAAAACCATAAACACCCATTAACAACCCTTAAAACCCTAAAACCACTACAAACCATAAACAACCATTAAAACCCTAAAAAAGGCAACAAATAGATACATAAACCCAAAAAAAGTTACATAAACCCTAAAAATGCAACATAAACTCTAAAAATGCAACATAAACCCAAAAAACGCAACATAGTCCCAAAAGAACGCTACATAAACCCTAAAGCACTACATAAACCCTAGAACAGTAACATAGACCCTAAAAATGCAACATAAACATTAAAAAACACTACATAAAACCTAAAAACACAACATAAACTCTAAAAATAATACATGAACCCTAAAAACAAAACATAAACCCTAAAAAATGAAACATAGATGCTACATCATCCCTAAAAACACTATATAAACCCTAAAAAATGCTACATAAAACCTAAACCATAAATACGCTACAAAAACCCTAAAAACGATACATAAACCCTGAAAAATGCTACATAAAACCTAAAACCACTAACTAAACCATAAAAATGCTACATAAACACTAAAAATGCTACATAAACTCTATCAACGCTACAGAAACACTAAAAAATTCTACAAAAACCCCTAAAGATGCTTCAAAACCCTCAAAAATATTAAACCCTAATATACCATAATATAAAAAAATTAAACCCTAATAAACCTCTAATAAGCACTAGTAATCCCTAAAAAGGCCTTATAATCCCTAAAAACCCAAAGAGACTCTACTCAACCCTAATAAAACACCAAAAATATTTAATAAACCCAAATAAATGATAATAAAACCAAATAAACCCTAGAAACACGTTAAGAAAACCTAAACAACCCTAACCAACCCTAATAGACACCAATAAACCGTAATAAACCCCCAAAACCCCCTAAAAATAACTAATAAACCATAAATAAATCCAAATAAACCTACTCAACCCTAACAAACCTTAACACACCATAATGATCCCTAATAAAACCCTACAAAACCCAAATAATGAAAACAAATGCTAGTGTACCTTAAAAAATCCCTAGAAACCCAGATAAACTCTAATATAACCTAATAAAGCCAAAAAATGCTCACAAACAATAAAAACATGCTATATTACCTAAAAAGACCTAAAAACACTAATATAACCTAATAAAGACAACAAATGCTAATATACCATAAAAATCCCTAGAAACCATAATAAACCCTAATAAACTCTAATATAACCTAAGAAACCATAAAAACGCTCACAAAAGAAGCAAAATGCTCACAAACAATAAAAAAGGCTATATTATCTAAGAACACTTAACAAACACTAATATAACCTAATAAAACAAACTGACTAATAAACCCCTAACAAACACTAATAAACCCTAAAAATCCCTAATAAACCCTAATAAAAACTAATAAACCCTAATGAAACCATAGTGAAACCCTAAAAATAAATTATCAACCCTGATAAACCTTGACACACCATAACAAAACCTAATTAAACCCCACTAAACCCCAATAAAAAAACAATAAGAATAACAACATATTTGATAATAAAATAACGTGTGTGCATTGCATGTTCACGTGTATGGTAATAAAAAATAAACAATAATGCACGTGAATGTGCATGTGCATGGGCATGTGATGATAATAATAATAATAATAACAGTAACAACAACAACAACAATAATAATAATAATAATGCATTTGATAATAGAATAACGCATGTGCATTGATAAACCCAAGAAACAAACACCAAATAAATCCTAACAAACCCAAACAACCACAAATAAATTGTAACAAATCCTAACAACAGCAAATAAATCGTAACCAACTGAAACAACCCATAATAAACCCCCAATAAACTGCAATAAACCCTAACAAAGCATAATAAACACTAATAAATCATAACAAACCCAAATACACATCACTAAACCCTAATAAATAAAATAAACCCTAATAAACCCTAATAAATCCTAAACAACCCTAAAAAATTGATAAACCCAATAAAATGCTATTAATGCCTACAAAAGGCTAATAAAACCCTAATATACAAAAAAACGCTAATAAACTGTAACAATTCTTAACGAACACTAATGGACCCTAAAGAAAACTAATAAACCCTAAAGAACCATGTTAAACATTAAAGAACACTAAAAAACCATAAATAACCCAAAAAATTCTAAAACACATTATATAAACCCTAAAAACTGCTACAATACCCAAAAAAAACCCTAAGACACACAAAAAAACCCTAACAACCTCTATCAATCCCAAAAAACAAATAAACCCAAACCCCCCCCCCAAAACCCATTAAAAAGCAATCAGATACTATAAAAACCCATAAACACCCGATAACAATCCTTAAAACCCCTATCAAATACTACAAACCATAAACAACCATTAAAACCCAAAAAAGGCTTCAAATACATACATAAACCCTAAAAACAGAACATAAACCCTAAAAAATTCATAAAAAAAACCCTAAAAATGCAACATAAACCAAAAAACACTACGTAAACCCAAAAAATTATACATAAACCCTAAAATAACTACATAAACCCCAGAACTATAACATAAACCCTAAAAACACTCCATGAACCCTAAAAACGTTACATAAACCTTAAAAAATGCAACATAAATGCTACATCACCCATAAAAATGATACATAAACCCAGAAAATGCAACATAAACCCTAAAAAATTCTACATAAAACCTAAACCCTAAACACGCTATATAAACCCTAAAAATGTTACATAATCCATAAAAATGATACATAAAATCTAAAACCGCTAACTAAACCCTAAAAACTCTACATAAACACTAAAAATTGTACACAAACTCTAACAACGCTATACAAACCCTAAAAAATGCTACAAAAGCATAAAGATGATTTAAAACAATCAAAAATATTAAACCCTAATAAATCATAATATAAAAACTTAAACCCTAATAAACCCCTAATAAACTCTAATAATCTCTAAAAACACCTTATAATCCCTAAATTCCTAATAAACTCTACTCAACCCTAATAAAACCCCAAAAATACCTAATAAACCCAAATAAATGATAATAAAACCTAATAAACCCTAAAAACACGTTATGAAAACCTAAACAATCCTAACCAACCCTAATTGACACTAATAAACACTAATAAACCCTAATAAACTACAAAAAACCCTAAAATCCCTAATAAACCACAAATCAAGACAAATAAACCATACTCAACCCTAAAAAAACTTAACACACCATAATAATCCCTAATAAAACCCTACATAAGCCTAATAATGAAAAAAATTTCTAGTATACCTAAAAAAATCCCTAGAAACCCTAATAAACTCTAATATGACCTAATAAACCCTAAAAACGCTCACAAACAATAAAAAATTATCACAAACAATAAAAACGCGTTGTATTACCTAAAAATACATAGAATCATTAATATAACCTAATAAAGACAAAAAATGCTAATATACCTTAAAAATCCCTAGAAACCAAAATAAACTATAATAAACTATAATATAAACAAAGAAACCCTAAAATGCTCACAAACAAAAACAAAATGCTCACAAACAACAAAATCACGCTATAATATCTTAAAAGTTCTAACAAACACTAATATAACCTAATAAAACAAAAAAAAAACTAATGAACCCCTATGAAACCCTAAAAATCAATAATAAAACCTAATAAAAATGAATAAATCCTAATAAAAACCTCATAAAACCATAAAAATACCTTTTCAACCCTAATAAACATTAACACACCATAACAAAACCTAATAAAATCCAACTAAAGCCCAAAAAACAAAAAAAACTCAAATAAACCATTAAAAAGCCCTAGAAACCCTAACAAACCATAATAAATTCAATAAAAAAGTTCATAAAGCATTAAAAATGCTCATAAACACTAAAAACACGTTAATAAAACCTAAAAAGTCATAACAACCTATCATATATATTAACAAAAAACAAAAAAACACTCATATACCCAAATAAAAATACTAACAAACCCTAGTAAACCCTAACAACCCCTAACAAACCCTAATAAATCATACTCAACCCTAATAAACCCTAATAAAACCTTAAAGATACCGACTCAACCATAATAAAACCCTAAAAATACCTACTTAACCCTAATAAACCTTAACTAACCATAAAAACCCATAATAAACCCCACCAAACCCTTAAAAAAGCAAATATACCCTTAAAAATCCATAAACCCCTAATAAATTTTAATAAAACCTAACAAATATTAAAAGAGCTAATAAACCCGAATAAACACTACTAAACACTAAAAAACCCGAATATACGATTTAAAAATTAATAAAGCATAATGAACCATAATAAACCCTAATAAATCCTAAACATACCCAAATATATCGTAATATACCATAATATACCCTAATAAACCCAACTCAATCCTAATAAAACCCTAAAAATACCTAATAAACCCAAATAAACCTTGACACAACATAATAAACCCTAATAATATCCTAATATCCCCCACCAGACCCTAAAAAATGCTAATATACCATTAAAAAAACCTAAAACCCTAACAAACCACACTAAATGTTAATAACACATAAAAAATCCTAAAAATGATAGTAAGCCCTAAAAATACCTCTAATAATAATAGTAGTAATAACGCACGTGCTTGTGCATTTGTAGGTGCATAGTTTATATAATAAATAATAACGCATGTGCATGTGCATATGCATATGCATTTGCATGTGAATGACAATAAATAATAAATTATAAATAATAACACATGCGAATTGTATGTGTATGTGCATGAGCATGTGAAAGATAATAAATAATAAATAATAACGCACATCCTAGTGCATGTACATGTGCATGTGCATGTGCATGGTAATAAACAATAAATAATAACAAAGTCCACTTGAATGTGCATTTTCATGTGAATGATAATAAATAATAAATAATAACACTAGTGATAATAGAATAATGCAAGTGCATTGCATGTGCACGTTCATGAGAATAAATAATAATAACACATGTGATAATAGAATAACGCAAGTGCATTGAATTTTCATTTGCCTGCTAATAAATAATATATAATAACGAACGTGTATGTGCATTTACATGTAAGGATAAGGATAATGACGCATGCATGTGCATGGTAATAAACCCTAAAGAACCCTAATAAACCCTAAAGAACCATAATAAACTCTAAAGAACACTAAAAAACCCTAAAGAACCCAAAAAACTCTAAAACACATTACATAAACCCAAAAAACTGCTATAATACCCAAACAAACCCTAAAACACAATAACAAACCCAAACAACCCCTATCAATCCCGAAAAAAATAAACCCTTAAACCCCCCCCCCCCCAAACCATTGAAAACCCATAAAATACCATAAAAACCATAAATAAATGTTAACAACCCTTAAAAACCCTAAAAACCACTACAAACCATAAACGACCATTAAAACCCTTTCAAAAGAAAAAAATAGACACATAAACCCAGAAAATGTTACATAAACCCTAAAAATGCAACACAAACCCTAAAAACACAACACAAACCCAAAAAATGCAACATAAACCCCAAAAACACTACCTAAACCCAAAAAGCAGTACATAAACCCTTGAATCGTTACATAAACCCTAAACATCGCATCATAAACATTAAAAAACGGTACATAAGACCTAAAAACACAACATAAATCTTAAAAACACGACATGAACCCCAAAAACATTACATAAACCCTAATACATGGAACATTAAAAGCTACATCACCCTTAAAAATGCTCCATAAACCCAGAAAACGAAACATAATCCCTAAAAAATGCTACATAAAACCTAAACCCTAAACACACTACATAAACCCTAAAAACATTACATAACCCCTGAAAAATTCTACATAAAAACTAAAACCGCTAAATAAACCCTAAAAGCACTACATGAACACTAAAAATGCAACATAAACTCCAATAACGCTACACAAACACTAAAAAATGCTACAAAACCCTAAAGACGCTTAAAAACCCTCAAAAATATAAATCCATAATATACCATTATATAAAAACATAATCTCTAATAAACCCCTAATAGAATCTAATAATCCCTAAAAACACCTTATAATCCCGAAAACCCCTAAGAGACTCTAATCAACCCTAATAAATCCCCAAAAGTACCTAATAAACACTAATAAATGATAATAAAACCTAATAAACCCTAAAAACAAGTTAATAAAACATAAACAACCCTAACCAAAAATAATAGACACTAATAAACCATAATAAACCCCAAAAAATCCCTAAAAATCCCTAATAAACCATAAATAAATCTAAATAACCCCAACTCAACCCTAACAATCCTTAACACACCATAATGGCCCCTAATAAAACCCTACAAAACCCTAATAATGAAAACAAACACCAGTATACCTTAAAAAATCCTTAAAAACCCTGAAAAACTCTAATATAACCTAATAAAACCTAAAGAGGCTCACAAACAATAAAAAATGGTCCTAAAAAATAAAGACATGCTATATTACATAAAAAGACCTAAAAACACTAATATAACCTAATAAAGACAAAAGGGACTAATATACATTAAAAATTCCTAGAAACCATAATAAACCATAATAAACTCTAATATAACCTAAGAACCCTAAATATTCTCACAAACAAAAACAAAATGATTATAAACAATAAAAAATTCTATATTATCTAAAAAGACTTAACAAACACTAATATAACCTTATAAAACAAGAAAACAAATAAACCCCTAACAAACTCTAATAAACCCTAGAAATCCCTAATAAACCCTAATAAAAACTAATAAAGCATAATAAAACCCTTAAAATACCATCTCAACCAAAATAAACCATGAAACACCATAAAAAACCTAATAAACCCCAACTAAACCCCAATAAACAAAAAAATGTAAATAACCCATTAAAAAGCCCTAGAAACCCTAATAAACCATAATAAATTCTAATAAATCCCAATAAACCATAAAAAATGCCCACAAACACTAAAAACATGCTAATAAAACCTAAACAGTCCTAATAACCCCTCATATATATTAACTAAAACTAAAAAACACTCATATACCATAATATAAACACTAATAAACCCTAGTATACCCTAAAAATCCCTAACAAACCCTAATAAACACTACTCAACCCTAATAAACCCTAAAGATACCTACTCAACCCTAATAAAATCCTAAATATACCTACTCAACCCTAATAAATCTTAACACACTATAATAAAGCATAATAAACCCCACTAAACTCTAAAAAACGCAAATATACAATTAAAAAGCCCTAAAACCCCTAATAAATGCTAATAAAACCTAACAAAGCTTAAAAGAACTAACAAACCCTAAAACACCCTAATATACCCTCTTAAAAATTAATAAACCATAATTAATGATTGTAAACCCTAATAAATCCTAAACATACCCAAATATACAATAATACACCATAATATACCCTAATAAACCCAAATCATTCCTAAAAAACCCCTAAAAATACCTAAAAACCCCTAATTAAACTTAACACACCATAATAAACCCTAATGAAAACCTAATAACCCCCACCAAACCCCAAAAATGCTAATATACCATTAAAAACCGTAAAACCATAACAAACAATAATAAATGTTAATAACACCTAAATATTCTAAAAAATTCTAGTAAACCATAAAAATACCTCTAATAATAATAGTTGTAATAACGCACGTGCATGTGCATATTCATGTGCATGGTTTAAATAATAAATCATAACGCATGTGCATGTGCACCTACTTGCGCATTGTAATGTGAATAATAACAAATAACAAATTATATATAATAACACATGTGAATTACATGTGTTTGTGCATGTTCCTGTGAATGATAATAAATAATAAATAATAACACACATCCAAGTGTATGTTCTTGTGCATGTGCATGTGCATGTGCATGTGCATGTGCATGTGCATGTGGATGTGCATGTGCATGTGCATGTGCATGTGCATGTGCATGTGCATGTGCATGTGTATGTGCATGGTAATAAACAATAAATAATAACCAAGTCCACATGAATGTGCATTTGCAAGTGAAGGATAAAAAATAATAAATAATAACACATGTGATAATAGAATAATGCACGTGCATTGCATGTGCACGTGCCTGAGAATAAATAATAATAACACAAGTGATAATAGAATAATGCAAGTTTATTGCATTTTCATGTTCATGATAATAAATAATATATAATAACACATGTGCATGTGCATTTACATGTAATGATAATGATAATGATGCATGAACGTCCATGGTAATAAATAATAAATAACAACGCACGTGCTTGTGAATTTGTATTTGATGATACAAACAAAAATAATAATAATAATAATAATAATAATAATAATAGAATAACGCAAGTGCATTTCATGTGCACGTGAATAGTAGTGAATAATAAATAAATAATAATAAATAAGAACGCACATGCATGTGCATGTGCATTTACATTTGATGATAATATTAATGATACTACTTGTAATAATAATAATAACGCATGCACGTGAATGGTAATGCATAATAAATAACAACGCACGTGCATGTGCATTTTCATGTGATAATGATAATAATAATGATAATGATAATAATAATAATAATAAAAGAATAGTACAAGTGCATTTCATATACATGTTCATGGTAATAAATAATAAATAATAACGCATGTACATCTACATTTGCATGTGATGATAGTAATAACAATAGCAGTAGTAATAATAGTAGTAGTCTTGGTGATACTTTTAGTAGTACCAATGCATGGGATAATAGAATATTGCATGTTCATTACGTGTCCACGTGCATGGTAATAAATAATAACGCCCATGCATTTCATTTGCATCTGATGATGATGATGACAATCATATTAATATTAATATTAATATTAATATTAATATTAATAACAACTCATGTGATAATAAAATAACGCACGTGCAATGAATGTACCTATATGTGCATTCACATGTGTATTTTCATGTGATAACAACAACAACAACAACAACCACAATAATAATAATAACAACGCATATGATAATAAAATAAAGTGTGTGCATTGCATCTGAATGTGCATGGTAATAAAAATATAATAATAATGTATGTTCATGTGTATGTCAATGAGGATGAGATGATGATAATAATAATAATAATAACAGTAATAATATGTTATAGTTGTTTGAAAAAATAGCAGACAATACAATAATGCTGGAAATGGGGTCTCAAAAAACCTAACAAATCACATAGTCATTGAAAAAGGAATAAATTCTTCTTCAGGTGTCCATTTTGGATCCGTGAATAGTAAAACTGAATCTTATGGAATGAACAAGGATAAAAACATGTGCTGGAGACCGAACAGACACACAAATCAGAAGTTATGACCATTTTAAGAAAATTTTGATAGGCATTCGTACATGGAAATGGAGTTTTGGAGGCCTTCTAATGGTTTTATGGGATTTTGGGTCTCAAACATGACTTGAACTATGTTCATGTCATTCTTCTGCGTAGATCTCTTCGCTAATTTCGAATTGATATGTGGTAGAGCTCCAACGAACAACCAGAGAGAAAGTTATGGCCATTTGATGTTTGAATTTTTTTGGATTAGTATAACTAATATATCTTATATTTATATGATCTTCTTATAGTTTCTACTAAAATTGGTCCTTACTCATCTCATGATCTTTATTTTACTGGTCAGAGCACTCAAAGAAACACCCAAAGGATAAGTTATTCCTATTTAATGAGTTGCGGGTTTCTTAGGTTTTTAGGCGCTAGGAATGTTGCTCAATTTAAAACGACAATAACTTCTGCTATGTGTGTACATTTTGGCTCAACCATATATCAAATCAAATATTGTAAAATGATACACACTCTGGTAACCACTAGAAACCTTTTTGACATTCTGTAACCCCCCCCAAAAGACCCGGATCCCTTTGGATGGTCAAAAGATTGGCTTCTGGTGTCCGTTTTACAATAACATCTTCTATGGGTGTCTGTTTTTCCTCTACCACATATCAAATCGAAGCTTGCGACTAGACCTACACTCCTATAACAACTGAAGCACATTCTCACATCCTTGAAGGCCCAAAAAGGTACTTAAACCCTCCAAAAGACCATAACTTCTACTCCAGGAGTCCGTTTTGCCTCTACCATATATCAAATCGAAGCTTTTGACTAGATCTACACATCATTGATCAATAGAAACACCTTATAACGTTCTTAAAGTCCCAAATAGTCCTTATTTTCTCCAAATGACCATAACATCTGCTCTGGGTGTCTGTTTCACCTCTTCCACATATCAAAATGAAGCTTTCCACTAGCTCTACACATCTGCAAAAACCATGAACAACAAAATAACCCAAAAAACCCTAATCAAACCTAACACACCCTTAGAAACCCTAACACACCCCAATAAAACAAAAAATACTCAAATAAACCCAAACAAAACCTTACAATAACCTAAGAAACACTAACACACCCTTAGAAACCCTAACACACCCTTTGAAACCCTAACACACCCTTAGAAACCCTAGGACACCCATATAAACCCCAACACACCCATAGAAACCCTATCACAACCTTAGAAACCTTTAGAAACTATAACACACCCTCAGAAACCCTAAACCGACCATAAAAACCCTAACCCACCCTTAGAAACCCTAACACACCCTTAAAAACCCTAACAAACCCATAGACACCCTAAATCACTCTAATAAGCACTAACAAATCCTAACAAACCCTAACAACCAATAATAAACCATAATAAACCCTAATAAACCCCAATAAACCCTAAAAACCACTACAAAACCCTAATAAACACTAATAAATCGTAATAAACCAAAAAAACCCTATTAGACCCCAAAAAAACAACAAAATACATAAAAACCCAAATATACAACAAAAATGATATTAAACCATTCAAAATGATAATATTCACAAATAAACCCTAACAAACCCGGCAAAACGTGACAAACCCCTAAAAAACCCAAAAATGCTAAAAACCCAAAAAAATATAAAAAACCCTAAAAAACCCTAAAAACCCTAAAAAATCCTAAAAACCTAAAAAACCCAAAACAACCCAAAAACCCCTAAAAACACGAAAACACTGAAAACACCCGAAAACAAACCTAAAAACCCTAAAGAAACCTCAAAAAAACCTCAAAAACACTTAAAACCCTAAAAACCACTAAAACCACATAAAAACCACTAAAAAGCCTAAAAATGACTAACAAAACCCCAACCAAACCTAAGAAACCCTTAAAAACCCTAAAAACCCCCTTGCAAACCCTTAAAACCTCATAATAACCCCTAATACAACATAAAAACCCTTAAAGAACCCTAAAAACCCTTAAAGAACCACTAAAGCCACTAACAATGCTACATAAACCCTAAAAATTGTTACAAATAACCAAAAAATGCTTCAAACCACACAAAACGCAACAAAACCCCAAAAAATGCTAAAATAACCCTAACATATCCTAAAAAATCCAAACACACCCATAAAACCAAAAAAAACACATAAAACCCTAAACAACTCAAACAAACTGTAACAAACCGTAAAACCCTAACAAAACCTAACAAACCCTAACAACCACTAATAACCCCTAAGAACCACTAATAAACCCTAATAACCCTTAAAACCAAATATTAGACCCTAAAAACCATAATAAACACTAATAAATCGTTATAACATGTAATGAACCCTAACAAACTCAATTAGACACTAATATAATCTAAAACATCCCAAAAACCCCTAATATACAATAAAAAACTATTAAACCATAATAAACTGTAATAATCACTAAAAGCCCTAACAAACCTGACAAAACGCTACAAAAACCTCCAAATAATAGCCAATAAAACCCTAAAACCCCCTAATAAACCCTAATAACCCCAAAATAAATTGTAACAAACCCTAACAACCCCAAATAAATTGTAACAAATCCTAAAAATGCCAAATAAATCATAACAAACTGAAACAAACCATAATAAACCCCTAATAAACTGCAATAAACCCTAAAAATCATAATAAACTCTAATAAATCGTAATAAATCAAAATACACATTACTAAACCCTAATAAATAAAATAAACCCTAATAAACCCTAATAAATCCTAAATAACCCTAAAAAGGTTGGTAAACCCTTGAAAAAGATATTAATGCCTACAAAAGCCCAATAAAACCCTAATATACAATAAAAACGCTAATAAACTGTAACAAATCCTAAAGAACATGAATAAACCCTAAAGAACCCTAAAGAACCTTAAAGAAAAATATTAAACTCCAAAGAACACTAAAAAGCCTTAAAGAACCCAAAAATTCTAAAACACATTATATAAACCCTAAAAACATCTATAATACCCAAACAAACCCTAAAACACACTAAAAACCCTAACAACCCCTACAAATCACAAAAAACAAATAAAACCCTAACCCCCCCCCCCCCCAAACCATTAAAAATCCATCAGATACCATTAAAAAACTCTAAACACCCGTTAACAACCCTTAAAAAACCTAAAAAACCTACAAACCATAAACAACCATTAAAACCCTAAAAGGCCTTCAAATATATACATAAACACTAAAAATGTTACATAAACCCTTAAAAATGCAACCAAATACCTAAAAACAGAACATAAACCAAAAAACACAACATAAACATGAAAAACACTACATAAACCTTAAAAGTACTACATAAACCCTAGAACTGTAACATAAACCCTAAAAAACACAACATAAACCCTAAAAAGTGTAATGTATACATTAAAAAGTGCTATATAAAACCTAAAAACACAATATAAATCCTAAAAACACTACATGAACCCTAGAAACGTTAAACAAACCCTAAAAAATTCAACATAAATGCTACATCACCCCTAACAATGCTACAAAAACCCAAAAAATGCAACATAAACAATAAAAAATGCTACATAAAACCCAAACCCTAAACACACTACATAAAACCTACAAACGTTACATAAACCCTAAACATGACACATAAAATCTAAAACTACTAAATCAACCATAAAATTGCTACATAAACACTAAAAATGCGGCATAAACTCTAATAACGCTACACAAACCCTAAAAAACGCTACAAAAACCCTAAAGATGCTAAAAAACCCTAAAATATATTAAACCCTAATATACCATAATATAAAAAATTAAACCCTAATAAACCCCTAATAAACTCTAATAATCCTTAAAAACACCCTATAATCCCTAAAAACCCTATGAAATTATACTCAACCCTAATAAAACCCCAAACATACCTAATAAACACTAATAAATGATAATAAAACCAAATAAACTCTAAAAACATGTTAAGAAAACCTAAAAAACATTATCCAACCCTAATAGACAATAATAAACACTAATAAACCCTAATAAACCACAAACAAACCCTAAAAATCCCTAATAAGCCATAAATAAATCCAAATAAACCCTACTCAACCCTAAAAAGCCTTAACACACCATAATAACCCCTAATAAAACCCTACAAAACCATAATAAAGAAAAAAATGCTAGTATACCATAAAAAATCCTTAGAAACCCTGATAAATACTAATATAACATAACAAACCCTAAAAACGCTCACAAAAAATAAAAAAATGATCACAAACAATAAAAACGTGATATAATACCTAAAAAGACCTAAAAACATTAATATAACCTAATAAAGACAAAAAATTCTAATATACCTTAAAAATTCCTAGAAACCCAAATAAACCATAATAAACTCCAATATAAGCTATGAAACCCTAAGAATGCTCACAAACAAAAAAAAATTCTCACAAACTATAAAAACACACTATATTATATAAAAAGACCTAACAAACACTAATATAACCTAATAAAAATAAAAAACTAATAAACCCCTAACAATCCCTAATAAAAACTAAAAATCCCTAATAAACCCTAATAAAAACTAATAAACTCTAACAAAACCATAATAAAACCCTAAAAATACCTTCTCAACCCTAATAAACCTTGACACACTATAACAAAACCTAATAAAACCCAACTAAACCCCAATAAACAAAAAAACGCAAACAAACCATTAAAAGCCCTAGAAACCCAAATAAACCATAATAAATTCATATAAAAGACAATAAACTATTAAAAATTCTCAAAAACACTAAAAACACTCTAATAAAACCTTAAAAGTCATAAAACCCCCATATATATTAACAAAAACTAAAAAAACACTCATATACCATAATAAAAACACTAACAGACCCTAGTAAACCCTAAAAATCCCTAACAAACCCTAATAAACTGGACTCAACCCTAATAAAACCTTAAAGATACCGACTCAACCCTAATAAAACACCTAAAATACCTACTCAACTCCAATAAACCTTAACACACCATAATAAACCATAATAAACCCCACTAAACCCTAAAAACGCAAAAATACCATTGAAAAACCCTAAATCCCCTAATAAATTCTAAAAAACATAACACAGCTTAAAAGCGCTAATAAACCTGAATAAACACTACTAAACACTAAAAACCCTAATATACCCTCTTAAAAATTAATAAACCATAATGCAACATAATAATCTTTAATAAATCCTAAACATACCCAAATATACCATAATATACCATAATGTACCCTAATAAACCCAAATCAATCCTAATAAAACCCTAAAAATACCTAATAAACCCTAATAAACCTTGACACGCCATAACAAACCCTAATAAAATCCTAATAACCCCCACCAAACCCTAAAAACGCTAATATACCATTAAAACCCCTAAAACCCAAACAAACCATAACAAGTGTTAAAAACACCTAAAAATCCTAAAAAATGATAGCGAACACTAAAAATACCTTTAATAATAGTAGTAGTAATAATGCACGTGCATGTGCATATGCTTGTGCATTTTCATGTGAATGATAATAAATAATAACCCATGTGAAGTGCATGTGTATGGGCATGTGCATGTGAATGATAAAATAATAATAAATAAGTACGCACATCCATGTGCATGTGCATCTGTATGTGCATGTGTATGGTAATAAACAATAAAAAATAACCAAGTCCACATGAATGTTCATTTTCATGTTAATGATAATAAATAACAAAAAATAATACATGTGATAATAGAAAACGCACGTGCATTGCATGTGCACGTGCATTAAAATAAATAATAATAACACGTGTGATAATAGAATAACGCAAGTGTATTGCATTTTCATGTTCATGATAATAAATAATATATAATAACGCACATGAATGTGCATTTACATGTAATTCTAATGATAATGACGCATGCACGTGCATGGTAATAAATAATAAATAACAACGCACGTGCATGTGCATTTCAATTTGATGATACAAACAACAACAAAAACATCATCATCAACAACAACAATAATAATAATAGAATAATGCAAGTGTATTGCATTAGCACGTGTATAGTAGTAAATAATAAATAAATAATAGTAAATAAGAACACACATGCATGTGCATGTGCATTAAAATTTTAAAATCATATTGATAATACTAATAATAATAATAATAATAATAACACATGCACGTGAATGATAATAAATAATAAATAACAACGCACATGTATGTGGATTTCCATGTGATAATGATAATAATAATGATAATGAAAATAATAAAAATAATAAAAAATGTTATAATAATAATAATAATAATTAAAGAATAATTCAGGGGCATTGAAAATGCACTTGCATGGTAATAAATAATAAATAATAATGCTTGTGCATCTACATTTGCATGTGATGATAATAATAATAACATCAGTAGTAGTCGTAGTGATAATAGTAATAGTACCAATACATGTGGTAATAGAATATTTCATGTGCATTACGTGTGCACATGCATGGTAATAAATAATAATATATGCGCATTTCATTTGCATGTGATGATGATGACGATGATAATAATAATAATATTATTATTATTATTAACAATGCATGTTATAATAGAATAACGCACGTGCCTTGAATGTGCCTGTTTATGCATTTTCATGTGCATTTGCATGCGCATTTTCATGTGATGATAATAACAATAACAACAACAACAAAAACAACCACAATAATAATAAATACAATAAGAATAACAACGTATGTGATAATAAAATAACGTGTGTTCATTGCATGTGCATGTGCATGGTAATAAAAAATAAATAATAATGAATACGCATGTACATGAGATGATAATAATAATAATAATAACAACAGTAATAATAATAATAATAATAACAACAACAACGCACGTGATAATAGAATAAATCACGTGCATTGCATGTACAGTGCATGATAATAAATAATAACTCATAGAACACGTGATGATAATAATAAAAATAATTGTAATATTAATTATAATATCCCATGTGATAATAGAATAACACACGTGTATTGAATGTGTGCATGTATGGTAATAAATAATAATGCACGTGCATTTGCATTTTCATTAGGTGATAATAACAATAATAACAATAATAACAATAATAGTAATAATAACAATAACCATAAAAATGCACGTGATAATAGAATAATGTAGGTGCATTGCATGTGCGCATGCATGATAATAAATAACAATGGACACGCATGAGAATTTGCATGTGATGATAATAATAATAATAATATTAGTAATAATAATAATAATAACAACAACAACAACATAAGCACATGCATGGAAATAAATAATATATAATAAATAATAAATAATAACGTTGTGCATCAACATTTGTATGTGATGATAATAATAATAATAATAGTAATACCAATAATGATAATTATAATAATGATAATTATAATAGTGATCATGATAATAATAACGTGTGTGATAATAGAATAACACATGTCCTAAAAAACCCTAACAAAACCTAACAAACCCTAACAACCACTAATAACCCCTAAGAACCACTAATAAACCCAAATAACACCTGAAACCCACTATTAAACCCTAAAACCCTAATAAATGCTAATAAGTCATAACATCCTGTAATAAACCCTAAAACACTCTCTTAGACTCTAATAAATGCTAGAAAATCCCTAAAACCCCCAATATACAATAAAAACCACTATTGGACCATAATAAATCCTAATAATCACTAAAAACCCTAACAAACCCAACTAAACACTACAAAACCCGCCAAATAATAGCCTACAAAACCTTACAACCCGCTAATAAACTCTAACAAACTTTAATACCCCATAATAAATCGTAACAAACCCTAACAACCCCAAATAAATCGTAACAAATCCTAACAATGACAAATAAAGTGTAACAAACTAAAACAAACCATAACAAACCCCTAATAAACCACAATAAACCCTAATAGATCATAATAAACCCTAATAAATTGTATCAAACCCAAATACATGTTAATAAACCCTAATAAATAAAATAAACCCTATGAAACCCTAATAAATCCAAAATAAACCTAAAAAAGGTTGATAAACCCAAGAAAAATCTATTAATGCCTACAAAAGCCCAATAAAACCCTAATATACAATAAAAAATGCTAATAAACCGTAACAAATCCTAAAGAACACTAATGAACCCTAAAGAACCCTAATAAACCCTAAAGAACCATAATAAACTCTAAAGAACACTAAAAAACCCTAAAGAACCCAAAAATGCTAAAACACATTACATAAACCCTAAAAACTGCTATAATACCCAAACAAACCCTAAAACACAATAAAAAACCCTAAAAACCCTATCAATCCAGAAAAACAAATAAACCCTTAAAACCCCATCGAATACCATAAAAACCATAAACACCAGTTAATAACCCTTAAAAACCCTAAAACTACTACAAACCCTAAACAACAATTAAAACCCTAAAAAAGGCAACAAATAGATACATAAACATTAAAAAAAAATCATAAACCCTAAAAATGCAACATAAAAAAACACAACATAGACCCAAAAATCACTACCTAAACCCAAAAGCACTACATAAACCCTAGAACAGTAACATAGACCCCAAACAACACAACATAAACATTAAAAAACGTGACATTAAACCTAAAAACACAACATAAACTCTAAAAACACTACATGAACCCTAAAAACGTAACATAAACCCTAAGCAATGCAACATAGATGGTACATTACCCCTAAAAACTCTACATAAACCCAGAAGACTCAACATAAACCCTACAAAATTCTACATAAAACATAAACTCTAAACACGCTACATAAACCCTAAAAACGTTACATAAACCTTGAAAAATGCTACATAAAACCTAAAACCGCTAACTAAACCCTAAAAGTACTGCATAAACACTGAAAATGATACATAAACTCAATCAATGATACACAAACACTAAAAAATGCTACAAAACCCTAAAGATTCTTCAAAACCCTCAAAAATATTAAACCCTAATATACCATAATATAAAAAAAATTAAACCATAATAAACCCATAATAAACACTAACTATCCCTAAAAGGCCTTATAATCCCTAAAATTCAGAAGAGACTCTACTCAACCCTAAAAAACCCCCAAAAATATCTAATAAACCCTAATAAATGATAATAAAACATAATAAACCCCAAAAACACATTTAGAAAATCTAAACAACCCTAACCAATCGTAATAGACACTAATAGACACCAACAAACCATAATAAACCCCAAAAAATCCCTAAAATTCTCTAATAAACCATAAATAAATCCAAATAAACCCTACTCAACCCTAGAAAACCTTAACAAACCCTAATGACCCCTAATAAAACCCTACAAAATCCAAATAACGAAAAAAATGCTAGTGTACCATAAAAAATCCCTAGAAACCCTGACAAACTCTAATATAACCTAATAAAGCCTAAAAATTATCACAAACAATAATGACATTCTATATTACCTAAAAAGACCTAAAACACTTATATAACCTAACAAAGACAAAAATGCTAATATACCTTAAAAATCCCTTGAAACCATAATAAATCATAATAAACTCTAATATAACCTAAGAAACCCTAAAAACGCTCACAAACAAAAACAAAATGCTCACAAATAATAAAAAAATCTATATTATCTAAAAATACATAACAAACACTAACATAACCTAATAAAACAAAAAACTAATAAACCCCTAACAAACACAAATAATCCCTAAAAATCCCTAATAAACCTTTATAAAAACTAATAAAACCTAATGAAACCATAATAAAACCCTAAAAATACCTTCTTAACCCTAAAAACGCTTGACACGCCAAAACAAAACCTAATAAAACCCCACTAAACCTAAAAAAACCAAAAAACGTAAACAAACCGTTAAAAAGCCCTAGAAACCCTAATAAACCCTAATAAATTCTAATAAAACCTAATAAACCATAAAAAATGCGCACAAACACTAAAAACACACTAATAAAACCTAAAAAGTCCTAACAACCCCTCATATATATTATCAAAAACTAAAAAACACTCATATACCCTAATAATGCACGTGCATGTCCATTTACATGTAATGATAATGATAATGACGCATGTAGGTGCATGGTAATAAATAATAAATAACAACGCACGTGCATGTGCATTTGTATTTGATGATACAAACAATAACAACAACAACAACAACAATAATAATAATAATAATAGAATAACACAAGTGCATTTCATGTTCACGTTCATAGTAGTAAATAATAAATAAATAATAATGCACATGCACATGCATGTGCATTTACATTTGATGATAATATTAATATTACTAATTGTAATAATAATAATAACGCATGCACGTGCATGGTAATAAATAATAAATAACAACGCACATGCATGTGCATTTTCATGTGATAATGATAATAATAATGATAAGGATAATGATAATAATAATAATAATTGTGATAATAATAATTATAATAAAAGAATAATTCAAGTGCATTGCATATCCACACGCATGGTAATAAATAATAAATAATAACGCACGTGCCTCTATATTTTCATGTGATGATAGTAATAATAACATCATTAGTAATAATAGTAGTAGTGGTGGTGATAATAGTAGTAGTACCAATGCATGTGGTAGTAGAATATTGCATGTACATTATGTGTGTACATGCATGGTAATAAATAATAACGCATGTGCATTGCCTTTGCATGTGATGACGATGATGATAATAATAATAATAATATTTTTATTTTTATTTTTATTTTTATTTTTATTTTTATTAACAATGCATGTGATAATAGAATAATTAGCGTGTATTGAAAGTGTGTGTATGTTCATTTGCATGTTCATTTTCATGTGATGATAATAACAATAACAACAACAACAACAACCACAATAATAATAATAACAATAATAATAACAATGAAAGTGATAATAAAAAACGACGTGTGCATTGCATGTTCACGTGCATGGTAATAAAAATATTATAATAATGAACGTGCATGTGCATGTGCATGTGGACGAGATGATAATAATAATAATAATAATAATAAAAGTAATAATAAGTTATAGTTGTTTAAAAAAATAGCAGACAAGACAAATTTTTTAGAAATGGGGTCTCCAAAAACCTAACAAATCACATAGTCATTGAAAAAGGCATAACTTATTCTTCTGGTGTCTATTTTCACTCTGTGAATATTCAAACTGAATCTCATGGAATGAACTATGATAAAAATAGTTGTTGGAGGCCGAACAGACACATAAATCAGAAGTTATGACCATTTTTTAAAAAAATTGACAGGGATCCCTACATAGAAATCAAGTTTTGGAGGACTTATGATGGTTTTCTATGATTATAGGGTCTCAAACATGACTTTAACTCTATTCAAGTCATCCTTCTAAATAGATCTCTTCACTTCTTTTGATTTGATATGTGGTAGAGCTCATACGGACAACTGGAACGAAATTTATGGCCGTCTGAAGTTGGATTTTTCTTCGAGTGGTATAAATAATATATCTTATATTTCTTTGATATTCTAATAGTTTCTTCTAAATGTGGTCATCATTCATCTCAGGAGATTTTATTTGACTATCCACAATGCTCAAACGGACACCTGAAGGAGAAGTTATGCCTATTTTAGTGAGTTGTGAGTTTCTTATGTTTTTAGGCGCTAGGAGAGTTGCTCAATTTAAAATGACAATAACTTCTACTACCTGTGTTCATTTTGGTTCTACCACATATCAAATCAAAGATTGTCAAATGATACACACTCTGGCAACCACTGGAACCCTTTCTGACATTCTTCAACCCCCCAAAAGACCCAAAATCCATTTGGATGGTCAAAAGATTTCTTGTGGTGTCTGTTTTGAAATAACTTCTTCTATGGGTGTTCGTTTTTCCTCTACCACATATCCAATCAATTATTGCGACTAGAACTACACTCCTATAACCCCTGAAGAAACATCTCACATCCTTGATGGCCGAAAAATGTACTTAAACCCTCAAAAAGTTTATAACTTCTACTCCAGGAGTCCGTTTTGCCTCCACCATATATCAAATCGAATATTTCGACTAGATCTGCACATATGTGACCAATAGGAACACCTTATCACATTATTAAAGTCCCAAAAGGTACTTAAGTCCCCCAAATGACCATAACCTATACTCTGGGTGTTTGTTTCACCTCTACCACATATCAAATTGAAGCTTGCGACTATCACTACTACAACCTGGGCCTTTATCAGCGCTAAAAACCGGCATTAACAGTGCTAGAAAAGCGTTGTTAATGCCGGCGTAGATAAAGGGGGGTCCCCTTTATCAGCGCTCCAAGAAGCACTGATATAGGGGACCTTTATCAGCACTTCTTTTAGCGTTGATAAAGGTCTCCTATATCGGCGCTTGACGGAGCGCTGATAAAGGGTTCCTTTATCAGTGCTCCTCTAGTGCTGTTAAAGGTGTCTTTTATCAGCGCTAAAAAAGCGCTGATAAAGGCCCCATCGCCTGCACCAAAAAAAACAGTACCTGCACACCTGCACACCTAAATACCTGAACAAAGTAGCACATGCACACCTGCACACCATACCACCCGCACCCAATATTTTGATCAACAATGGTATATAGATTTACTTAACATCATGAATAAAAAAAACGCATTTCTATATACATTTCAAACATTGTTTTACATGGTTACACTTAGAATTATTCGACAACAGTTATAAACATTCATGTTTCATCCTTGGATATCCGTGATCCGCTCTCGACGGTATTTGTTGCCGAACAAAGCATCCGAACTCAAGGAAAAAAATTCACCTATATAAGAAAACAAATATTATGTTAGTAATGCAATAATGAAAGAAATTAAAACATTAATATGAAAGAATACATTAATATGGAAATGTGAAACTTAAATATGAAATTTTAAACTCAAAAGTTTTCATTTTCATAAAAATGAAAGGGAATAAAAATGAAACTTAAATATGAAATTTTAAACTCAAAAGTTTTCATTTTCATAAAAATGAAAGGGAATAATGTAAAATCAATATGTTTGGCGTATGTCATTGGTGTTGTTTTCCAAAGTCTATCTCAATTTGAAATTTATATCAGACACTTTTAGTCAAACCAGTCACGCCATAGGTCGGATTGAGGTGCGGTCGATTCATACACGTCGCAAATGACTCGCGGATTGTTGTCCTAAAGTATCAAAACAATCCGAACGCATTTGCTCGGTTTGGCATATGTCATTGGTGTTGTTTTCCAAAGTTTATCTCAATTTGAAACTGATATCAGACACTTTTAGCCATACCAGTCACACCGTGCGTCGGATTGAGGTGCAGTCGATTCGTACATGTCACAAATGACTCGCGGATCGTTGTCCTAAAGTATCAAAACAATCCGAATGCGTTTTCTCGGTTTGGCGTATGTCATTGGTGTTGTTTTCCAACGTTTATCTCAATTTGAAACTGATATCAGACACTTTTAGTCATACCGGTCACGCCGTGCGTCGGATTGAGGTGCGGTCGATTCGTACACGTCACAAATGACTCGCGGATCATTTTCCTAAAGTATCAAAACAATCCAAACGTGTTTGCTCGGTTTGGCATATGTCATTGGTGTTGTCTTCCAAAGTTTATCTAAATTTGAAACTGATATCAGACACTTTTAGCCATACCGGTCACACCGTGCATCGGATTGAGGTGAGGTTGATTCTTACACGTCAAAAATGACTCGCGGATCATTTTTCTAAAGTATCAAAACAATCCGAACGCGTTTTCTTGGTTTGGCGTATGTCATTGGTGTTGTTTTCGAAAGTTTATCGCAATTTGAAACTGATATCAGACACTTTTAGCCATACCGGTCACGCCGTGCGTCAGATTGAGGTGCGGTCAATTCGTACACGTCACAAATGACTCTCGGATCGTTGTCCTAAAGTATCAAAACAATCCGAATGCATTTTCTTGGTTTGGCTTATGTAATTGGTGTTGTTTTCCAAAGTTTATCTCAATTTGAAACTGATATCAGACACTTTTAGCCATACCGGTCACACCATGCGTCGGATTGAGGTGAGGTCGATTCGTACACATCACAAATGACTCGCGGATCGTTGTCCTAAAGTATCAAAACAATCTGAACGCGTTTTCTCGGTTTGGCGTATGTCATTGGTGTTGTTTTCCAAAGTTTATCTCAATTTGAAACTGATATTAGACACTTTTAGCCATACCAGTCACACCGTGCATCGGATTGAGGTGCAGTCGATTCGTACACATCACAAATGACTCTTGGATCATTGTCCTAAAGTATCAAAACAACCCAAATGTGTTTGCTCAGTTTGGCGTATGTCATTGGTGTTGTTTTCCAAAGTTTATCTCAATTTGAAACTGATATCAGACACTTTTAGCCATACCGGTCACTCCGTGCATCGGATTATGGTGCGGTCGATTCGTACACGTCACAAATGACTCGTGGATCGTTTTCCTAAAGTATCAAAACAATCCGAACGCGTTTTCTTGGTTTTGAGTATGTCATTGGTGTTGTTTTCCAAAGTTTATCTCAATTTGAAACTAATATCATACACTTTTAGCCATACCGGTCACTCCGTGCGTTGGATTGAGGTGCGGTCAATTCATACACGTCACAAATGACTCGTGGATCGTTGTCCTAAAGTATCAAAACAATCCGAACGCGTTTTCTTAGTTTGGAGTATGTCATTGGTGTTGTTTTCCAAAGTCTATCTCAATTTGAAACTGATATCAGACACTTTTATCCATACTGGTCACGTCGTGCGTCGGATTGAGGTGCGGTCAATTCGTACACGTCACAAATGACTCGCAGATCATTGTCCTAAAGTATCAAAACAATCCGTACGCATTTTCTCGGTTTGGCGTATGTCATTGGTGTTGTTTTCCAAAGTCTATCTCAATTTGAAACTGATATCAGACACTTTTAGCCATACCGGTCACGTCGTGTGTCAGATTGAGGTACGGTCGATTCGTACACGTCAAAAATGACTCGCGGATCGTTTTCCTAAAGTATCAAAACAATCCGAACGTGTTTTCTCAGTTTGGCATATGTAATTGGTGTTTTTTCCAAAGTTTATCTCAATTTGAAACTGATATCAGACACTTTTATCCATACCGGTCACGCCGTGCGTCAGATTGAGGTGCGGTCGATTCGTACATGTCACAAATGACTCGCGGATCGTTTTCCTAAAGTATCAAAACAATCCAAACGTTTTTTCTTGGTTTGGCGTATGTCATTGGTGTTGTTTTCCAAAGTTTATCTCAATTTGAAACTGATATCAGACACTTTTAGCCATACCGGTCACATCGTGCATCGGATTGAGGTGCGGTCGATTCGTACATGTCACGAATGACTCGTGGATCATTGTCCTAATGTATCAAAACAATCCGAACGCGTTTTCTAGGTTTTCCATATGTCATTGGTGTTGTTTTCCAAAGTTTATGTCATTTTCAAACCAAGTAGTAGGAATTCACTAATCTAAGGATATGAATCTGTTGACGCTCCTTTCATCACAGAATCTAAAGATTGGAAAAGGGGAATATATGAGCACAAAGTGATTCAAACTTTGAAGAAAACATCAAAAATTGACAAAGGGATAAAGAAGGAAAACTTTTCCCATAGGCCGCGCAAGTTTCCTCATGGTCGCGTAAGTGGACTTGCGCGACGCACCTTGGCGCGCAAGTGACTTGCGCGACCTAATTGATAACCTCCTGGTAACTGCCTGGGGTCTTCTCCTGCCTATAAATAGACCCTGTGGGCCCCCCATTCAGGAGGATCTTTTTTTCAGAAACTCGGATTGAAGCTCCCGATGCCCAAGTCTCTTTTCAAAGATTCCGGAACACTTCTAAGGTAATTTCTTACCTAGAACGGAAGATCTAAAGAGAGGGAGTAAGGCTTAAGTGTTGAAACTCATCAACACTTGCGCACCTGAGTGGTCAGCCCTTAAGGGAAGTGGTCACACTTGCGCACCACCTTATTCCTTCGATATAACTTGCCCGTCCCTTTTTTGGAAGAACCTCAAGAGGATTTTAAAGGCTATAATGAAGAGTCTCTCAAGTATCTCAAATGCTGGTTGAATATCGCGCAAGTACCCACCATGTCGCGCAGGTATACCTGCGCGACCAATACTTGCGCGCCGCCGCAGTACCTGCGCGCCTTCCAAGACTTGCACGCCCCTTCCTTCTTGGGTGCCTTTCTTTCCCATTTCACCCCTCTTAAGCCATTACACCATTCCTTTTCAAGATTTAGTCTTCAAGACACTCTTCAAAGCCATTTATGGCATGATTTCTTGATTTAACTTCCTTATCTGAAAGGAATTCGGTGGAATATCTCTCAATACCTAGTGATTTAAATATCTTTATGTCACTAAATATGGAGAGTTCATTCATTCAACCTCATCCTTTAAGATGAGAGAATCCTTAACCTGGGTCTCCTTTTCAGGAATAATCCCCAGTCATAAGTCTTATATATGGGCATCCTCCTCAGGAGTAAGCCCCAAATTCTTAAAATTCCCAAATTTGGGCATCCTCCTCAGGAGTAAGCCCCAAACCTGAATCCTTAACCTGGGTCTCCTTTTCAGGAATAATCCCCAGTCATAATCCCTTAACCTGGGTCTCCTTTTCAGGAATAAGTCCTAGTCATAATCTTGGGCTTCCTTTTCAGGAGTAAGCCCCATGTCCCCTAACATGGGTCTCTTTTTCATGAATAAGTCCCAGTCATAATCTTGGGCATCCTCTTTAGGAGTAAGCCCCAAGTCCCTTAATTTTTGGGCATCCTTCTTAGCAGTAAGCCCCAGATCCTCTAATTTGGGCTTCCTTTTCAGGAATAAGCCCCAAGTCCCTTAAATTCTCTTTAACCAGTCCTAATTTATGTTTGATCTGTGATTCCTTCTCAGGAGTAAAACCCAGTTATAAATCCTCTCCTAATTTGGGTTTCCTTTTCAGGAATAAGTCCCAAGTTAGAGTATTCAAATCTCCATGAAGCACATATACCTTTATGGACCCTGTTCCTGGATTTTCTCCCTAAAATAAATCCTAACCTTCATTTATCTGGGCAGACATATATACATAAGCCCCAAACCATTTCTTATGATTACATTTTTCATGGCCCAATTGTCTATTTTTTTACAAATACCTCTTGTTTCTCACACCGAGCATGACTCATGTGAGCTTAGAGAGTAAAAGTAATTATGAAATCCTTCTTTGAGCCATCAATCATAAACATTATACTCCCTTACTCGAACTACGTGGGTTCTGATTCCTTTTCCAAAACAAAGGATACATAGGTAGCCCATCTATGGGTTCGATCCCAACTCTGAAATAATTTATGTCCTTCTGAATGACAATAAACTTCAAGTGCCCCACTGAGTGGCTTTAAAATAAGCCTGGTCATCATAATGACCAATAGACTTTTATATAAATATTTTGAAGGATACCATTGACCAAGAATCTCTAAATAGACATAGATGATTATCTATTGATGAAGAACCTCAAATACATATAAAAGATTCTCTAAATTTATTACATATTTAATCATTGATTGTTAAACTGAAGGAAAGCTCATTTTATACTTGGTAATGTAATAAGGATTCACGAACATAACTTAAATCTATAAAGAGAGTCCCAGAATAGACAATAATTCCCCTCAAAAAGGTGTGATGAGTCCGACCTCCCATCCTCTCGACCAATGGAAATTCCTAAGCCTCATCAGTTCACAAACTAATGAAGCGCCTACCTTTGGAATGTAGGTCCAAGTGGATGTGGAATCATTGGATGTTTCCAGTTCTACGAACAAACCCGTTAGAAACCGATCAGAACGTTTGAATCTCCCATCCAGGAGGTCATCCCCGAATTCTGAGGGAAACCGAAAATGGTGAACCCGACATGAATCCTTAACCAAGTTAAAATGATGTTTTAACTATTTGTTAAGACCCTATTTAAAACTCAATAAGAGGGATATCAAAAACAATCATTGACATGTGTGCTCATCCAAAGGATGAAGTGGCTGAATTTTATCTTGATTACGTCTGTTATATCAAAAAGGCACTCTTTTCCAAGATCTTCTGTATTTCCATAATGTCTTATCTCAAATTCACATCTGTGAATACTACTTCTGCAAATACCACTGCTGCTATTCCTACTGGATCGTCATCCGCTCTGAGGATGACATCACCTACTCAGCGTCTTCAACGCTGGGTATCAAATGCACTGGTTAAGGAGTACCGTCAACACTGTACCATCCCAACTCTGGAGGCTGCCCGACAGGCCCTCCAAGTGAACAACTCACACAGGTCATCCGGACAACGACGACCAGTGATTAAGAGGCAGACGGTGTTGACTACCGTCTCCAACCGTTTCGGGTCGTTATCCCCAGAACGCAATTTCCATTCGCTCCCTTACTCTGAGGAAGTGAATGAGTAGGTCCCTCAGGGCCTTAATTCAAAAAGACAGGAGTCCTTCCCAAGGGCTCCCATCAACAATCGCCGCTAGACTAGTGCGGCAGTGCACCCTCAACATGATGAGGGTACCGACTCCAGGCATTCAGCTCAGGTTCCTCGAACCCGAGCAGGCAAGATGAACTGCCAGAGACGGAATCCGGTTAACAATGGGAAGGTTTTCATCCCTGCCATCTCCGTAGAAGTCCACCAACCTAACTTTGTGGCGAACAACAAACATGCACACACACCTGTCCGTTTTAATTCCGCTGTCCAGCAGACTCGTCTGGCAGCATCAAGCCAATCCCGCCAGGCAATTCTGCCGGAGTACTATAGGTAGGAACATACACTTGCTTATAAATCATCAGTTAGTCAGCAAGCTCGCCTTATTACATATGATGGATCTCGTCAACCGCATTTGGCGAAGTGTAATCAGCAGGCACATACACCTGATAGTACTAATCAAGCCTACCAATAGTCTCGCTTGATAGCGCACGGAGAAGTCAGACTGAAAGCTCCGATGACAAAAAGGAGGCAGACTCAACTCTCTGCCTCCACACTTGAGTACTGTCAGGATTCACTGACAAGAAAAGGAGGACAGGAGCAGGCACATACACCTACTCCAAGCCCAGAATGGACGTATATCCCCGTTCCGGTAGCTGAAGTCACCAAACATATTTTTTCAATGGTGAAAGAGCAGAAGAAAATTCCTGCTCATATTCTGGATGCTTTCCAGGATATCATAACAGCTTCAGAATCATCTCAGGGAAAGACACATAAATCTTTCCCTAGCAGTGGAGTGACACATCAATGATTCACTCCGGAACAGACACACACATCTGTTCCAGTCCAAGAGGGTTTTGGGGCATACTCCCCCATATAATACAGACAACCAAGTCAGGCACATACACCTTATTTGAGTGGAGAGCGTCAGCCTAACCTGACCATCCTTCCTGATCAGGCACATACACCTGCTCAGAGTAACCACTTTCGTCAACAAGTGGTTTCCAAAGTGAGTAAGAAGGCATCTAAGAAAATATCCGCCCAACACAGTCAGGAGATCAAAGGCCAATCTGTAACAAGGCCTTGCTCGATGCTGGAGTTCTTGAAGCCCTCAGACATTTATCTGTTGGAATTCAAGATTCTACTCCCTCAGTTCCCAATAACGGGAACATTAATTCCGAAAGTCTTCAACAAACACTTCCTCATGAAGGCTTGCTTCATGAAAATTCGGTCAATCTTGAAGTTTCTTCTTCAGATGAGAGCCACAGGAACCCTCTGTGTGGTCAGAAGACCAAGGAGCAAGAGATCTCATCTTTTGTTGTAACCCATTATGGTGGTCCTCCCCATGATGATGAATTTCGCTACGAAAGTCCTCTCCACAGTAGTGATTCACATTGCCTGGAAAATACTCCAGTGGACAATGTAGTGCCAAGAAAGCCCTCTTATCCTGAGGCACTTGCAAATTCGAAACCAGTCATGTCTGATGCTTTATCGCTAGAAAGTGAAATACTTTCTCAATCAGAAGATAGCCCAGGGTGTAGGTCATTCTCCGAACCACCCCTAAGTCATGCATCTTCTAGTTTGATCAATGATATCCCTACCAATCTTGTTGAATCCAATGAAGCAACAAGGAAACACCAACTCTGGTCAAAACAGGTAGAAGAATCTTCATTTAATGATAAAGAGGAAACGCTGAACATGAGGAAAAAACTGGCGAAAAGTGAGGTACCAGTCATGTTTTGACCTTTGGCTGACTCCCAGTATGACATTCCAAAGATGTTGACGGAAGATGGAGTCCATGATATTCGTCTCAACATATGGAAAACTCTTTGTCAATTGAAGAAGAAGGTATTATCTTATGATGAATATGAAAATCATCTTAAGATAATAGAAGGGCTACAACGTCAAATTGATTTGGCATCTCTATCAGTCTCTCAGTATCCGAAGGCTGAAACGAAACAGAGAACCCTTCAACGTTCATGCCTTGGCACACTAAGAAAATTGCGTCAGTTAATTGCCAATGCTCCATCTGGTGTTCATATCAGAGGATGGGGTGTTCACGGAGCACTACATTTCACAGTGATTTCCAGTCAGTAAAGCCCGCTGAAAATGGTCTCATGCAATGTTATTGCCCATGGCCAGCCACAGTCAATGGGCTTTGTTCATAATCAAAAGCTTTCTCAAGAACAGGCTTCAACTAGTTCCTCTCAAAATAAAGCATATAGAGAAAAAGTTGTTGAATTGCTCCAACATCAAGCAGGAGAGAATATTGCACAAGCCTCTCGTATGGAGCAAACACATCATCAAATGACATAAGTTTTGGAAATCATCCAACGGTCTGTTAAACCAGGTGATAAAAGTGGATACAGGCTAATGCATCCAGCTAATTTCCAAACTAAGATTCGCAAGATCAAGAGAGCTTTTAAGAAGGTCTCAGACATAGCATGTCAAGAGCCACCCCAGCTTGTCAGACTGTGGACTCCTTTAACCCAACCCTCAGAGTCAACAAATGGGATTCGAGGAGTTGAGCGGAAGCAGCAGGAACATCCCCAGTTCTCGAGACTGGGGAATCTTTCAAATCATCAATACCCTTCTCAGAGAATATCGGTCTTTTCTCGATTGGGGAAGAATCCCCAAGAGGAACGAAGAGCCAAATTATCAGGAGATTTCCTCCAAGTTATAGCTCGTCAAGAAGTTCCTAAAATATTAAATCAACAAAAGGCAATGTCTCATCAAAGACATGAAAGAAGACAATATCGCAAAAATGTTGATAGAAGGGATGTGATGCATTATACATCAATCAATTTCATCAATGTCGTTGTTGCTAATCCACTAGAGAAGACTCACTCAGGGGACTGAGATGAAGAGCTTCCGGCTCAAGAAAATGTATGCGCCGATACAAATGAAGAAGGTGTGCGTACACGAAGTCAAAGAATTACTCAGAACCTAGGTAATCCACCTCCTTCTCTCCAAAAAGTATCCAACAAAGGGAGGGGAATGAATCAGGTTACATATCCTTCCTTTGGAGAAGGTCAATCGCTCTCGTTAGAGCAAAGGTTTGCACAACAAGAGGAAGAAATGAAAGAATTAAGAAGGTTGAATGCAGAACTACTTCAGAGTAGTCTTCTTCTTAAGAATGCTGAAGTCCGATAGCCAAAGGAATTTTTTGTAACTACTGAGATGGATCAGGAATATCCTCCTTTATCAGTACACCCTCAGAGGTCTAATCCTATGGGTCAAACGCAACAACGGTTGGCAGTGCTACCATCAGTTGCAGCACCAATCACCACGTCTGTCCAAGCTCCATTCATTGCACCTACCCAAGACCAAATTCAACCTGATGTTTCTCAAAAGTTAATAACTACTATTGAGTCATTAACAGCTCGGTTAGAAACTATGGAAGGGAAACGGGCGCAAGTTCAACCAGAAAAGAAAGTTTACCCTGAATGGGTAGATTCAATTTCTCCTCCATCTAGTTTTGGAAACCCTATTTTCCCTACTTTCAATGGATCAGGCGACCCTGAACAACATTTGACGCATTACGTGTCTTGTTGTGATCCTATTATGGGAACTATAGAGTAGCAAGAAGCAGTGAAACTCAGATACTTCGTGCGAACCTTTCAAGGGCCAGCTTTTGTCTGGTATACAAGCTTGCAATCCCAGTCAATCATCAGATGGGAGGATCTTCGTCAAAAATTCCTTCTTCAGTTCAGCTCAACTTTTCCAAAAACGACAGTTTTCGATCTTACAAACTGCAAGCAAAGGGAGAATGAAAGACTCTCTAATTTCATTGCTCGCTGGAAGGGATTAACGTATTCCCAGAGTTTAGCACTCCCTCAGGAAGAGCTGTTTCCAATATGTGTGGCAAATTTGCGTGATGAATTATGCATGCCATTGATCCCTGTGAAATACATAGGAGGGTTTCGAGACCTTACTTCAATCACTCAGCAGATTAAATATTCCCTTATACAGGCTAAGGTTAAATCTCGTGTAATTCCATCAGCTTTAGGAAGGAGAATGGGTAAAGCAGAAACTGCTACAGTTATTCTTAAACAAGCTCCTATACCTATTTCTACTTCAAAACCTTCATCTTCTCGAAGGGATCCACCTCCTGAACGCCAACAACAAAGGTCGTTTCGTCCAATTGATCAAAGATATCAACGACGAAAAAAATTTTAGGATTTGAAGAGTAAAACATACTCTTTCCGAAATGAGAAAGTTCCTGGTTACTTCATTTCAGCTCTGGAAAATAATTTGGTTCAATTACCAGTGCCCAAGAGGCCAAACAAGGAAGGAGATGAAGACCGTCCCAATTATTGTCCCTTTCATCAAATGTTGGGTCATCCCATCCAGGAGTGTTTTGTCTTTAAAGACCTCCTGCAAAAGATGGTCGACTTGGGAGAAGTCAAGTTGAAAGGTTCTTCGACTCAGATAGCATGTGTTACTGCTACAGTTCTAGAGGAGGAAGGTGAATGGAAAGAAGTCAAAAGCAGAAATACACAGAAGTATGATGATTGGATGGTCAGAAAGACAATAAACCGGACTCATGCCATTTTGCGAACATAATTAAAGAAACCAATTGTGCCTTCTTCCATGAATATTGCGGTAAAACCCTCTTCGTCAGAGGGAAAATCCTCAAAGAAACGGTTTGATTCAAAGAAGAAAAAAGAATCAGAAGAAGATGAGTATGTGTCAAAGCCTAAATTATCATTGACTCTGGAAGACTTTATGCCATCTACTTCAAAACCACGGGCACCGCCCCATCAAACAGCACAGCCTAAACAGGCTAGTCAGGCATAGTCTTTATTAGACGAAGAGTTAATCTTCGGTTCTGTTAATATGATTCAATTAACAGATCTGTATTCCAGTCATAATTTCAATTTTTATGAGCCTGAATTCCCTGTATCAAATAAGGGAATCCGAGGAAGTTCCCGAGGTTCAGGATACAGGGGAAGACATGGATCTTTCCGAATCCACTACTCTAATTATACCCCTTCTAGCACTGTGTATGCAGCAGAAACTCGTGGTAGAGCCCTTCAGCGAGCTAAAAAATAACAAGCAGGTTTTTCTGCTAATAGCCAACTTAGTCTTGGCATAGTTATTTTAGAAGACCGATTGAAGGTTCCATCTTCTTTATCTCAGAAAGTAAATGGATCTAATTGGTCTAATCTTCCAAAACCTAGGATGTTGCCAACTTCTATCCCAATACAAGATGCATCAGCTTCCAAAGCATCTGCTTCCAAGGTACCTGCTAAACCGCATATTCCTGTTGGGAAACGCAGACCTTTAGATCAAAAGTATGATATATTGAAACACTTGTCCCAAGTACCAGCCAAGTTATCAATTTTGGATGCTTTGAATCTGTCAAAAGATCTTCGGGAAGCACTCATCGAAGCTTTGTCAAGTCCTCGGGAGTTTGAAGCTGAAATTGCTGCAGCTGAAGTCTATCACATAGAGAATAATCCTGCAGAATGCCATGCAGTGATATCTTTTACTGATAAATATGAAGATGATGTTGTGCATGGGAACATAAAACCTATGTACTTATCTGGAAAATTCAATGGTGTAGATATCCGAAGAGATTTCATTGACAATGGTTCAGGAGTCAACCTCATGCCCATTCGTACACTTCGTCGATTGGGCCTCACGGAATCTGATTTATCTCCTTCTACCATGATGTTACAAGGATATGATAAAAATGAACAAGAACCATTGGGCGAAGTTACACTCAGAACTCAGTTTGGAGATCTTGTATCCAATTCGGATTTCATGATTGTTGATCAAGACTCAGCTTTCAACGTCTTGCTTGGAAGACCCTGGCTACATCAGCATGCAGCTATCCCTTCATCATACCATCAATGTCTCAAATACTGTTTCAATGGTCAAGTTGAAACATTGTATTGTGATAAGACCCCGTTCAAGACATGTGAGTCTCAATACATTGAGGCAGAATTTTATCACATGAAGGGAAGAGAAAAATCTACAATGAAGGAAATTACCAAAGTTAATGCTCCATATGGTTTGGAGAAAATTCCAATAAATCCATTTATACATGTGAGTATAGATTATGTGTTACCTATTAGTCAAATTGACAAAATAGGCCCAAATAAAAATACTCTTATGGAAAGATCCATAATGTCAATTACGGCAATTGAGCCAGACAACATGGGAGAAATTGGTAACCTACCAAACAGTGATGAAAGCACAAGTGGTGACGTCTTCATTTCATCTGCTGAAATCCAACAGGTCTATACTTCGCCAATCAGACCAGAAGAAGTTATAGAAACATCGGAGGTGAATAATGATGTCAATTCTCAATCCATCATCTCCTCTTTATTTCCCAAAGAAGGCCCTTTATCATCATTAGGGTCGGAAATAGAAGCTTCTTCTTCAAAATGTGAAAATTTTGACATCTCTTCTGATCATGAAAATTTCGTTTTGTCATCTACTATGCAAGTAGAAACGGAAGAAATAGCACATGATGAAGAGGAAGAGGAAGATCTTAGAGATGCTCCTCCAGCATTTGAAGAGGGTATCTCTACCACTGTGGATGAACTCAGAGAAATAAATCTGGGTACAGAGAAAGATCCACGCCCCACTTTAATTAGTGCGGCCATGACCCTTGAAGATCAAGAGATGTATATTTCTTTTCTAAAGAAAAATAAAGATATTTTCGCTTGGAAATATATATAAATGCCTGGGCTTGATCCTGATATTGCTACTCATCATTTGGTTTTACCAAAAGAACATCGAGGATTTAAGCAAGCCGCGAGAAGAACACACCCAACTTATGCTTCCAAAATTGATGCTGAAGTGGATACTCTGATCAAAGATAACTTCGTCAGAGAATTTCAATATCCCAAGTGGTTGGCTAATATTGTCCCTGTAAAGAAGAAGAACGTACAAATTAGGGTTCGCATCGATTTCAGAGATCTTAATCGGTATTGTCCTAAAGATGATTTCCCAGTTCCGATTACAGAACTCTTAATTGATGTGACGACTGGCTATGAAGTAATTTCCTTAATGGATGGATATTACGGATATAATCAGATCCGAATGGCCCCAGAAGATGAGGAATCTACAACCTCCAGATCCCCTCAAGGTGTGTTTTGTTACCGGGTGATTAACTTTGGTTTAAAGAATGCAGGTGCAACATATCAACACGCCATGCATCGTATCTTCAAACCTTTCTTAGGGAAGTATGTTGAATGCTATGTAGACGATTTAGTGGTTAAATCCAAACAACGTTCTAATCACTCGGTTGATTTGGAAGTCATATTCCACAAGCTTCGACAACATAATTTGAAGATGAACCCCTTAAAATGTGCTTTTGGGGTAACCTCAGGAAAATTCCTCGGCTTTGTTGTACGCCATCGTGGTATTGAAGTAGATCCTGAGAAGACCAAATCAATCCTTGGTATGTCACATCCTCAGAATTTGAATGAATTAAGAGGACTTCAAGGACACTTAGCCTATATTCAGCGTTTCATCGTCAATTTGGCAGGCAAAAGTTTACCCTTTACCAAATTATTGAAAAAAGGAGTCACATACCAGTGGACTAAAGAATGTCAAGAAGCGTTTGATGTTCTCAAGAAATACCTCTTGAGTCCACCAGTACTCATGCCACCTGTTGAAGGTAGAACACTTATCCTCTATCTGACAGCTCTAGAGTGATCATTGGGTGCCTTTCTCGCCCAAAAGAATGATGTTGGGAATGAAAATAGCCTCTACTATCTCAGTAGAACTATGCTTGAAGAAGAAACCCGGTATTCAAGTATTGAGAAGTTCTTCCTGGAATTAATCTTTGCAGTTCAGAAACTGAGACACTACCTGCAACATCATGAGGTCCAATTGGTATCTCGCAATAATCCGCTCAAATTCATCCTTAGTCGTCCAATGCTTATAGGACGTCTAGCAAGGTGGGCAGTTATTTTGCAGCAGTTCGACATTCAGTATGTATCTCAAAAGGCAATAAAGGGCCAAGCTCTGGCTGATTTCCTGGCTGAACATCCTTCAGTAGAAGACACGTCTTCAGATATTGAACTCCCTGATGAGGAATTTTTTTCTATTCAAGAGTGTCCTCAAACATGGGAAATGTATTTTGATGGTGCTTCCAGAAGTCCAACAGGGAAGAAAATGGAAAATCCTAAATTCAACAAAGTTGGTTTAGGAATTGTACTCATTTCTCCAGATAAGGCATTGTTACCTTATTCCTTTTTATTGTAGGAAGGTGGTACCAATAATGAAGCTGAATATCAAGCTCTTATCACAAGCTTGGAGTTAGCGCTTCAAGCACAAATGAATCACTTAAAGGTGAAAGGTGATTCAGACTTGGTAATCAAACAAGTCAATGGGGATTATGCCATCAGAAAAGAAGAGTTAATCCCTTTGTATGATTATGTCAGAAAGTTAATGGCGGAATTCCCTTCAGAACTGACATTTTCTTATGTCCCAAGATCACAAAATGCTCAAGCTGATGCACTGGCTAATATAGCCACACCTCTAGAAAATCCAAATCGGGACGAGACAACCATCAGTATTGCCCACCGTCGTGCAATTTCACCTTATGTTCAAGCCAGAACAGAGGAAATTAATGAAATTAGTCCCATTCCTGAACCGTATGGTCATACTACAGGATGGATGTCACCTATCAGGGAATACCTTCAAAATGGAACACTTCCACCTGATAGAGCCGAGAAAGAACAAATACGGTGACGTGTGGTCAATTTTACTCTTTATGATGGCCCAAACCACCTAGAGAAAATTCTCTACAAACATGGTTTTGATGGAGTTCTCTTCAGATGCATTAATGGTGAAGAGATAATGGCTGTCATGAAAGAAGTACATGCAGGAGTCTGTGGTGCCCACCAGTCTGGACATAGATTGTCTGATCAAATTCGAAGGGTTGGATACTTTTGGCCTTCAATGATACAAGATTGTGTTGATTTCACAAAGAAGTGTCATTCATGTCATGTACATGACAACGTCATTCATCATCCTCCAGAGTTGCTTCATACAGCTAAATACTCATGGCCATTTGCCACATGGGGAATGGATGTGGTGGGACCTTACCCTTCAGCTACGGCCAAGCAGTTTAAGTACATTCTTACGGCTACTAATTTATTTTCCAAATGGGAAGAGGTAGTACCTCTCAAAGAAGTTAGTTCTAAATTCATTTTTAGCTTCATCAAGTCTAACATCATTACTAGATTTGGTGTCCCTCATACCATATTGACGGACAACAGCACCAACTTCTGTTCTTCTGAGGTGAAGAAATTGTATCAAGAATACAACATTAAATCCAACCATTCATCTCGGTATCATGCGGCAGCCAATGGCCAAATAGAAGCCTTTAACAAGACTCTTTCAAATATACTGCAAAAGATGGTGGATAAAGATAAGAGGTCATGGCCTGATAAACTCTTTCATGCTTTATGGGCTTATCGGACTACCACCTGCAATGAAACGCGGTCAACTCCATATTCGTTGGTATATGGAACAGATGTAGTCTTTCCAATTGAAGTTCAATTGCCCTCACTCAGAGTAGCCATTTGTGATCAGTTATCTACAGATGAGAAATCCCAAAAACGATTGAATGAATTGGAACGGTTAGATGAGAAAAGATTGTGCACTTTGCACCACTTGGAAATCTATCAGAATCGAATAGCACGAGCTTTTAACAAAAAAGTTTGTCTTCGTTCATTCATTCAGGGAGAATTGGTATTAGTTATCGGAACTCCAGTGATACCAGGAAAGAAACCTCCCAAGCTTGAGACAAAATGGGAAGGACCTTATTCAATACATAGGGTCTACTCCAATGAAGCTTATTCATTAATCTCGATGGATGGAGAACTCATTACTACTCCAACTAATGCCAAATTTTTGAAGAAATATTTTGTATAAAATACAAAGTATTCACAAGATGTCCCCGCAACATGACACTAAACTGTGCAGCAGCAGTTCGTCCTTGCTATATGACGTTAAAACTATACAGCAATGGTCCTGTATGACCTTAAACTGCAACTTCTCCCCACACGACGTTAAACTGTGAAAAAGTTCCCTAAATGGTCCAGTATGACCTTAGACTTCAACTAGGTCCTGTATAACCTTAAACTGCATCATCAACGGTCCATGCATATGACCCTAAACTATTTGCAAGTACCTTACGTCCAACAAGATGTTAAACTATGACGTCCTAACTACATGACGCTAAACTGTATAAAAGTCCCTTACGTCCAGCAAGACTTTAAACTGTGACGTCCTAACTACATGACGCTAAACTGTATAAAAGTCCCTTACGTCCAGCAAGACGTTAAAATGTGACGTCCTAACTACATGATGCTAAACTGTATAAAAGTCCCTTACATCCAGCAAGACGTTAAACTGTGACGTCCTAACTACATGACGCTAAACTGTATAGAAGTCCCTTACGTCCAGCAAGACGTTAAACAATGACGTCCTAACTATATGACGCTAAACTGTATAAAAGTCCCTTACGTCTAGCAAGACGTTAAACTGTGACGTCCTAACTACATGACGCTAAAATGTATAAAAGTCCCTTACGTCCAGCAAGACGTTAAACTGTGACGTCCTAACTACATGACGCTAAACTGTATAAAATTCCCCTACATCCGGAAAGACGTTAAACTACATAAACTGTAAAAAAAATCCCCAATGCGTCCAACATGACGTTAAAATGGTGCACTCTTTTTTCCTCACTCCATGACATTAAACTACACAGTTCCCCCCTTTCGTACAACATGACGTTAAACTCTATTGTTCCCATCATCATAACTACATGATGCTAAACTGTACAGAAAGTTCATAATACGTCCTACATGACATTAAACTGTATTTTGTCCCTGTTACATGAAACTAAACTACGCAGCACCAATAGTCCTAACTGCAAGACTTTAAACTGCATAGTCCTTTTATATGTCCTACATGACATTAAACTATGCATCGTTAAGGTTGTTGTTACCTCTTGTTTCTCACACCGAGTATGACTCACGTGAGTTTAGGGAAAACCTCAACCGTAACACTCTCTTTGGGCCGCTAACCATGTATAAGTCCCAAAAAAAATTTTTTATTAGATTGTTGTCCCCAAGAACAACTTGATCATTAATTCATTATTTAATTGAACTACACGGACTTTGATCCTTACCCTCCAGGCTGGGTATGTAGGCAACCTCCCAGGGTTCAAGCCTAAAAACAATCTCTTCACATCAGTTCACCACCATCTCATATGATGTTGATTCGTGAAACCGCCCCTAGAATCAATATCTTTACATTGATTAACTTTCTTCCTTGTTATATGACGTTAAAATATGCAACACTTTTGTCCGGTATGACAATAAACTACAATACTCTTTGATTTCCTCATTTGAGAGAGAACTATTATTAACATTGATTTTTCAATCATGTTTCATTTCAAAAGACTACGTGCATACATGGTAATGCCTAAACTTTTTATCTCAGGTTAAACCATCATTGCACTAAAGTCCCCTTTCACCCTTCACATGTACGAACCAAATTTGTACAAAGGGTAGTTCTAGAACTACGTGGGCTTGATTCCCATCCTTATGGGATACGTAGGAACGTTCGAGTATCCCTTGAATCCAGCCCCAAGTCTTTTGGGCCTAACCCCAAATTTCACTTTCAGTCCCTTGGCTGAAAAGTCCTCATGAAAACACACACTGTGTATTCATTATTATGGTCTGAACTCTATGACCCTAAACTAAGATCTCTCATAATTTCGTCCTGCATGACGTTAAACTGCATTTTAAGAACTACGTATGTCTTGATTCTCATTCTTATGAGATACGTAGTGAAGTCCAAAATTTCAATTCATGACCCAGCCATAATATGATTATGGTTATTATTGACCTATGTATCTCTATATAAATTGGACAATACCCATCTTTATGTGTTATAATCCTAACCATAAATATTTTCAGATCTTCATAACCCTTTTCATGACTTTTAGTCACAAAAATGTCAAACTTCTGAGAATTATTTTTGCCTGACTATGCAGTACGTGCCCATAGGTGGCCTTGCATAAACAGTCCACATAACAGACTTGTTAGCCAAAAGATACTATTTTATTTAACTATGCAGCCAATGCACTTAGGTGGCCCTGCATAATTAAACCCCCTAACGGGTTTGTTAAATGATGATAACTTCATTCTTGGGAAGAATGCCTCTTTTTTCTTTATTTGTCTTAAACGACAGTATGTAGGGATCCGAAAAAAATAGCCATCCTTAACATATTTGTCCCATATCCTTTTTCATGATCTGAAAGTATTCAAGTCTATGGTTTATTCTTCTTCCCGACGTTTGGGTCAGACCTTCGTAGGAGTGATATTAATCCAGTTCTTCGATAATCTTGTCTGGAAATATCTTCTCCATATTCAAGTACCTCTTTCCATACAACAAACTCTGTACTTTAGAAAATTTGAATCTCCATAAACTTTCACTGGCTTTTAGCACTAGGAAAGAAAATTTCTGAGAGTTCTTTTTGCCTGACTATGCAGCACGTGCCCATAGGTGGCCTTGCATAAACAGTCTACATAACAGACTTGTTAGCCAAAAGATACTATTTTATTTAACTATGCAGCCAATGCCCTTAGGTGGCCCTGCATAATTCAACCCCCTAACGGGTTTGTTAAAAATGGTAATTTCATTCTTGGAAACTACTTCTTCTAATGCCTTTTATCTCTTTTTCATATCATTCCTCAGATTCAAATATTCTTAAGTCATAGCTTACATATTTTCCCTCATACTTGAGTATGGTAATATGTTTTCAGATAAATTTTCAAGGAATTGAATCAATTTTAATCCATTTTGGTCAAAGCTATTTCGACCTTAAACATTAGTCCCTTTATGTCCGGCAAGCATGACTTTAAACTGCCCACAAAAGACAAAGGAACTCTGAATAAAAGTCAATTTCTAGCTCACTAAATATACATTTTTGTATGATTTAGGTAATATTGAGCAATTAAAAGGTTCAAAGTTTGTAGGGTTATTTGTAATAATCCTAGTAAAAATCAAACTATGCTTACTAAGCCCATTGGCTTAAGTAAATTTGAAGCAGGTAGTGAAAGAATGCAGGTACAAATGATTGAAGATGAAAGTGTTTTTCATTGATACACAAGAGTTAAAAGGACATCCACAGACTGGAGTCTCTTCTCTTTTTCAAGAATTAGAAGAGGCTTTCAACATAACACTTCATTTGATTTACGGCATCCCGAGCTTCATCAGGAACCACCTGGAATTCATTCATTCAACTGGATATAATAAGATATGCAGTGATACCAGCTCTTCTTGGAACAATTGTAAAAGGATGTTCTTGAGTGCGGTTTGAGAAAAATTTCTGCTGATCAAACAGTGACACTGTTTCTGTCCAAGAGACTTGGAAGATGGATACATGGATTTGAGAATAGAGCATTGGAAGTAAAGAGCCATTTGGAGAGATTACTCTTTTCAAATATTGCTCTAAATACCAAGTTTGTCGTCTCTCCACCAACCGGTAGTGGAAAACATTTCAGCCCATGGGTTTGACATTTTCATATCTGCAAGGAAATGACATAGAGGAAGAATTTGAAAGTTCACACCATTTTTGTTGCTCTTAATGCACATCATAACCGAAATGAAGGAATAGCAGCGCAGCTGCATTTCAGGTGTATAGTTCTTTGCATCTGGAACATTGACTCCTTGCAGGTGACCATGACCATATAGAGGCAGGTAGATGCTCTGTGAGAAATTAAGATAATATTTCTTCAAGTGCTTAGCCGAATCTGGGAGAGTGCTGTTGCAGATATCATAGTAATCATGGCCAATGATGTTCATCATGTCATCAATCCGCTTGCTAGCCAGTTCATCAGACGTTTTAATTCCCTTAGGATCCATTGAATCTGCCCAAAAGTTGAATAAATTAAACTCTTAAATGGGTTTATTTTTCATAAAATTTGTGAAAGAATTCGAAAAAATGGCTAAGGAATTAAGGCGCGCAAGTCTAAACATGGCGTGCAAGTATTCGCGTGCCGCGCTAGTTTTTGACGCGCAATTATAAACTGTGCAAGTACAAATACCTTTACAGTAGCGTGACATCAAGGAAAACAGTGGAAAACAGAGCAACCTACGCGGCTAAGGTGATCTGCGCGGAGAGAGCTCGAAGGTATGAAGTCCGGAAATCTGGATGCTTGTACGGAAGTGAGGCCCTCTATTTATAGATGCAGCCGGGACCCTGCGCGCCGGACCCTGCACGATCGAGGGTTGTATCCCTGCGCGATGCGCACTTGCGCGCCGCCTCTGCACCATCAAGACTTGCGTGCCCCCTTTTCCTTTGGATGTATTCTATTTCCTCAGAGTCAAATCCTCTATTTCTCTCCGGATCCAACTCTGAGGGGGGACTTTTGTTGAAGCTCCTTTCGTCACAGAATATAAAGATCGGAAAAGGGGAATATATGAGCACAAAGTGATTCAACCTTTGAAGAAAACAACAAAAATCGACAAAGGGATGAACAAGGAAAACTTTGCCCATAGGCCGCGCAAGTTTCCTCATGGTCGCACAAGTGGACTTGCGCGACGCACCTTGGCGCGCAAGTGACTTGCGCGACCTAATTGATAACCTCCCGGTAACTGCCTGGGGTCTTCTCCTACCTATAAATAGACCTTGTGGGCCCCCCATTCAGGAGGATCTTTTTTTCAGAAACTCGGATTGAAGCTCCCGACGCCCAAGTCTCTTTTCAAAGCTTCCAGAACACTTCTAAGGTAATTTCTTACCTAGAACGGAAGATCTAAAGAGAGGGAGTAAGGCCTAAGTGTTGAAACTCATCAACACTTGCGCGCCTGAGTGGTCATCCCTTAAGGGAAGTGGTCACACTTGAACGCCGCCTTATTCCTTCGATAGAACTTGCGCGTCCCTTTTTTGGAAGAACCTCAAGAGGATTTTAAAGGCTGTAATGACGAGTCGCTCAAGTATCTCAAATGCTGGTTGAATATCGCGCAAGTACCCACCATGTCGAGCAGGTATACCTGCGCGACCAATACTTGCGCGCCGCCGCAGTACCTGCGCGCCTTCCAAGACTTGCGTGCCCCTTCATTTTTGGGTGCCTTTCTTGCCCATTTCACCCCTCTTAAGCCATTACACCTTTCCTTTTCAAGATTCAGTCTTCAAGACACTCTTCAAAGCCATTTATGGCATGATTTCTTGATTTGACTTCCTTATCTGAAAGGAATTCGGTGGAATATCTCTCAAAACCTAGTGATTTAAATATATTTATGTCACTAAATATGGAGAGTTCATTCATTCAACCTCATCCTTTAAGATGAGAGAATCCTTAACCTGGTTCTCCTTTTCAGGAATAATCCCCAGTCATAAGTCTTAAATATGGGCATCCTCCTCAGGAGTAAGCCCCAAATTCTTAAAATTCCCAAATCTGGGCATCCTCCTCAGGAGTAAGCCCCAAACCTGAATCCTTAACCTGGGTCTCCTTTTCAGGAATAATCCCCAGTCATAATCCCTTAACCTAGGTCTCCTTTTCAGGAATAAGTCCCAGTCATAATCTTTGGATTCCTTTTCAAGAGTAAGCCCCATGTCCCCTAACATGGGTCTCCTTTTCAGGAATAAGTCCCAGTCATAATCTTGGGCATCCTCTTTAGGAGTAAGCCCCAAGTCCCTTAATTTTTGGGAATCCTTCTTAGGAGTAAGCCCCAGATCCTCTAATTTGGGCTTCCTTTTCAGGAATAAGCCCCAAGTCCCTTAAATTCTCTTTAACCAGTCCTAATTTACGTTTGATCTGGGATTCCATCTCAGGAGTAAAACCCATTTATCAATCCTCTCCTAATTTGGGTTTCCTTTTCAGGAATAAGTCCCAAGTTAGAGTATTCAAATATCCATGAAGCACATATACCTTTATGGACCTTGTTCCTGGATTTTCTCCCTAAAGTAAATCCTAACCTTCATTTATCTGGGCAGTCATATATACATAAGCCCCAAACCATTTCTTATGATTACATTTTTCATGGCCCAATTGTCTATTTTTTTACCAATACCTCTTGTTTCTCACACCGAGCATGACTCACGTGAGCTTAGAGAGTAAAAGTAATTATGACATCCTTATTTGAGCCATCAATCATAAACATTATACTCCCTTACTCGAACTACGTGGGTTCTGATTCCTTTTACAAAACAAAGGATACATAGGTAGCCCATCTATGGGTTCGATCCCAACTATGAAATAATTTATGTCCTTCTGAATGAAAATAAACTTCAAGTGCCCCACTGAGTGGCTTTAAAATCATCCTGGTCATTATAATGACCAAGAGACTTTTATATAAATATTTTGAAAGATACCATTGACCAAAAATCTCTAAATAGACATAGATGATTCTCTATTGATGAAGAACCTCGAACACATATAAAAGATTCTCTAAATTTCTTACATATTTAATCATTTATTGTTAAACTGAAGGAAAGCTCATTTTATACTTGGTAATGTAATAAGGATTCACGAACATAACTTAAATCTATAAAGAGAGTCCCGGAATAGACAATAATTTCCCTCAAAAAGGTGTGATGAGTCCGACCTCCTATCCTCTCGAACAATGAAAATTCCTAAGACTCATCAGTTCACAAACTAATGAAGCGCCTACCTTTGGAAAGTAGGTCCAAGTGGGTGTGGAATCATTGGATGTTTCCGGTTCTACGAAAAAACCCATTAGAAACCGATCGGAACGTTTGAATCTCCCATCCAGGAGGTCATCCCCGAATTCCAAGGGAAACAGAATCTTAAGAAAAGGAGATCATAGATTCTCAATAAGTGTAAAGGGAGATATCAATGACCATATAAGGATAACATAAGTATTAGGAATTCACCTTCATTTTCCTATTTGTTTACATTCTTCCATCAGGTACGATGCTCATTCGTTTCTAAAGACATTTATATCATCTTCTGAATAGGAGTTTTTGAGACAATCATTGTTGTAGTGACCCGAAGCCTGACGTACATGGACATTACATTACATTTGCGTAATACTTAGTACATAACAAAAACACACACACAAGGATCGTAATAGTTTAGTGTCTTTGGAAACTCGGAATAAAATCTTCTAATCGTGGTGAAAGATCTTCAAAATCTCACATAAAGATCTTCCTATTTTTTTTACCTAAAACCTTTCTTTATATCCTGGAGAAAAGAAAACATAAAAGGGTGAGCTCAAATGGTCAGCAAGGGAAAATAAAGGAAATAAAAATCATATCATATCTCTTTGAAAATCAAAACCTGCAAACGAGATCATAATATCTTATCATGGAATAAATCATAGAAGTGAAAATGAGATCCCCATAATCATAAAATAAAACTTGAAACTTTGTGTCATGCACACATAATCATGGAAAATCATTTCTTGTTAGTCATGACTCATTTCCAAGACTATCTTAGTGGACAAAGTCCCTTTCTGAACCGAGTTCACTCCTCGTTTCAGTCCTGTATCACTGAACCGAAATAACCTTCCGTTCCAGCCATGTCTATCTCATGAGATATAAAATCTTTACCCAATGCATTGGAGGGAGATATAGGTCCCACCCATCTTATAATGAATCATTTCTTATGTGTGCCACATAATCATAAAACATACATCATCGCATAACACAAGTAACAAAAATGGGATTCTTGAAACATCATGACATCATAAATCAATTCATATAAAATAAAGGAATTCATAAAAATAATTCCATCACAACATGATCAATTCAATGTAATAATAGGGATAAAAATACAACCCTTTATTATCTTAGATGGAAAATAATTTTGATAAAACACTTGAACTCCATTCTTGAGGAAAATATCCTTTCTTCTTCAAAAACATTTTTCCTTTCATAACATGTCATAAATCTTTAAAATAAAAGAAGTTGATTAAAAATAAACTTGAAAACTTTTAAAGGAAGCTTCTTTGAAGTAATGTTTTAAAAATCCATTCATGCCGTATAAGTTAAAAAAACATTCTTCGTACTTTTGTCGAAAAAGTCAAAAAGTACCTCATACGGAAAAACGACAAAAGATTCCTTTCATATTCTTTACTAAAAACTCACCTAAGGGTAAAATTGGATTTAAACTATTGCAAGTGGATGGAAACAATATTACATATTGAGGTAACATGGATGTGGATGATAAAATACACCCCAGTAATTACTTACGAATAAACAATCTCGGATAAAAATGAGATTGTGATATTTCCCTTACCTTAGGTCCGATTTGCTTTGTTCGTGTCCGAAGCTCCTGTATAATGGTTTAAATAATGTTATTGACTTATTCCAGAATCATACATATTGATATGATATCATATATGGTCATATTATTAGCTTCTTGTTAGTAATATTTCATTGTTACTTGTTACTCGGGTCTTTATAACTTTTTGTTCTTATGCGTGTTTTGTTGAATAAATTCTTATTCTTATATTTAGGTTATAGATAATTCATTTCCATAATGGTATTAGTGTAGTATATACCATATTCATTCATTCAATTCATTTATATAATCATTATGAAATGAAGATCATGTAGAACGAGTCACATCACATCGTGGAGACGGTATTCCGTACGTACGCACGAGTGATGATATCGTTCCTATGATCATGGAATTGTATTGGAGTATATATATATATTATTTCAGTATCAATATTACTTAATAATAATCATATATAGTTACTCATTACACCATTATACCCATCCTTGTAAGTTGATGGTGGAAAATAGATTACACCACGGCGTGGAGACGGTATTCCGTACGTACGCACGCGCGGTGATTTCATTTTTCCGTAGGATGGATAGAAGGAGAATTAGTGTTGTTTCATATTTATAATAACATATCAGTATGTAAGTAATACTGATGTTATTACTTTATCATGAAACAACTAAAGAAGAAGAAGTTGAAGAAGAAAGAAATTGAAAAGATCGGTAATGGATATTACCCCTTCTTTGGAACGCCTCTTTGAATCCTCCACTTAAGGAACTAAGATTGGTCTTTGGAGAAGACCAGGACCTCTAGGATTATTCTAGGGAAGTGGGGAGGAGAAAATGTCAGGGGTTGGCCGAGATTGAGTGCTCAAATTGGTGTGAGGAGGAGGGGGAGGAGGTGCCCTTTTATAAGGGAGGAGAGGGGCACCTTAGGAATATCTCAAAATATTATTTTATATTAAAGTCAAAATCGGTTAATAATGGTTCCAAAGGGTCTTATTTCGAAGCTAAAGTGGGGAAGGGTCGAAATCCTATCAACCAATAGAATTTAGACAAGTTTAGGGTATTATTTTAACCTTATCAATTAGATTTAACTCTAAGTTAAATAATTTAACTTTTACCATGTCTTTTTGTTTTCTTTCACTATATGGTTAATACACTTACTATAACATGCCAAACGAACCCCAAATTGTTTATTATTAATATATATATCCTTATCTAAGTCAGTTTGCCGAACATTAGATTTTTAGGAATAAAATAAAAATTAATAATATAATATTTGATTTAAAAACTATTTTGTGTCAATTTTGACACTATTTGATATATGATTTTTGTGAAAGTCATAACAGAATTATATGTTCGAACCAAGTTGATTAAATCAACATTAATATATCATAGTAACCTAGAAAATTAGTGTAATTCATAAAAAGTCTAAATTACATTTATTTTGGTGTTTATAACATCAATTATGTCAATATTTCATTAATAAGATAATTACAGCATCATCATTGTGTCATAAATAAATTAAATTATTTAATGTCTAAAAATTACAAATAAAATACCATTATGTAGGAAATCTTTGTATCTTTCTAATGAATATTTATAGTCGAATTTATCTTATATATAACCCCATATTAAAAATGATTTACTTATTAAACTTTGATTTTAACTATTTTAACCCTTCTTTAAATAAATTAATAATAAATGTCCTAATCTAATCCAAGTGGGCCTAAATGGTCATATTTTATTCCTAAGTTTGTTTTTGGTCGAATTACACTTGTCCAATAGAATTAGGACATGTGTTAGGGTAATATTAATATCATATTTACCCTTAGTTACCCTATTTACTATTAACCGTGGTAAAAAAAAAATAAAAAAGTTACTATTCACCAAAAAATTATTTTTATCTCATTGAACCACATTTTACTTACTGATATCAACCGTGTCTGTCGGATTTTTGAAATTCCATTCACAGAAGCGATAAAATTATGTTTTATGAAAAATTCAGTTTTTTAACTACCACTTAGTAGTTTCACTATTCATCAAAAATTGATGTTTTTCATAACAGTGCCAAAATTTCATCCTAAGATATATTTCATATTCCGAATTCAAAAATGAAGTCTATTTTACCAAATTCATAACATAAAAGTTGCATTAATTAATTTTATAATTAAATCCTGCTGTTAAAACAAATAGCGTGTTTTTAAGAAACAATATCCATCAAAAGATTGACACTTGATTATGTCTGGTTTAAATGTGAAATTACATCCAATGACCAACATTGTATTAAATTGTAAAAATATATTCTAAATATACTTTAAAACCACTCAAATTAATGATTTATCACTATTAATTATTTCTATTAAAAAAGTTGTTTTTAATTATAATTTAGTAATTTTCACTATTCATCATAAAATAAAAGTTATCCGAAAAGTACCAAAATTTCACATTAGGCTAAATTCGATGCTCCGAATCCAAAAATTAAGTTCATTTTGAAAAATAAGATTTACAGAATTTCAAAAATTGGTTATTACTATTCATAACGGCTAGTTTTAATAATACTTTAATAGCATATCATTGTTTAGTGAAACTCGGTATTGCGTATTACACACGCTATCGAGGAAGGTCGCGATTGCGTGTAATGCAAGGCAAGTCAAGGATGTGTGTTGTGCAAGCTCCTTTTGGTGTAGCGTACAACACAAGACATTAGTGAAATAAAAAAAATATTTTTCATAAAATCTCGGGCTGTAACATTCTACCCCCCTTAAAATGAATTTCGCCCTCGAAATTCGTCGGGGTTATAAATGGTTTACTATTTGAAAGTTTCTTTAATAGAAACCCACATTGTAAAAAGGAATACCAAAACTTGGCTTTAAAAACTAAAGTATAACGATTACCCAAATAAACTAATCGATGGGTTTCCACATAGGTAAAAATATGGATATGGAAGAAAAATCTAACCATCATGTTCTGATGGAGAGTGGTAGAGAACATGGCTATGGAAAAGCCAAAAATCACAAATCCATAAATTTGTGACGATCTAATGTACCATCTGATTAATCAGATATAAGAGCACTAGGACAACATTTTTGGTTTTCAAGATCGTTTCCCTAAAGTTGAAGAATTTGAATTAGAATAAATACTTACTTTATTTTGGTACAATCTCACTGTTGTTCGTGCCTTGAACAATTTCCACTTCATCTCCTAAATAAATGAAGTTGAATTTGTTATTCGTGAAGTGTTAGCAGATTATGTGATAGAATGAGGGGTCATTCCATCTATCTCAATCAAAAGGTTAAAAATTATATACATAAGTCGGTCTATAGTGAGATTAATCATATATGGTTCCTAAAATGGACTTATACTTCATATATCATACTTCTTACTATAGTAAAACTAGTTTCTACTAAACAGGGACTTCATGTAGGCCAGTGGTAAGCGATAAAGGCCATTCACACTTCGGTTGTGGGTTCGATTCCCACAGCCTTGTCCGACACGATGGGCTATCGCCCGTCCTGCAGGCTGTCCTTTTTATAAAACTATATTACTATAACATCCCATCAATAATATCGAGAAAACTTCTATCCTTAAACAATACTAACTTATGTCCAACATAATCCATCCCAATCTTTAGGATTATCCATAATACTGCAGTCCACTCTCATAACATAGTGAAAACGATTACCAGAGATTTAACACCATCATCGATCCCCATAAGATATGTGTTTTTGGTCACATTCTAAACATTCAAAGTCCTTAATCATGTATTCTCTTGAATACCTTAGTGAAATCATGAATGCAGTTTAAAGTTAACACTTTCCACATACCAAAATCCTCAAAATTATATATACTCAAACCATGATATCACTTAGTCCTTATATCAATCATGAGCTCATGAATACTATTAAACATTTCATTTTCTCATTTTCCATTCATTATGCGCATATCATCTTATTTCCAAAAAATATCTCAATCACTTTGAATACCACATCAATAAATATTTCAATACTCAATGATACAACATTATTTTGGAATCCCATTACATAAACACTTAATCATTCCACCACATCGTTGTCATATTCAACATTGCCAATAGTGATCGCATGTGACTTCCCTTTGTCCTTTGACTTCAGTGGTTGCTCATGTTGATCATCACTAACCCTTGGATTAGGGCAATTATTAGCATAATGCCCCATTTCCTTGCACTTGAAGCATTGAAGTGTTGGTGGTGCATTCTCTGCAGTGTTTGCTTTATTCACATCATTAGAAACCCTTTTTCCATTACTTCGACACTCAGCTGCTCGATGACCTTCTTTTCCACACTTAAAACATTTTCTAGTCCCTTTAAGACAATCTCCACCATGCTTCTTTCCACACTTTGTGCATAAGGAAACATTCATCTTCTTTTCACCATTATTATGAGATTTCTCCTTGAACTCCATCTTTCGTTTCTTGTCAAAACCATGAGATGGATATGTAACACCAACTTCCATTTCTACCTTGATAGCACAACACACAATTTCTTCATAGCTACTGAAGTCTCTTATAGCTAATGCCCTTCGAAGACTTGGTTTTAAGCCACTGAAAAATCGATCAACTTTACTTTCATGTTGGATGATAATGCCAGATGCATACCTTGCAAGTCTTGTAAAATTCGCTTCGTATATACCAACAGATTCATCATCCTTCTGCTTCAGCTCAATAAACTCCTTTTCCATCTTTGTTCGAAGAATACGAGGGAAGTACTTACTGAAAAACAAGTTCTTGAACTCGTCCCATTCCATGGACTCAATTTCATCTCTTGGCCTCGTATTCTTGATAAGATTCCACCATTGATCAGCTTCACCTTCCAAACGATATACTGCTAAGATGACTTTATCATGTTCAGAACATTGAAGAACTGAAAATATCTTTTCAGTGGTACTGATCCATTGTTCAGCAACAAGTGGATCGGAAGTCCCACTGAAAGAAGGTGGACGTTGCTTCATGAAGGACTCAATAGAATATTGTTCCCTTCTCTGCTCATTTGGAAGTCCAGAATGATTCATAGCTTCTGTAAGTATATCAATAAGATTTTGCACTCCATCTCCCATAACATTTGTTTGTTCAGGAGGGCAATCATTGCATTGTCCATTAAATTGATCAACACGGTTCCTTCGGGTTCCAGCCATCGTCTAAAACCCAAAAAGAATAGTGTGAGAGGCAAAAATCATGTTAGGGAAAACAACATAATAAAGGGGGAGTAACTTCAATATCAAACATCTTAGGTTTAATTCTATGATCGTTAGCGTAATTCTAGTACTATAACCTATACGTATACTTATCCCTAGGGACATCACTAGACATACCTTAGAAATATCTCTAGGGATCTCACTAACGTTTTCGCATCCTAGTTTCCAAAGGTTGACTAAACCTTTCCTCTGATACCAACTGTAGAGACCCGAAGCCTGACGTACATGGACATTACATTACATTTGCGGAATACTTAGTACATAACAAAAACACACACACAAGGATCGTAATAGTTTAGTGTCTTTGGAAACTCGGAATAAAATCTTCTAATCGTGGTGAAAGATCTTCAACATCTCACATAAAGATCTTCCTTTTTTTTTTTTACCTAAAACCTTTCTTTATATCCTGGAGAAAAGAAAACATAAAAGGGTGAGCTCAAATGCTCAGCAAGGGCAAATAAAGGAAATTAAAATCATATCATATCTCTTTGAAAATCAAAACCTGCAAACGAGATCATAATATCTTATCATGGAATAAATCATAGAAGTGAAAATGAGATCCCCATAATCATAACATAAAACTTGAAACTTTGTGGCATGCACACATAATCATGGAAAATCATTTCTTGTTAGTCATGACTCATTGCCAAGACTATCTTAGTGGACAAAGTCCCTTTCTGAACCGAGTTCACTCCTCGTTTCAGTCCTGTATCACTGAACCGAAATAACCTTCCATTCCAGCCATGTCTATCTCATGAGATATAAAATCTTTACCCAATGCATTGGAGGGAGATATAGGTCCCACCCATCTTATAATGAATCCTTTCTTATGTGTGCCACATAATCATAAAACATACATCATCGCATAACACAAGTAACAAAAATGGGATTCTTGAAACATCATGACATCATAAATCAATTCATATAAAATAAAGGAATTCATAAAAATAATTCCATCACAACATGATCAATTCAATGTAATAATAGGGATAAAAATACAACCCTTTATTATCTTAGATGGAAAATAATTTTGATAAAACACTTGAACTCCATTCTTGAGGAAAATATCCTTTCTTCTTCAAAAACATTTTTCCTTTCATAACATGTCATAAATCTTTAAAATAAAATAAGTTGATTAAAAATAAACTTGAAAACTTGTAAAGGAAGCTTCTTTGAAGTAATGTTTTAAAAATCCATTCATGCCGTATAAGTTAAAAAAACATTCTTCGTACTTTTGTCGGAAAAGTCAAAAAGTACCTCGTACGGAAAAACGACAAAAGATTCCTTTCATATTCTTTACTAAAAACTCACCTAAGGGTAAAATTGGATTTAAACTATTGCAAGTGGATGGAAACAATATTACATATTGAGTGAACATGGATGTGGATGATAAAATACACCCCAGTAATTACTTACGAATAAACAATCTCGGATAAAAATGAGATTGTGATATTTCCCTTACCTTAGGTCCGATTTGCTTTGTTCGTGTCCGAAGCTCCTGTATAATGGTTTAAATAATGTTATTGACTTATTCAAGAATCATACATATTGATATGATATCATATATGGTCATATTATTAGCTTCTTGTTAGTAATATTTCATTGTTACTTGTTACTCGGGTCTTTATAACTTTTTGTTCTTATGCGTGTTTTGTTGAATAAATTCTTATTCTTATATTTAGGTTATAGATAATTAATTTCCATAATGGTATTAGTGTAGTATATACCATATTAATTCATTCAATTCATTTATATAATCATTATGAAATGAAGATCATGTAGAACGAGTCGCATCACATCGTGGAGACGGTATTCCGTACGTACGCACGAGTGATGATATCGTTCCTATGATCGTGGAATTGTATTGGAGTATATATATATATTATTTCAGTATCAATATTACTTAATAATAATCATATATAGTTACTCATTACACCATTATACCCATCCTAGTAAGGTGATGGTGGAAAATAGATTACACCACGGCGTGGAGACGGTATTCCGTACGTACGCACGCGCGGTGATTTCATTTTTCCATAGGATGGATAGAAGGTGAATTAGGGTTGTTTCATATTTATAATAACATATCAGTATGTAATTAATACTGATGTTATTACTTTATCATGAAACAACTAAAGAAGAAGAAGTTGAAGAAGAAAGAAATTGAAAAGATCGGTAATGGATATTACCTCTTCTTTGGAACGCCTCTTTGAATCCTCCACTTAAGGAACTAAGATTGGTCTTTGGAGAAGACCAGGACCTATAGGATTATTCTAGGGAAGTGGGGAGGAGAAAATGGCAGGGGTTGGCCGAGCTTGAGTGCTCAAATTGGTGTGAGGAGGAGGGGGAGGAGGTGCCCTTTTATAAGGGAGGAGAGGGGCACCTTAGGAATATCTCAAAATATTATTTTATATTAAAGTCAAAATCGGTTTATAATGGTTCCAAAGGGTCTTATTTCGAAGCTAAAGTGGGGAAGGGTCGCAATCCTATCAACCAATATAATTTAGATAAGTTTAGGGTATTATTTTAACCTTATCAATTAGATTTAACTCTAAGTTAAATAATTTAACTTTTACCATGTCTTTTTGTTTTCTTTCACTATATGGTTAATACACTTACTATAACATGCCAAACGAACCCCAAATTGTTTATTATTAATATATATATCCTTATCTAAGTCATTTGTCCGAACATTAGATTTTTAGGAATAAAATAACAATTAATAATATAATATGTTATTTAAAAACTATTTTGTGTCAATTTTGACACTATTTGATATATGATTTTTGTGAAAGTCATAACAGAATTATATGTTCAAACCAAGTTGATTAAATCAACATTAATATATCATAGTAACCTAGAAAATTAGTGGAATTCATAAAAAGTCTAAATTAAATTTATTTTGGTGTTTATAACATCAATTATGTCAATATTTCATTAATAAGATAATTACAGCATCATCATTGTGTCATAAATAAATTAAATTATTTAATGTCTAAAAATTACAAATAAACTTCCATTATGTAGGAAATCTTTTTAGCTTTCTAATGAATATTTATAGTCGAATTTATCTTATGTATAACCCCATATTAAAAATGATTTACTTATTAAACTTTGATTTTAACTATTTTAACCCTTCTTTAAATAAATTAATAATAAATGTCCTAATCTAATCCAAGTGGGCCTAAATGGTCATATTTTATTCCTAAGTTTGTTTTTGGTCGAATTGCAGTTGTCCAATAGAATTAGGACATGTGTTAGGGTAATATTAATATCATATTTACCCTTAGTTACCCTATTTACTATTAACCGCGGTAAAAAAATAAAAAATAAAAAGTTACTATTCACCAAAAAATTATTTTTATCTCATTGAACCACATTTTACTTACTGATATCAACCATGTCTGTCGGATTTTTGAAATTCCATTCACAGAAGCGATAAAATTAAGTTTTATGAAAAATTCAGTTTTTTAACTACCACTTAGTAGTTTCACTATTCATCAAAAATTGATGTTTTTCAGAACAGTGCCAAAATTTCATCCTAAGATATATTTCATATTCCGAATTCAAAAATGAAGTCTATTTTACCAAATTCATAACATAAAAGTTGCATTAATTAATTTTATAATTAAATCCTGCTGTTAAAACAAATAGCGTGTTTTTAAGAAACAATATCCATCAAAAGATTGACACTTGATTATGTCTGGTTTAAATGTGAAATTACATCCAATGACCAACATTGTATTAAATTGTAAAAATATATTCTAAATATACTTTAAAACCACTCAAATTAATGATTTATCACTATTAATTATTTCTATTAAAAAATTTGTTTTTAATTATAATTTAGTAATTTTCACTATTCATCATAAAATAAAAGTTATCCGAAAAGTACCAAAATTTCACCTTAGGCTAAATTCGATGCTCCGAATCCATAAATGAAGTTCATTTTGAAAAATAAGATTTACAGAATTTCAAAATTTGGTTATTACTATTCATAACGGCTAGTTTTAATAATATTTTAATAGCATATCATTGTTTAGTGAAACTCGGTATTGCGTATTACACACGCTATCAAGGAAGGTCGCGATTGCGTGTAATGCAAGGCAAGTCAAGGATGTGTGTTGTGCAAGCTCCTTTTGGTGTAGCGTACAACACAAGACATTAGTAAAATAAAAAAAATATTTTTCATAAAATCTTGGGCTGTTACAATAGTAGTACTGAAAAAATATAAATACACAAAGGATTAATAATTATTTTAAATAAAGTAGTAATTATTTTCAAAAATACCTCTTCAGGGATGCTAGTTTGTCCATGAAATACGATCTCTTTCATAAATTTACAAACATAATAACTGCAGTCCTTGTCATTTTTTTGTTTCGGACACTGCAGAAACATCGAGAAAAATAAGTAATTTGTTTTGATATGTATTTGGATAGTGAAATATAATTATATATACCCAGATACTTCTCCTTTGTAGATCTTGTGGGAATTTCCGTCCTTACGCCCTGGATTCATTCCATCCTTTAGACGATATTCATACACCACCCCATCATAACAAAATCCTCATTAAAAGATAATTTAAATTATATAACTAGATATTTAGTTCTAAAATGTTGGATATAGTGTATTAAAAATTGACAATCTCCATCATCTGTGGTCGGTTAGTTGGATATCCATGCAGTGAATCCAGAAAATAAATCTTTGGAGTCTCCAAATTGACTGCAATGAGCATCCAATGTTCCCTAAAAACACAAAAAGAAATAAGTACTGATAGAAATGAAAATATAATTGATGTGATTAAAATGTAGAGTTTTACCCTTGAATCGTTGGTATTAAAAAGAGCCTGTCAGTCGTAATTCTTCTTTGAAACGTTCTGAGCAGATTTGACATCAATTCAGCCTGAAAATTAGAATCTATTTCTGTTTGTTGTGTAGAAATGGGGTGAGGACTAACGAGTCCAAATTTGTATTCATGGGAAAATCCCTTCAATTGTTTTTCATATATACGCCTGTGAAAAATATGAGATGTATTTATCCATAATAATCAAAGTATATCATCTTCTGTAAAATAAAATCATTAAAACATACCTCATGTATACATTTATAACTGAGGCGCCTAGCCAGTCGTATGTGATGATCTTAGAAACAGCGTCTGCACTAACGAAATCTATTGTTTCCTCTCTGTACATATCTTTTTCACAAACAATTGTATGACTCTTTCCGTCTTTCATTTTCGTATCCACATGAGCTTTCAATGATATTAAATGTGGATATAGAACGGGCGGGGTGAACGCTCTCTCAGTAGATCGTTTTGATCGGTTGGTTGATCCAATGTTGGAGCCGCTCTTTTTTTTAGCTTCTCCATTTTATCCTTCTGTAATAACATTCATCAGTTCAGCCATTTTCTAATTTAATGTTAAAGGTTCTACTTGAAAAATGAACTGGAAATGAATACCTCTTGCACGACATGTTTTTTTACAATATTCGACGCCCATGCAACGAATGTTCCAACAACTTTTTCCACCGTATGAATGTCTTCATCGTCATTTGGCACAGGTATCTCGGCGCTCGGCTCATGAGCTACATTAATTGACACTTTGACATGACCAGTTGGAAGTGGTCTGGAGTGTAGCGTGTCATTCTGCATATTGAACACCGTAGCCCTCGCTACAAGGCGATGAGTGGGAGTTGACAGATATAAATCACAATCATTTTCACCCTGCAGAATATCATTACATAAAAGGTATCAGTGTCCGTGATTCACATCTCACAAAAATGAATATTATAACATTGATTACCTTGGTTAAGTCAGGTCTTTGAGGGGAATGCCTCGCCTCAAAGCTGGTGAGGGGTGGATCTTCTCGCGGGGGTTGTTCTTGAGTTGTTTGTTCTCTTCGCCTCTCCTCCATCAAACTCGTTAGAATCTTTCCCTGAGTTTGGATTAGTTCTTCAAGGGTAGCTACTTTATCTCTCATTACATGAAATTCTTTAGTTTGTTCATCCTCTTGTTTTTTTTTCTGAAAATATGTCCGGGGTGACACCCCAAAACCCACACCTCTGACGCGGCCATACTGTTCTGGCTGTTTCAAGGCCGTTGAAAGTATTTCTACATCCGGTGCGGGTATTTTTGATTCCTGCGACTATGTCAAATAGAAAATATGAAAAAATAAGTAAGCATCGTTATGTAATAGTGATTTAAAGCAAAACATGTTTATATTATGTCATACTTACACATGTTTCCCACACTTTTTGTTTGTTTTCATCTATCAGTTTCCCCTCTTTATTAACACGATCCTCCTTCCATAGCACATGGTGTGGAATGTAAGTGACTTGAGATTTTGCTTCATCAATCTGCATATAAATAGAAAAACATGGTTACAGTGTTGTTTTATGTCACATAAAATTATTACAATACTTTTAAAATACACACCAATTGTTTTTCAATTGAAGCGTACCCCAACCTTGCTTTACGGTAGGGGTACGCTGGTTTTGCTGCCCGTTCTTTATTTTCAGTATTCATTTTCTGTTTCATAAAAAAAAACCTATCAATCAACGTGATGAATACAAGCAACGTTACACAACGTGTAATCAAACACAATGTACCTGAAAATTCTGTTCCGCACGACGGTTGCAAAACGCATCCCACGTTCCTTGGGATATCAAGTGTGCATAAATATGAGGCGGGTGTGTCTTGATTTTCCCTTCAGCATCTTTCAGATGATGTTTCGTTAAAATGCTGCGAAAGCCTCTATGAATCCTTACTGCCAGTCTGAAAACATATTCTTTGTGAGAAACATCTACTATAAATGCACTCTGCAAAAGATGATGAAGGGTTAGTCAATATTTCAATATTTTATTTTATTTTAATAAATTAAATAGATGATATCGTAATGTTACCGTAATCTCTTCCCACATTAATGTTTTCAACCCGCTGACAACATGGTGCCACGACTCTACGTCAATCAGCATGCATTGTCAAGTGACGATTCCAATGTAGCTACTAAACATGGCTTTGTTGGGGTCTACATGCTGGCCTAGATTATTCCATCCCACCTCATATTTGATGCCTTTTGCTCTTGCCTTAAGTATTTTTGCTAAAACTGTCAAACTACGGCGCACCTGTTTTTTTTTTGTTTCGCTGGGGTTTCATTGCCTACCATTTCCTCAGTTTCTGCATCATCATTATGTTTCTCCGAAGCGCTAGCATTGGCACAGACACCAGCTGCAACCGGTTGAGAGACCTTTTGTACGTCAGCAGTGGGACCAGCTACAACAGGTTGAGAGACCTGTTGTCTCTCAGCAGTGGGACCAGCTACAACAGGTTGAGAGACGTGTTGTGTCTCGGGATTGGGTGCATCAGTAGGTAAAGAAGTCATTATCTGTAGAAATGGTTTAAAATTTAATTTAGATCACATAAAAGTAGCAGCGAACAGATAATAACATAATGTAACACAATCTATATTACAATAAAAATCAATAACCTGATTATTGAACTCCCTTTTTTTAAGGCTGAAGGGATTTGACCCCTCTATCAACCATCCATATCCCTTCATTGTGGTCTCCTCTGACATACAAAACGTCGTCTACATTGGGACCACTGCGAAATGATTGATAATTCCCAATGAAAGGGTCATCATTCGTTGAATTTTCATCTGACCCTTCAGCTGTTTTGGTCGATAACAGAACAATTGACCAGTTTCGGTTTGCGAGATCTGGAACATAAAATACTTTCACTGCCTGTGATGCCATTATAAATGGTTCGTCTTTCTCTTCTTCCTTACTAAAATCAACTTTCACGAATCCCAAATCATCTATTTTAACAGCACTCCTATTATCAACCCACTTGCATTGAAATATCGGAACTTGAAATTCCGTATAATCCAACTCCCATATTTGTTTGATGATGCCAAAGTATGACATATTCTCATAAATTGGATTTCTGTCCTTAGCACCGGAAACATGCATCGCTTCAGCCACAAGTGTAACCCCACTATTCTGCATGGTACTGTCTTCATCATGTTCATTAGTATAAAATGTATAACCATTAACTACATAAGCATTGTAAGATAATGCATACACACTTGGTCCTCCGGCTAGCCATCGAAGTCGTTCCGAAATTGAATTTGGATTTTCATCTGACTTCTTAAAAATATGATCTCGAAACCATCCTATAAACTATCAATTATGTGTATATGATATCCATTTTTCAGCCCTTGATGGATTCAAGTGCCTAAGAATTTCTTTGTGGATTTCAACATATGGGTCAACGTCGAAACTGTTATGAAAAACATAAAGGTGGGACTGTTCCCGATCTGTAATATTGATTGTGACAACCTTTCTTCCAGAAATTCCTTCACCCTCAAGCCACCCAGTGTGGCGAGATTTCGGTAAGCCAATGCTTTCCGCACCAGACAAGTATTTGGTACAGAATTCAACGGCTTCCTCAACAATATATCGCTCTGCAATACAGCCCTCTGGCCGACTTCGATTTTTGACATACCCTTTCAAAATCTTCATATACCATTCAATGGGGTACATCCATCTGTAATGTACAGGACCACATAGTCAAATCTCTCTCACCAAGTGGACCATCAAATGAACCATCATATCAAAATATTAAGGCTGGAAGAACATTTCTAATTCAAATAATATGATGGCAATTTCTTTTTCCATAGCTGGAAATTTCGCCGGGTCTATAACTTTGCTGCATATAGATTTGAAGAAGAAACCCAGTTTCGTTAATGTATGGCAGACATTCTTGGGTAAAATGCAACGTAAAGCAATTGGAATGAGATTTTGCATCAAAACATGACAGTCATGTGATTTCAGACCTTTTAACTTCAAGTCACTCATTGACACAAGGTTACTGATATTTGACGAATACCCCTCTGGAACCTTTACATCATTCAAGAAGTTGAAAAACTGATATCTCTCCTACCTGGAAAGAGTGTAAGCAGCAGGAGGAAGAAATGTTCATTTTTCACCCTTCACTGGTGCCAACTCTTCTCGTATTCCCATCTCAACCATGTCCAACCTAGCCTTAATTCTATCTTTTGTTTTGCCAGATGTATTTAGCAACGTGCCGATAACACTGTCAAATACATTTTTTTCTACATGCATAACATCAATAAAATGTCTTACATATAGACAATTCCAGTATTGTAATTCAAAAAAAAATTGATCTCTTTTTCCAACTGATTTTCGTAAGGTTTTTCGAAGCCGGTTTACCAAAAGTAGTGTCCAAATTTTTAACTTTCTCAAACAATTGATCGCCTGTTAGTGGAGACGGTGATGTACGTTCTTCTGAACTTCCATCGAATGATGCCTTCCAAGAACAGTACTTATGTCGTCGCGGTAGAAATCTGTGATGTCCTAGAAACACGGTTTTCAATGAATGTTTCAACCTAATTGATTGTGTACCTTCTTCGCAAACGGGACAGCCTTGAGTTCCTTTAATGCTATATCCTGACAAATTTCCATAAGCAGGGAAGTCATTTATCGTCCCATACAATATGACTCTCAAAGTGAAATCTTCCTTTCTGTAAGCATCATACAATGTAACACTTGAATCACCCAATAATTTCAAATCTTCGATCAATGGTGCTAAATAAACATCAATATCATTACCCGGTTGTTTTGGTCCTGATATAATCATAGATAACATGATGTATTTTCGTTTCATGCATAACCACGGTGGTAAGTTATAATTTATCAACATAACCAGCCATGTACTGTGACTGTTGCTTTGAAAAACAAAAGGATTCACTCCATCTATAGATAACGCAAGACGAAGGTTTCTCGACTCGTTTCCAAATTCAGGATACTCATGATCGATTCTCTTCCACTGAGTAGAGTCTGCCGGGTGACGTAGTATCCCATCTTTAATTATTGTATCTACATTCCATGTTAATTGTTTTACAGTCTCCTCACTTCCATATAGGAGTCTAAACCTTGGAATGATTGGAAAGTACCATACAACTTTAGTTGGACTAGATTCATCTTTCTTGTATCGAGAAGCACCACACTTTGGGTATTCTTTAAGTGATTTGTGGTCCTTGCGAAATAGTATACAGTCATTCGGGCAGGCGTGTATTCTTTCAGAGATCATACCCATAGAGCGTAGCATTCGTTTGGCATGGTATGTTCGGCTCGGGAGCTCATTGTCTTCTGGGATCATGTCATTCAAGAGGGCAAGTAGTTTCGTAAAACTATCGTCACTCCACCCATTATCTTCTTTCAAATTATACAGCTTCAGTACGGCTGACAATGCTGTATATTTAGTGCAACCAGCATATAATGGCGTCTTTGCACAACTTTTTAACTTCTCAAACAATTTTGGGCAATCATGAAGTTCATCTTCGAAGGTCCTTGTCATTTTCTCAATACGATCTTCATCATCATTCACATCTTTAATCACATCCTCCATACGGTCATCTTCATTGTTCATGTTTGTAATCATATCAGATGATCCATAAAACGCAGTGTCACCCCAGTCACTACTTACATTCGTTGTTTCCTAGTGTTTATTCCAACATGTATAACTTTGATCTATTCCATGACAGATCAAGTGTACTTCCAACTCATCTGGACTAATTTGTTTTGAATAACAACAGCGTAAACATGGACAAAGGATTTGAGAAGAGTCACATGCATGATCTTTTGCAAACTTGATAAATTCTTTCATGCCTTCTTCATACCCTTTTTTCAACTGATTGGAATTCATCCATTCTTTATTTATATTCATCCTATTTGAAATCCATAGGATGAGTATATATGTTAGAGGATAAATGACTTCTCGAACCTTTTCTGGATAACCTAGAACTTTTTCCAAGGAAATAATGTGACCATGAAACAATACTTCTTAAACAAAATATGAGGAATTTATAATATTGTAATAAAGACAAAGCTCTCTAAAAACACCCAAAACAACCTCAAGTGTACCTCCATATATGCTAGAGGCTATTGACTAGTAGTGAGTGTCTATAGGTCGATATGATGTGCTACATAGCCTCAAGTGTACATAGCCTCGATATGATGTGCTACATAGCCTCAAGTGTACCTCCATATATGCTAGAGGCTATTGACTAGTAGTGAGTGTCTATAGGTGGTATAGTGGGGAGACTATACCCTCTTTAAAATAGTGTGAAACACATAAGTAAATAAGGGATACATCATATAACATCACAAACTACATATATCAACATCATGAGATAAAATACCAAAACATTTCCCAGGAAATATCATAATGATGTTACATATATAATATACATGGTAGTACATAATAATAAGAACAATTATAGATATCTAAAAAGTAAGAAAATAGAACAATACCATAAAATAGTACAACCCCTATATTTTCTATGTTTTGGCCTAGATTCCTACTCCAAACTCCATCCTAACCATATAATAATTATAAATCATCCTCAGGAAATGCCCTAAACCAAGAACCTATGACCAAGGAGCATCTAATCAGGTACCCATGTTCCGTGGATGTTGGATAAGTGTGTGATTACAACTTAGTAATCCACTATCAATGGTGTCTAATGAAAACCCAATCATTGATCATAAAGCATAAAGGTGTAGAAGAAATAAGTGAAGTGGTAATAATAATAATATTTAAAAATAATAGAAATGTATCATGACTTTGGTCTCAAGAGGACATCCTAGGTTGACACTACATACTTCTTCCATATCCATTACCTCTGATCAAGGTGTAAGTATCATGTCTCAACTTGGTTCTAAGGCACTTCATCGAGGAAACCATAATCAAGTATCCTGAGAGAAATCTATATGGCTCCAACATGAATTCCATCCCAATAATTCTCAGGAAATCCATTCATCTGGTTTGAACTTGGGGGACCTCCCATAACAATAGTATACTATAATGATTGAAATACTTGTCCCACAATCGAGTAATTCCATACCAATAATAATCAATATAAATCTATAGAGCTCATCCTTTAGTATTTAATAAGGGACACCCTGAATAATCCATGAAGTTAATCTATATCATTAGATAAATGAATACATTACCCAAATGCCGGTGGGATCCTCCTTATAGAATTAAAAATAATGAATATATATATAATCCACTATCTTTCTTGATGAATTCCATTAAATTGGACCTCATCGAATCCAAGTAATTTTCCACTCCCTATATTCACATGAGACCCCTGTGGATTCCAAGGCTCATGAATTGAATTCCACACCAATATAAATCATCAAGAATCCAAATAATTACTCCAAGGAATTCCACACCCATCCTTTTCATATGGAATCCAAGGGACTTCCCATGGAATTCAAATTATAACATTAAATTTCAAAAATACCAAACAATCCATTACTTCCAATTAAAATATAAAAAAATTCAACATCTCAATCCATGATTCCTCACTTTAATCCATTTCATATACATACAATTTTAAAACATTAAACTAAGATTTATATTTAATTAATTTTACATTTTTGTTTATGATTTAAAAGGCCATGATCATGATTTAATTCAATTCAAAACTTCGATTTATAATTTCTATGGCCATACAAATTATATATTCCAAAGGGTCATCCTGGAAACCATCAATCAAACTAAACTCATTTACTACCAAGGGCAGCCCCAAACCACCCAAATCAATTCACCCATTTCCAAGGCACTTTCCTAACATACCACATTAATGGTCCCAACATGGATCAAACCAAATGAAAACACCAAAACATAAGAATAACTAAATAAATCTAATGAAGTAGTGGGAAATCATAAAAACAACCCATAGTCAGGATCAAAACATAACCACAATCCCAAACCACCCATGGAAACTGAAGATTCAACATGAAGAATAGTTGGCCAAACACTTACCCATTCCAAACATAATTAATTCATGAAAATTCAATTTGAATAACCTTAAGGAGGAGGACCCGGTGGCGGAGGAGAAGGAGGTGTCGACAGTGGAGGAACCAAAGGCAGCGTAGAGGCAGCGCAGAGGCAGGGCGGAGGCAGGGCAGAGGCAGCGGAGGAGGAGGAGGAGGAGGAGGAGGAGGAGGCCGCAGTGGAGGAGGAGGCAGCGGAGTAGGCATAGGAGGAGGAGGCGCCGATGGAGGAGTAGGAGGATGAGGCCACGAACTAGGAGGAGAAGGAGGAAGCGTCGGTGGAGGAGGACGAGGACGAGGCCGCGGTGGAGGAGGAGGCGGTGGCCGGAGGAGGAGGAGGAGGCGGCCGGATGAGGAGGAGAAGGAGTAATAGGAGGAGGTGGCGGCGGCCGCGGTGGAGGAGGAGGCGGCGGCGGCGGCAGTGGTGCAGAGGAGGGCTTCCGCGAGAGCTTGACCGGGTGCAGGGAGGAGGAAGAGGACCCGCAGGTTTTTAACAAATCCGAGTGAGCCTTTATCAGCGTTATTAAAAAGCACTGATAAAGGGTGTATTTATCAGCACTAAAATGAAAAGCGCTGATAAATACGACCTTTATCAGCGCTTTTTTAGCGCTGATAAATAATCCCTTTATCAGTGCTAAAAAAAGCGCTGATAAAGGGGCAAGCCTTTATCAGCGCTTGTTTTAGCGCTGATAAAGTTGACCTTTATCAGCGCTTTTGTTAGCGTTGATAAAGGCCCGACCCTTTATCAGCGCTTTTGTTAGTGCTGATAAAGGCCCGACCCTTTATCATCACTTTACTGTTAGCGCTGATAAAGGCAGGTGCTTGCCTTGCCCAGTTTTGTGGTAGTGTATCTCTACACGTCTTTAACAACCATGAACATATAAATAACCCTAACAAACCATGAATAACCCCATAAACACTAAAAACCATTAAAAACCTTGAAAAATCCCAAAAAACCCAAACAAACACTAACACACACTAACAAACCCTAAAAACCCCTAAAAAACCCCAAAAAACCCTAAAAACAAAACAAACCCTAAAAAACCCTAAAAAGTCTAACAAGCCCTATCAAACCCCAAGAAGCCCTAAGAAACACCATTAAACCCAAAAAACCTGAAGAAACCCTAAAAACCACTAAGAAACCATAAGAAATCCTAATAAAACCCAAAGCAAACCTAAGAAACACTAACAAACCCTTAGAAACCCTAACACACCCTTAGAAACTGTAACACACCCTTAGAAACCCTAGCACACCCTTAGAAACCCTAACAAACCCATAGAAACGCTAACACAACCTTAGAAACCCTTAGAAACTAGACACGCCCTTAGAAACCTTAACCCGCCCCTAAAAACCCTAACCCACCCTTAGAAACCCAAACACACCCTTAGAAACCCTAAAAACCCTTAGATACCCTAAATCACTCTAATAAGCCCTATTAAATAATAACAAACCCTACCAACCAATAATAAACCATAATAAAACCTAATAAACACTAAATCCCACTAATAAACCCTAATAAACACTAATAAATCATAATTAACCTTTAAACCCATATTAGACCCCAATAAAAAATAAAAAATACCTAAAAACCCAAATATACAACAAAAATGGTATTAAACCTTTCAAAATGCAAATATTCACAAAAAAACCCGAACAAACCTGGAAAAACTCGACAAAACCCTAAAAAATCCCAAAAAACCATAAAAACCCAAAAAACCATAATAAACCCTAAAACCCCTAAAAAATACTAAAAACCTTAAAAACCCTAAAAAAACCCTATAACCCCTAAATTTCTATAAAAACCCTAAAAGGCCTAAAATTCCTAACAAAACCCTAACAAACCCTAGGAAATCCTTAATAAACCAAAAACCCTCTAGCAAACCCTAAAAACCTCAAAAAACCCCCATACACTATAAAGAACCCTAAAGAACAACTAAAGCCATTAACAACGCTACATAAACCCTAAAAATTGCTACAAAAAACTGAAAAATACTTCAAAACCCACAAAATGCATGAAAACCCCAAAAAATGCTAAAATAACCCTAAAAAAGCATAAAAAATCCAAAGACACCCATAAAACCCAAAAAAATGTATATACCCACAACTACTCAAACAACCAGTAACAAACCCTAAAAACCCTAACAAAACCTAACAATCCCTAAAACCCACTAATAACCCCTAAAACAACTAATAAACACTAATAACCCTCAAAACCCACTATTAAACCCTAAAAACCCTAATAATCCCTAATAAATCTTAATAACCTGTAATAAACCGTATCAAATTCTATTTGACCCTAATAAATGGTACAAAAGCCCTAAAACTCCAAATATGCAATAAAAACACTATTAAACCATAATAAACCCAAATAATCACTAAAACCCATAACAAACCCAACAAAACGCTACGAAAACCTTCAAATAATAGCCTACAAAACCCAACAACCCAATAATAAACCCTAAAAACCCCAAATAACCCCAAAATAGATCATAACAAACCCTAAAAACCCCATATAAATTGTAACAAATCCTAACAATGCAAATTAAATCGTATCAAACTGAAACAATCCCTAACAAACCCCTAATAAACAGCAATAAACCCTAACAAATCATAATAAACCCTAATAAATCGTAATAAACCCAAATACATGTTACTAAACCCTATTAAATAAAAGAAACCATAATAAACCCTATTAAATCTTAAATAACCCTTAAAAAGTTTGATAAACCCTAGAAAAAACTATTAATGCCTATAAAATCCCAATAAAACCCTTATATACAATAAAAAATGTTAATATACTACAACAAATCCTAAAGAACACTAATAAACCCAAAAGAACCCTAATAAACCCTCAATAACCATATTAAACTCTAAATAACACTAAAAACCCCTGATGAACCCAAAAAAAGATAAAACACATTATATAAACCCTAAGAACTACTACAATACCCAAACAAACCCTAAAACACACTAAAATACTCTAACAACCCCTATCAATACCAAAAAAAATAAACCCATAAACCCCCCAAAAATAATAAAAAAGCAATCAGATACCATAAAAACCTTAAATACACATTAATAACCCTTAAAACCCCTAAAAACACTACAAACTAAAAACAACCATTAAAACCCTATAAGGGTCATCAAATAGATACATAAACCCTAAAATTGTTACATAATCCCTAAAAAATGCAACAAAAAACTAAAAAACGCAACATAAACCAAAAAATGCAACATTAACACAAAAATGCTACATAAACACTAAAATCACTACATAAACCCTAGAACTATAACATAAACCCAAAAAAACACAACATAAACCCTAAAAACGCAACATAAACATTAAAAATGCTACATAAATACTAAACACACAATATAAACCCTAAAAACACTACATGAACACTAAAAAGTTACATAAACCATAAAAAATTCAACATAAACGCTACATAACCCCTAAAAATGCTACATAAACCCAGAAAATGCAACATAAACCCTAAAAAATGAAACATAAAACCTAAACCCTATACAAGCTACATAATCACTAAAAGATACATAAACCCTAAAAAATGATACATAAAACCTAAAAGCGCTAACTAAACCTTAAAAATGCTACATAAACACTAAATATGCTACATAAACTCTAACAATGCTGCACCAACCCTAAAAAATGTTACAAAACCCTAAAGACGCTTGACGACCCTCAAAAATATTAAACCCTAATATACTGTAATATAAAAAATTAAACCCTAATAAACCGTTAATAAATGCCTAATAAACTCTAATAATCCCTAATAACACCTTATAATCCCTAAAAACCCTAAGAAACTCTACTCAACCCTAATAAAACCCCAAAAATACATAATAAACCCTAATAAATGATAATAAAATCTAATATCCCTAATAACACGTTATGAAAACCAAAACAACCTTAACCAGCCCTAATAGACAATAATAAACACTAATAAACCTGAATAAACCACAAACAAACCCTAAAATCCCTAATAAACCATAAATGAAGCCAAATAAACCCTACTCAACCCTAACATACCTTAACACACCATAATAACCCCTACTAAATCCCTAAAAAACCCCAATAAAGAAAAAAATTCTAGAATACGTTAAAAACCCTAGAAACACTGATAAACTCTAATATAACCTAATAAACCCTAAAAACGATCAAAAATAATAAAAAATTGATCACAAACAATAAAAACGTGCAATATTACCTAAAAGGACTTAAAAACACTAATATAAACTAATAAAGAAAAAAAGTTAATATACCTTAAAAATCCCTAGAAACCCTAAAAAAACATAATAAACACTAATATAACATAGGAAGCCCAAAAATGCTCACAAACAAAAAAAACGCTCAAAATCAATAAAAACATGTTATATTATCTAAAAAGACCTAACGAACACTAATATAACATAATAAAACAAAAAAAAACTAATAAACCCCTAACAAACCCTAATATACCCTAAAGATCTCTAATAAACACTAATAAAAACTAATAAACCCCAATAAAACACTAAAAAAACCCTTAAAATCCTTCTCCACCCTAATATACCTTGACACACAATAAAACACCTAATAAAACCCAACTAAATGCCAATAAACAAAAAGAATACAAACAAACCATTAAAAAACCCTAGAAACCCAAATGAACCATAATAAATTCAAATAAAAGCTAATAAACCATTAAAAATTCTCAAAAACACTAAACACATGCTAATAAAACCTAAAAAGTAATAACAACCCCTCATATATATTAAGAATAACTAAAAACATGAATATACCCTAATAAAAACACTAACAAACCCAAGTAAACCCTAAAAATCCCGAACAAACCCTAATAAATCGTACTCAACCCTAATAAAACCATAAAGATACTAACTCAACCCTAATAAAATCTTAAAAATACCTACACAACCCTAATATACCTTAACACACCATAATAAATCATAATAAACCCCAGTAAACCCTAAAAATCACAAATATACCATTAAAAATCCCTTAAACCCCTAATAAATTCTAATAAAACCTGACAAAGCTTAAAAGCACTAATAAACTTGAATAAACACTACTAAACACTAAAAAACCCTAATATACCCTCTTAAAACTTTATAAATCATAATGAAACATAATAAACCCTAATAAATCCTAAACATTCCTAAATATACCATAATATACCATAATATACCCTAATAAACCCAACTCAATCCTAATAAAACCCTTAAAATACCTAATAAACCCTAATAAAACTTGACACACCATAATAAACTCTAATAAAATCCTAATAACCCCCACTAAACCATAAAAAATTCTAATATACCATTCAAAAACCCTAAAACCCTAACAAACCATAATAAATGTTAATAACACCTAAAAATACAAAAAAATGATAATAAACCCTAAAAATACCTCTAATAATAATAGTACTAATAACGCACGTGCATGTGAATATGCATGCACATTTTCATGTGAATGATAATAAATAATAACGCATGTGAATTGCATGTGTATGTGCATGTGCATGTGAATGATAATAAATAATAAATAATAACGCACATCCATGTGCATGTGCATGTGCATGTGCATGTGCAGGTACCTGTGCATGGTAATAAACAATAAATAATAACAAAGTCCACATGAATGTGTGTTTTCATGTGAATGATAATAAATAATAAATAATAACACATGTGATAATAGAATAACACAAGTGCATTGCGTGTGAACGTGTATGAGAATAAATAATAATAACACATGTGATAATATAATAACGCAAGTGCATTTCATTTTAATGTTCATGGAAATAAATAATATATAATAATTCATGTGTATGTGCATTTTCATGTAATGGTAATGATAATGACGCTTTCACGTGCATGGTAATAAATAATAAATAACAACACACGTGCATGTGCATTTGTATTTGATGATACAAACAACAAAAACAACAACAACAACAATAATAGAATAATGCAAGCGCATTGCTTGTGCACGTTCATAGTAGTAAATAATAAATAAATAATAGTAAATAAGAATGCACATGCATGTGCATGTGCATTTATATTTTATAATAATTTTAATAATACCAATTGTAATAACAACAATAATAATAATAATAATTCATGCACGTGCATGGTAATAAAAAATAAATAACAACACACATGCATGTGGATTTGCATGTGATAATGATAATAATAATGATAATGATAATAATAATAATAATAATAATAATAATAATTGTGATAATAATAAAAAAAGAATAATACAAGTGCATTGCATATACACGTGCATGGTAAAAAATAATAAATAAAAACGCACGTGCATCTGCATTTGTATGTGATGAAAATAATAATAACAGTAGTAGTAGTAGTGATAATAGTAGTAGTACCAATGCATGTGATAATAGAATATTGCATGTGCATTACGTGTGCACGTGCGTGGTAATAAATAATAACTCTCATGCATTGAATTTTCATGTGATGATGATGATGAAGATAATAATAATAATAATATTATTATTATTAATAACAACACATGTGATAATAGAATAAGACACATGCATTGAATGTGCATGTTTATGTATTTGCATTTGCATTTTCATGTCCATTTTCATGTGATGATAATAACCATTATAACAACAACAACAACAACAACCACAACAACAACCACAATAATAATAATAACAATAAGAATAATGATGTATGTGATAATAAAATAACATGTGTGCATTGCATGTGAACGTGCATTGTAATAAAAAATAAACAATAATGCAAATGCATGTGCATGTGCATGAGCTTGAGATGATAATAATAATAATAATATTAACAGTAACAATAATAATAATAATAACAAAAACACATTTCATAATAGAATAACGCACAATCATTGCTTGTGCAGTGCAAGATAAAAAATAATAACTCATAGCGCACGTGATGATAATAATAACAATAATAGTAATATTAATAATAATAGCACCTGTGATAATAGAATAACACACATGTATTGAATGTGAACGTGTATGGTAATAAATTATAATGCATGTGCATTTGCATTTTCATTTTATGATAAGAACAATAATAACAATAATAGTAATAATATCAATAAGAATAAAAATGCATGTGATAATAGAATAATGTAGGTTCATTGCGTGTGCGCGTGCATGGAAATAAATAATAACGGACTTGCATGTGCATTTTCATCTGATGATAATAATAATAATAATAATAATAATAATAATAACAACGACAACATATGCATGTGCATGGAAATAAATAATATATAATAAATAATAAACAATAACGCGTGTGCATCTGCAATTGCATGTGATGATAATAAAAATAATAATAGTAATAACAATAATGATAATGATAATTATGCTAATGATAATAATAATAATGATAAAAATGATAATAATACCGTGTGTGATAATAGAATAACACACGTCCTAACAAACACTAGCAAAACCCAACAAACCCTAACAACCACTAATAACCCCTAAGAACCACTAATAAACCAAAATAACACATGAAACCCACTATTAAACTGTAAAACCCTAATAAATACAAATAAATCATATTAACCTGTAATAAACCCTAAAACCCTATTATACTCTAATAAATGATACAAAATCCTTAAAATCCCTAATATAAAATAAAAAAACTATTGAACCATAATAAATCCTAATAATCACTAAAAACCCCAACAAACCCAACAAAAAACTACAAAACCCGCCCAATAATAGCCTGCAAAATCCTACAACCCACTAATAAAACCTAATAAACCCTAATAACCCCATAATAAATCCTAAAAAAACCCTAACTACCACAAATAAATTGTAACAAATCCTAACAACGCTTAATAAATCATAACAAAATGAAACAAACCATAACAAACACCTAATAAAAACTAATAACCCCTAACAAATCATAACAAACCCTAATAAATAGTAATAAACCAAAATACACATTAATAAACTCTAATAAATAAAATAAACCCTAAGAAACCTTAATAAATCCTAAATAACCCTAAAAAAGGTTGATAAACCCTAGAAAAAGCTATTAATGCCTACAAAAGCCCGATAAAACCCTAATATACAATAAAAAATGCTAATAAACCATAACAAATCCAAAAGAACACTAATAAACCCTAGAGAACCCTAATAAACCCTAAAGAACCTTAATAAACTCTAAAGAACACTAAAACCCTAATGAACCCATAAAACGCTAAAACATATTACATAAACCCTAAAAACTGCTATAATACCCAAACAAACCCAAAAACACACTAAAAAACTCTAACAACCACTATCAATCCTAAAAAACAAATAAACCCTTAAAAACCCCCAAAAAACCATTTAAAACCCATAAAATACCATAAATACCATAAACACCCATTGACAACCCTTAAAACCCCTAAAAACCACTACAAACCATAAACAATAATTAAAACCCTAAAAAGGCAACAAAAAGACACATAAACCCAAAAAACGTTACATGAACCCCAAAAATCCAACATAAACCCTAAAAACGAAACATAAACCAAAAAAGGCAACATAAACCCAAAAAACGCTTCATAAACCCAAAAAGCACTACATAATCCCTATAATCGTAACATAAACCCTAAACCTCGCAACATAAACATTAATAAATGCTTGATAAAACCTAAAAACACAACATAAACCCCAAAAACACTACATGAACCCTAAGAACATTACATAAACCCTAAAAAATGAAACATAAACGCTACATCACCCCTAAAAACGATACATAAACCTAGAAAACGCAACATAATCCCTAAAAAATGTTACCAAAAACTTAAACCCTAAACAAGAAGCATAATCCCTAAAAACATTACATAAACCCTAAGAAATTCTACATAAAACCTAAAACCGCTAACTAACCCCTAAAATCACTACATAAACACTACAAATGCTACATAAACTCAAACAACACTACACAAACAATAAAAAATGCTACAAAACCCTAAAGACGCTTCAAAACCCTCAAAAATATTAAACCCTAATATACCATAATATAAAAAATTAAACCCTAATGTACCCCTAATAAACTCTAATAATCCATAAAAACGCCTTAGAATCCCTAAAAACCCTAAGAGACACTACTCAGCCCTAATAAAACCCCAAAAATACCTAATAAACCCTAATAAATGATAATAAAACCTATTAAACCCTAAAAACATGTTAATAAAACCTAAACAACCCTAACCAACCCTAATATACACTAATAAACACTAATAAACCGTAATAAACCCCAAAAAAACCCTAAAAATCCCTAATAAACCATAAATAAATCCAAATAGACCCTACTCAACACTAAAAAACCTTAACACACCGTAATGACCCCTAATAAAACCCTACAAAACCCTAATAATGAAAACAAACACTAGTATACTGTAAAAACCCCTAGAAACCCTAATAAACTCTAATATAACCTAATAAACCCTAAAAACGCTCGCAAACAATAAAAAAATGATCATAGAAAATAAAGACATGCTATATTACCTAAAAAGTCCTAAAACACTAATATAACCTAATAAAGACAAAAAAACTAACATACCTAAAAAATCCCTAGAAACCATATTAAACCATAATAAACTCTAATATAGCCTAATAAACCCTAAAAAATCTCATAAAAAATAACAAAGCGCTCACAAACAATAAAAAACACTATATTATCTAAAAAGACTTAACAAACACTAATATAACCTAACAAAATAAAAAAAAACTAATAAACCCCTAACAAACCCTAAAAATCCCTAAAAATCCCTAATAAACCCCAATAAAAACTAATAAACCCTAATAAAACCACAATAAAACCCTAAAAATACCTTCTCAACCATAATAAACCTTGACACACCATAATAAAACCTAATTAAACCCAACTAAACCCCAATAAACAAAAAAAAACTCAAACAACCCTTAAAAAGCCCTAGAAACCCTAATAAACCATAATAAATTCTAATAAACCCTAATAAACCATAAAAAATGCTTAAAAACACTAAAAACGTGCTAATAAACCCTAAAAAATCCTAACAACCCCTCATATATATGAACAAAAACTAAAAAACACTCATATACCCTAATAAAAACACTAACAAACCCTAGTAAACCCTAAAAATCCCTAAAAAACCCTAACAAAACCTGAAAGATACCTACTCAACCCTAATAAAACCCTAAATATACCTAATCAACCCTAATAAACCTTAAACCACTATAATAAACCATAATAAACCCCACTAAACCCTAAAAAGGAAAATATACCATTAAAAAGCCCTAAAACCCCTAATAAATGCTAATAAAACCTAACAAAGCTTAAAAGAACTAATAAACCCTAATAAACACTACTAAACCCTGAAAAACCCTAATATACCCTCTAAAAATTAATAAACCATAATGAATGATAATAAACCCTAATAAATCCTAAACATACCCAAATATACCATAATATACCATAATATACCATAATAAACCCAAATCAATCCTAATAAAACCCTAGAAATACCTAATAAACCTTTACACATAATAATAAACCCTAATAAAGTCCTAATAACCCCCACTAAACCCTAAAAACAATAATATACCATTAAAAACCCTAAAACCCTAACAAACCATAATAAATGTTAATAATAACTAAAAATTCTAAAAAATGCTAGTAAACCCTAAAAATACCTATACTAATAATAATAGTAATAATGCACGTTTAGGTGCATATGCATGTTCATGGTTTAAATAATAAATCATAACGCACGTGCATGTGCATATGACTACGCATTTCCATGTGAATGCTAATAAATTATAAATAATAAATAATTTCGCATGTGAATTCCATGTGTATTTGCATGTGCATGTGAATGATAACAAATAATAAATAATAACTCACATCCATGTGCATGTGCATGAGCATGTGCATGTGCATGTTCATGGTAATTAACAATAAATAATAACCAAGTCCACATGAATGTGCATTTGCATGTGAATGATAATAAATAATAAATAATAACACATGTGATAATAGAATAATGTACATGCATTGCGTGTGTACGTACATGAGAATAAATAATAACAACACATCTGATAATAGAATAACACAAGTGCATTGCATTTGCATGTGCATGATAATAAATAATATATATTGCGCACGTGCAAGTACGTTTACATGTAATGATAATGACAATGATGCATTCACATGCATGGTAATAAATAAACAATAACAACGTACGTGCATGTGAATTTGTATTTGATGATACAAACAAAAATAATAATAATAATAATAATAATAATAGAATAATGCAAGTGCATTTCATGTTCACCTACATAGTAAGAAATAATAAATATATAACAATAAATAAGAACGCCCATGCATGTGCATGGGTATTTACATTTGATGATAGTATTAATAATACTAATTGTAATAATAATAGTAACGAATTAATGTGCATGGTAATAAATAATAAATAAAAACACACATGCATGTGCATTTGCATGTGATAATGATGATAATAATAATAATAATAATAATAATTGTGACAATAATAATAATAAAAGAATAATACAAGTGCATTGCATATGCGCGTGCATGGTAATAAATAATAAATAATAATGCATGTGCATCTACATTTTCATGTGATGATTGTAATAATAACATCAGTAGTAATAATAGTAGTGGTGGTGGTGATGAAAGTAGTAGTACCAATGCATGTGACAATAGAATATTGCATATGCATTACTTGTGCACGTGCATGGTAGTAAATAATAACGCCAGTGCATTGCATTTTCATGGGATGATGATGATGATAATAATAATAATATTATTATTAATAATAACAACTCACATGATAATAGAATAACGCACGTGCGTTGAATGTGATTGTATGCGCATTCGCATGTGCATTTTCATGTGATGATAACAACAACAACCACCACAACCACAACCACAACAACAACCACAATAATAATAATAACAATAATAATAACCACACATGTGGTAATAAAATAAAGTGTGTGAATTGCATGTGCACGTGCATGGTAATAAAAATATAATACTAATGCATGTGCATGTGGATGTGGATGAGATGATGATGATAATAATAATAATAACAGTAACAATATGTTATAGTTGTTTGAAAAAACAGCAGACATGACAAAATGCTAGAAATGGGGGCTCGGAAAACCAAACAAATCATAGAGTCATTGAAAAATGCATAACTTATTCTTCAGGTGTCAATTTCCACTCTGTGAATATTCAAACTGAATCTCATGGAACTAACTATGATAAAAATAGGTGACAGAAGCCGAACAGACACACATATCAGAAGTTATGACCATTTTAAGAAAAATTTGACAGTGATCCATACACGGAAATGGAGTTTTGGAGGCCTTCAGAACGTATTCTGGGATTTTAGGGTCTCAATCATGACTTTAACTATGTTCAAGTCATCCTTATGCATAGATCACTTCGCTACTTTTGAATTGATATGTGGTAGATCTCAAACAGACAAAGGGAAAGTTATGGTCGTTTGAAGTTGGACTTTTTTTTGGAGTGGTATAACTAATATATCTTATATTTCTTTGATCATATCATAATTTCTACTAAACTTGGTCCTCAATCATATCACGAGATTTGAATTGACTGGTCACAACAATCAAACGAACACCCGAAGGAGAAGTTATGCCTATTTTAGTAAGTTGTGGGATTCTTAGGTTTTTAGGCGCTTGGAGTGTTGCTCAATTTAAAACGACAATAAATTCTACTAAATGTTTTCATTATTGATCTAACACATATAAAATCGAAGATTGTAAAAATAAACACACTATGGTAACCATTGGAACCCTTTCTGACATTCTTCAACCCCCCAAAAGACCGAAAATCACATTGGATGGTCTAAATATTGGCTTCTGGTGTTTGTTTTGCAATAACTTCTTCTATGGGTGTCTGTTTTGCCTCTACCACATATCAAATCGATGCTTTCCACTAGAACTACACTCCTATAACCACTGAAGCACCTTATCACATCCTTGATGGCACAAAAAGGTACTTAAACCCTCCAAAAGAGCATAACTTCTACTTCGGGTGTCCGTTTTTCCTCCACAATATATCAAATCGAAGCTTTCGACTGGATCAACACATTTGTGACCAATAGGAACACCTTATCACGTTCTTAAAGTCCCAAAAGGCCCTTAAGTCCTAAAAATGACCACAAATTCTTCACTGGGTGTCCGTTTCACCTCGACCACATATCAAATTGAAGCTTGCGACTAGCTCTACACATCTGTGAGAACCATGGACAACTAAATAACCCTAACAAACCATGAACAACCCCATAAATACTAAAAACCATAAAAAACCATGAAAACCCTAACAAATCCAAAAAAACCCTAGCAAACACTAACAAAACCTAACAAACCCTAACAAACCCTAACAAACCCCATGAAACCCTAAAAAACATAAAAACCCTTAAAAAATCCTAACAAACCCTAACAAACCCAAACAAGCCCTAAAAACCCCCAAGAAGCACAAAGAAACCCCAATAAACCCAAAAACACATGAAGAAGCACTAAAAACCCCTAAAAACCATAAGAAACCCTAACAAAAACCTAAAAACTCTAACAAAAAACTATGCAAACCTTAGAAACACTAACACACCCTCAGAAACCCAAACACATCCTTAGAAACAGAAACACACCCTTAGAATCCCTAGCACACCCTTAGAAACCCTAACACACCTATAGATTCCCTAACACAACCCTAGAAACCCTTAGAAACCATAGCACACCTTTAGAAACCCTAACCAGCCCATACAAACCATTACCCACCCTTATAAACCCTAACACACCCTTAGAAACCATTACAAACCCTTAGACACCTCAAATCACTCTAATAAGCACTAATAAATCCAAATAAACCCTACTAACCAGTAATAAACCCTAATAAACCCTAAAGCCGACTACTAAGCCGAAATAAACACTAATAAATCGTAATAAAACCTAAAAACCCTATTAAACCCCAATAAAAGCTACAAAATACCTAAAACTCCAACATACAACAAAAATACTATTAAACCATTCAAAACGCTATTATTCACAAAAAAACCTAACAAACTCAGCAAAACCTAACAAAACACTAAAAAACCATAAAAACCCTAAAAAACCTAAACAACCCTAAAAAACCCTAAAAACTAAAAAAATCCTAAAAACCCAAAAAAAAACCTAAAGCTCCTAAAACATGAAAAAACCAAAACAAACCCTGAAAAAAAACTTAAAAACCGTTAAAAACGTCAAAAAATCCTCAAAAAACACTAAAAACCCTAAAACCCCCTAAAACAATAAAAACCACTAAAAATCCTAAAAATGACTTACAAAACCCTAACCAACCCTATGAAACCCTTAAAAACCCTAAAACCCACCTAGAAACCCAAAAAAAAACACTAAATAAACCCTAATACACCATAAAGAACCCTAAAGAACTCTAAAAACCCTAAAGTACCACTAAAGCCACTAACAATGCTATATAAAGCCTAATTATTGCTACAAAAAAACTGAAAAATGCTTCAAAACCCACAAAACACAACAAAACACCAAAAAACGCTAAAATAAACCTAACAAAGCATAAAAAATCTAAACACACCCATAAAACCCAAAAAACACATAAAACCCCAAACAACTCAAACAAACCGTAACAAACCCTAAAAACCCTAAAAAACCTAACAAACCCTAACAACCACTAAAAACCCCTAAAAACCACTAATAAACCCTAATAACCCCTAAAAACCACTATTAAATCCCAAAAACCATAATAAACACTAATAAATCGTAATAACCTGAAATAAACCCTAAAAAATTCTATTTGAACCTAATAAACACTACAAAAGCCCTAAAACCACTAATATACAATAAAAACACTATTAAACCATAATAAAACCTAATAAATTGTAACAAATCCTAAAGAACATTAATAAACTCTAAAGAACCCTAATAATACCTAAAGAACCATATTAAACTGTAAAGAACACTAAAAAACCCTAAAGAACCCAAAAAATACTGAAACACTTTATATAAACCCTAAAAACCGCTATAATACCCTAAAAAACCCTAAAACACACTAAAAACCCTAACAACCCATATAAATCCCAAAAAAAATAAACCCATACCCCCCCCCAAAAAAAACCAATAAAAACCCACCAGATACCATAAAAAATCATAAACACCCGTTAATAACCCTTAAAAACCCTAAAAAACTACAAACCATAAACAACCGTTAAAATAGTAAAAAGGCTTCAAATAGATACATAAACCCTAAAAACGTTACATTAACCCATAAAAATGCACCAAAAACCCTAAAAACGCAACATAAACCATAAAACACAACATAAACCCAAAAAACGCTACATAAACCCTAAAAGCACTACATAAACCCTAGAACTATAACATAAACCCTAAAAAAACACAACATAAACACTAAAAACGCATCATAAAAATTAAAAAATGCTACAAAAAACCTAAAAACACAATATAAACCTTAAAAACACTACATGAACCCTAAAACCGTTAAGTAAACCATAAAAATGAAACATAAACGCTACATCACCCATAAAAACGCTACATAAACCCAGAAAACGCAACATAAACCCTAACAAATGCTACATAAAACCTAAACCCTAAACAAGCTCCATAAACCCTAAAAACATTACATAAACCCTAAAAATGATACAAAAAATCTAAAACTACTAACTAAACCCTAAAATGCTACATAAACACTAAAAAATGCAACATAAACTCTAACAATGCTACAAAAACCCTAAAAAATGCTAAAACCCCCTAAAGATGCTTTAAACCCCTCAAAAACATTTAACCCTAATATGCCATAATAATAAAAATTAAACTCTAATAAACCCCTAATAAACTCTAATAATCCCTAAAAACACCTTATAATCCATAAAAACCCTAAGAAACTCTACCTAATCTTAATAAAACCCCAAAAATACCTAATAAAACCTAATAAACCCTAAAAAACATTAAGAGAACCTAAACAACCCTAACCAACCATAATAGACACTAATAAATAATAATAAACACAAATAAACCCCAAACAAACCCTAAAAAGCCCTAATAAACCATAAATAAAGCCAAATAAACCATACTCAGCCCTAACAAACCATAACACACCATAATAACCCCTAATAAAACCCTACAAACCCATAATAAAGAAAAAAAATGCTAGTATACCTTAAAAAATGCCTAAATTTTTTGATAAACTCTAATATAATATAATAAACCCTAAAAACACTCACAAATAATAAAAAAATGATCACAAACAATAAAAATGCGCTATATTACCTAAAAAGACCTAAAAACACTAATATTACCTAATAAACAAAAAATGATAATATACCTTAAAAATCCCTAAAAACCCTAATAAACCATAATAAACTCTAACATAACCTAAGAAACCCTAAAAACAGTCACAAACAAAAATAAAATGCTCACAGAAAATAAAAACATGCTATATTATCCAAAAAGATGGAACAAACACTAATATAACCTTATAGAACAAAAAAACTAATAAACCCCTAACAAACCCTAATAAACCCAAAAAATCCATAATAAACCCTAATAAAAACTAATAAACCCTAATAAAAGCATAATAAAACCCTAAAAATACCTTTTTAACCCTAATAAACCTTGAAACACCATAATAAAACCGAATAAAACCATAATCAACCCTAATAAACCCTAATAAAACCTTATAGATACCGACTCAACCCTAATAAAACACTAAAAATACCTACTCGACCATAATAAACCTTAACACACCATAATAAACCCCACTAAATGCTAAAAAATGCAAATATAACATTAAAAAGTCATAAAACCCCTAATAAATGCTAATAAAACCTAACAATGCTAAAAAGCGCTAATAAACCCGAATAAAAACTACTAAACACTAAAAACCCCTAATATACCCACTTAAAATTTTATAAACCATAATGAACCATAATAAACCCTAATAAATCCTAAAAATACCCATATATACCATAATATACCATAATATACCCTAATAAACACTACTCAATTCTAATAAAACCCTAAAAATACCAAATAAACCCTAATAAACCTTGACACACATTGATAAAACCTAATAAAATCCTAATAACCCCCACCAAACCCCTAAAAATGCTAACATACCATTAAAAAACCATAAAACCCTTACAAACCATAATAAATGTTAATAACACATAAAAATTCTAAAAATGATAGTAAACCCTAAAAATACCTCTAATAATAGTAGTAGTAATTCCACACGTGCATGTGCATATGCATGTTCATGGTTTAAATAATAAATCACAATGCACGTGCATGTGCATATGCATGCGCATTTGCATGTGAATGATTATAAATAATAAATTATAAATAATAACTCATGTGAATTGCATGTGTGTGTGCTTGTGCATGTGAATGATAATAAATAATAAATAATTATGCACATACAAGTGCATGTGCATGTGCATCTGCATGTTCATTGTAATAAACAGTAAATAATAACCAATTCCACATGAATGTGCATTTGCATGTGAATGATAATAAATAATAAATAATAACACACATGCATTGTGTGTGCATGTGCATTAGAATAAATAATAATTACGCATGGTATAATAGAATAACGCAAGTGTATTTCATTTGCATGTGCATGATAATAAATAATATATAATAACGCACATGCATGTGCATTAACATGTAATGATAATGATAATGAAGAATGCACGTGCATGGTAATAAATAATAAATAACAATGCATGTGCATGTGCATTTGTATTTTATGATAAAAACAACAACAAAAAGAATAATAATAATAATAATAATTTTACTAATAATAATAATAATAATTTTAATAATCATAATAATAATAATAATAATATTATTATTAATAGAATAACTCTAGCACATTTAATGTGCACGTGCATAGTAATAAATAATAAATAAATAATAATAAATAAGAACTCACATGCATGTGCATTTGCTTTTACATTTGATGATAATATTGGTAATAATAATTATAATAATAATAACAATAATAATGCATGCACGTGCATGGTAATAAATAATAAATAACAATGCACATGCATGTGCATTTTCATGTGATAATGATAATAATAATAATAATGATAATAATAATAATAATGATAATAATAATAATAATAATTGTGATGATAATAATAATAATAACAATAATAATAAAAGAATAATACAAGTGCATTGCATATGCACGTATATGGTAATAAATAATAAATAATAACGCATGTACATCTACATTTTCATGTGATGATAGTAATAATAACAACAGTAATAATAATAGTAGTAGTAGTGGTGATTATAATTGTAGTACTAATGCATATGATAATAGAATATCGCGTGTTCATTACATGTGCATGTGTATGTTAATAAATAATAACTCTCGTGCATTGCATTTTCATGTGATGATGATGATGATAAAAATAAAAATAATAAAAATAATAATTATAATAACAACACATGTGATAATAGTAAAACACACTTTCATTGAATGTGCGTGTATGTTCATTTGGATGTTCATTTGAATGTGATGATAATAAGAAAACAACAATAACAACAACCACAACCACAACAACAACCAAAATAATAATAATAATAATAATAATAACAAAACATGTGATAATAAAATAATGTGTGTGCATTGCATGTGCACGTGCATGGTAATAAAAATATAATAATAACGTACACACATGTGCATGTGAATTTGCATGAGATGATGATAATGATAATAATAATAATAATAATAATAACAGTAATAATATGTTATAGTTGTTGGAAAAAACAGCAGACATGACAAAAGTGCTCGAAATGGTGTCTCGAAAAACCTAACAAATCACATAGTCATTAAAAATGGCCTATCATCTTCTTCAGGTGTACATTTCCACTTTGTGAATAGTTAAACTAAATCTCATGGAATAAACTATGACAAAAACAGGTTTCAGAGGCCGAAAAGACACACATATCAGAAGTTATGACCGTTTTTAAAAAAATTTGAGAGGGATCCGGACACAGAAAGGGAGTTTTGGAGGCCTTCTAATGGTATTTTGGGATTTTAGTGTCCCAAACATGACTTGAACTTTGTTTAAGTTATCCTTCTGTGTAGATATCTTCACTGAATTTGATTTGATATGTGGTAGAGCTCAAACATCAAACCGGAGTGAAAGTTATGGTCGTTTGAAGTTGGACTTTTCTTTGGAGTGGTATAACTAATACATCTTCAGTTTCTTTCATCTTCTCACAATTTCAATTAGACTTGGTCCTCACTCATCTCAAGAGCTTCTATGGGTTTCCGTTTTGACTCTACCACGTAACAAATTGAAGCTTGAGACTATACAAACACTCTTATAACCACTGAAGCCCATTCTCACATCCTTGAAGGCCCAAAAAGGTACTTAAACCCTCCAAAAGACCATAACTTCTACTCCAGGAGTCCGTTTTTCCTATACCATATATCAAATTGAATATTTAGATTATATCTACACATCTATGACTAATAGGAACACCTTATCACATTCTTAAATACCCAAAATGTCCTTAAGTCCTCCAAATGACCATAACTTCTCCTCTAGGTGTCTGTTTCACCTCTACCACATATAAAATTGATGCCTGCGACTAGCTCTACACATCTAGGGAAACCATGAACAACTAAATAACCCTAAAAAATAATGAATAACCAAATAAACACTAATAACCATTAAAAAGCATGCAAAAACCTAATAAACCCTAAAAACCCTAATAAACACTAATAAACCCTAACAAACCCTAAAAATCCCTAAGAAACCCTAACAAACCCCAAAAAACCCTAAAAAATAACAAACCCTAAAAACCCAAACAAACCCTCACAAGCCCTAAAAAACCCCAAGAAGCACTAAGAAACCCCAATAAACACAAATAACCCAAAGAAACCATAAAAACCCCTAAGAAACCATAATAGACCCTAAAATTACACAAAAAACCCTAAAAACCCTAACAAAACCCTAAAAAAGCCCTAATGAAACCAAAGAAACACTAACAAACCCTTAGAAACTCTAAAAACCCTTAGAAACCCTAACACACCCGTAGAAAACATAGCACACCCTTAGAAACCCCAACACACCAATAGAAACACTAACACAACCATAGAAACCCTAAGAAACCCTTAGAAACCAAAGCACACCCTTAGAAACCCTAACCCACCCATATAAACCCTAACCCACCCTTAGAAACCCTAACACACCCTTAGAAACCCTAAAAAACTCTTAGACACCCTAAATCTCTCTAATAAGAACTAATAAATCCTAACAAACCCTACCAACCAATAATAAACCATAATAAACTCTAATAAACCTAAATCCCACTACTAAATGTGACTGAAAAAACCGTAACCAACCTTATGAAACCTTTAAAAACCCTAAAAACCCCCTAGTACACCCTAAAAACCTCAATTGAAACCCTAAGGCCCCCTAAAGAACTCTAAAAACCCTAAAACAATAAAGAACCCTAAAGAACCACTAAATCCACTAACAATGCTACATAAACCCTATCAATTGATACAGAAACACGCAAAATGCTTCAAAACCCACAATACGCAACAAAAACCTAAAAACCCCTGTTAACAATCCTTAAAAACCCTAAGAAACAGTACAAATTATAAACAACCATAAAACCCTAAAAAAGGCTTTATATAGATACATAAACCCTAAATACATTACATAAACCCTAAAAAATGAAATAAGAACCCTAAAAACGCAACATAAACCAAAAAATGCAACATAAACCCAAAAAATGCTACATAAACCCTAAAAGAAATACATAAACCCTAGAACTATAACATAAACCCTAAAAACACAACATAAACCCTAAAAAGGAAACATAAACATTAAAAACGCCACATAAAACCTAAAAACACAATATAAACCCAAAAAACAATACATGAACCCTAAAAACGATACATAAACCCTATAAAATGCAACGTAAATGCTACATCACCCATAAAAATGCTACATAAACCTAGAAAACACAACATAAACCCAAAGAAATTCTACATAAAACCTAAACCCTGAACACGCTACATAAACCCTAAAATCGTTATAGAAACCCTAAAAATGATACATAAAACCTAAAACCACTATCTAAACCCTAAAAATTCTACATAAACACTAAAAATGCTACATAAACTATAAAAATTCTACACAGACCCAAAAAAATGTTACAAAAACCCTAAAGACGCCTCAATCCCCTCAAAAATATTAAACCCTAATATACCATAATATAAAAAATTAAACCCTAATAAACCCCTAAAAACCACTAAATTCACTACCAACGCTACATAAACCTTAACAATTGCTAAAAAAAACCGAAAAATGCTTCAAAACGCACAAAATGAATCAAAATCCCAAAAAATGCTAAAATAACCCTAACAAAGCATAAAAAATCCAAACACACCCCAAAACCCAAAAAAAAGCATAAAACCCCAAACAACTCAAATAAACCGTAACAAACCTTAAAGAACCAAACAAAACCTATCAAACCCTTACAACCACTAATAACCCCTAAGAACCACAAATAATCCCTAATAACCCCTAAAACCCACTATTAAACCCTAAAAACCCTAATAAACCCTAATAAATCATAATAACCTGTAATAAAACTTAACAAACTCTATTAGACCCTAATAAAATCTACAAAAGCCCAAAAATCACTTATATACAATAAAAACACTATTAAACCACAATAAACCCTAATAATCACTAAAAAACCTAACAAACCTCACAAAACGCTACAAAAACCTCCAAATAATAGCCTACAAAACACTATAACATCCTAATAAACCCTAAAAAACCCTAATAACACCAAAATAAATCATAAAAAACCCAAATAACCCCAAATAAATCTTAAAAAATCCTAACAATTCCAAATAAATCATAAAAAAGTCAAACAAACCATAACAAACCCCAAATAAACAACAATAAACCCTAAAAAATCATAATAAACCCTAATAAATTTTAATAGACCCAAATACAAGTCACTAAACCCTAATAAATAAAATAAATACTGAGAAACCCTAATAAATCCAAAATAACCTTAAAAAATTTTATAAACTCTAGTATAAGCTATTAATGCCTATAAAAGACCAATAAAACCCTAATATACAACAAAAAATGGTATTAAACTGTAACAATTCCTAAAGAACACTAATAAACCATAAAGAACACTAATAAACCATAAAGAACCATATTAAACTTTGAAGAACACTAAAAATCCTAAACAACCCAAAAAACGCTAAAACACATTATATAAACCCTAAAAACCACTACAATACCCAAACAAACCCTAAGACACACTAAAAATCCCTAACAACCCCCATCAATCCCAAAAAATAAATAAACCCATAACCCCCCCCCCCCCCCCCAAAAACCCATTAAAAATCCATCAGATACCATAAATAACTATAAACACCCGTTAACAATCCTTAAAACCCCGAAAAACACTACAAACCATAAACAACCATTAAAACCCTAAAAAAGGCTTCAAATACATACATAAACCCTAAAAAAAATTACATAAACCCTAAAAAATTCAATAAAAACCTTAAAACGCAACATAAACAAAAAAATGCAACATAAACCCAAAAAACGCCACATTAACCCTAAAAGCACGAAATAAACCCTAGAACTATAACATAAACCCTAAAAACACCACATAAACCCTAACAAAATCCAACATAACCATCAAAAAATGCTACATAAAACCAAAAAACATAATATTAACCATAAAAACACTCCATGAACCCTAAAAACATTACAAAACCCCTAAAAATGCAACATAAATGCTAAATCACCCCTAAAAACACTACCTAAACCCAGAAAATGAAACATAAACCCTAAAATGCTAAATAAAACCTAAACCCTAAAGGGGTCTCTCCCGACGCGGCGATCTCTAGGGTTCCATCCTGGAACCCCCTTCAGCGGCTTCGTTGATCTCCTCAGGCTTTGCGATGCGGATGGATTGATGTTCGGGAAGCGTTATCTCCTGGTGCGATGAAGGTTTTTGCGACGGATGGATGACAACGCTGAGATCTTGAGGGCTGTTTCAGGTTGTGGTAGTTTTTCGTTTCGATCTGGATCGACGTTGCTAGATCTGGATTCTGCTCTCTCTGGTGGTAGCAGAGATGATTTTTCTGTGTGTTGGACGATTCTGAAGCTGTCGACGGTGAAGTCAACGCCGATGAGATGGTTTCTTTGTCGAATAGGAGGGTTCGGCTTGCTGGTTTTTTGGTGCGACGAGAATTTCTGGTGTCGGGGGGAGGTATGGCCACGTCCTGGTGACAAACAGGTTCGTCGGGCTTTGCATCTACTTCGCGCGAGCATTGGCATTGCGCTTGGTTCGGCGCTGTCTGTCCGGATCCGAAGAGGTGCAGGCTTTTTGCTCATTGATCTTGCTGCTGATGAAGGTATAGTCGCTATGTCCTGTGTCCGACTGATTTTGCTGGCTTGCGTGTTCTTGTTTGGTGGCTGGACTGGTTCTGTGTTGCTGCTTTGGCTAGACTTTGGCTGGATTTTTCATTCATGGCCTCCCCCAAAGATGTTGTTGGGGAGAAGGATTGGTGCTGCTTTTTGGCTGGTTTTTTGGCTTTGTTGTGGATGCTGGCTTCCGGTTCTGTTGGGTGGCGATGATTCATGTTCTGTTGATGTTATTTGTTATATGCTGTTGGAAAAGGACCTTCTTGGTGAGAAGGTACTGGGTGCTGGATGTGGGTATTTTGTTGGTTTTGAGTGGATGGTGTATGGTAAATGCTGGATGACGTGTGGTTGTTTGGTATTTGCTACTGCTGTGGATGAGTTTGTTGTTGTGCTGCTGGAGTGGAAGTGGGATGCTGGGAGATGTTTGGTGGTCGAAAGAGGTGTTGGCTGTCTGAAAATGAGGATGCTGGTTGCTGGTTTGTTGTGGATGCTGGTTGGCTGGTTTCTGCTGCTGGATGTTGTTTGCTGCTGTAGTCTGAATGCTGGTTGTTGGTTAGCTGTGAGCTGCTGGATGCTGGTTAATGCTGGATGTAGTGTTGTTTGATGCTGGTACTGGCTGGATGTGACGTGATGATGTTGCGGTTTTGTCTGTTTTTTTGTCCTTTTCTTTCTTTGTTTTTCTTTCTTTGGTGTGGGTTGTAAGGGTTTTTGGGTGTGGTTCGTTCGACCCCTCCCCTCCCTTGTCTGCAGTGTTTGTGTCTTTTTGTTTAATAAATTTTGGGGGGTGCCAGGAATAGCCTGGACCCGAGCCTTCTTTGCCTAAACCCTAAACAGGCTACATAAACCCTAAAAACGTTACATAAACAATAAAAATGATACATAAAATCTAAAATTGCTAACTAAACTCTAAAAATGCTACATACACATTAAAAATGCTACATAAACTCTAACAACACTACACAAACCGTAATAAATTATACAAAACCATAAAGATGCTTTAAAACACTCAAAAACATTAAACCCTAATATATCATAATATAAAAAATTAAACCCTAATAAACCCCTAATAAACTGTAACAATCTCTAAAAACACCTTATAATCCCTAAAATCCTATGAAACTCTACTCGACCCTAATAAAACCCAAAAAATACCTAATAAACCCAAATAAATGATAATAAAACCTAATAAACCATAAAAAAAGTTAAGAAAACCTAAACAACCCTAACCAACCCATATAGACACTAATAAACACTAATAAACCATAATAAACCACAAAAAAACACTAAAAAGACCTAATAAACCATAAATAAATCCGAATAAACCCTACTCAACCCTAACAAACCTTAACACACCATAATAACCCCTAATAAAACCCTACAAAACCCGAATAAAGAAAAAAAATTCTATTATACCTTAAAAATCCCTAGAAACCCTGATAAACTATAATATAACCTAATAAACCCTAAATACGCTCACAAACAATAAAAAAATGATCACAAACAATATAAACGCGTTATATTACCTAAAAAGACAAACAAACACTAAAATAACCTTATAAAGACAAAAAACGCTAATACACCCTAAAAATTCCTTGAAACCAAAATAAACCATAATAAACTCTAATATAAACAAAGAAACCCTAAAATGATCACAAACAAAAACAAAACACTCACAAACAATAAAAACACGCTATAATATCTAAAAATACATAACAAACACAAATATAACCTAATTAAACAAAAAAACTAATAAAACCCTAACAAACCCTAATAAACCCTAAAAATCCCTAATAAACCCTAATAAAAATGAATAAACCCTAATAAAAAGCTAATAAAACCCTAAAAATATCTTCTCAACCCAAATAAACCTTATCACACCATAACAAAACCTAATAAAACCCACCTAAACCCCAATAAACAAAAAAACGCAAACAAACCATTAAAAAGCCCTAGAAACCCTAATAAACCATAATAAATTCCAATAAAAGCTACCAAACCATTAAAAATTCTTACAAACACTAAAAACACATTAATAAAACCTAAAAAGTCAAAAAAACCAATCATATATATTAACAAAGAATAAAAAACACTCATATACCCTAATAAAAACACTAACAAACCCTAGTAAACCCTAAAAATCTCTAACAAGCCCTAATAAACCGTACTCAACCCTAATAAACTCTAATAAAAACCTCAAAGACACCGAATCAACCCTAATAAAACCGTAAAAATACCTACTGAACCCTAATAAAACTTAACACTCTATAATAAACCATAATAAACCCAACTAAACCCTAAAAAATGAAAATATACCATTAAAAATCCCTAAACCCCCTAATAAATGCTAATAAAACCTAACAAAGCTTAAAAGTGATAATAAACCCGATGAAACACTACTAAACACTAAAAAACCCTATTATACCCTTTAAAAATTAATAAATCATAATAAACCCTAATGAATCCTAAACATACCCAAATGGCAAGGAAGATGCGAGGGTCGGGCTATTTCTGGCCCCCCCAAATTTATTAAAAGAAATAGGAGACACAGCAGACAAGGGGGGGGAGGGGTCGAACGACCCAAACCCAAAAAGCCCTTACAACCCATGCCAAAGAAAGAAAAAACAAATACACACCATAATATACCTTAATATACCATAATATACCCTCATAAACCCAACTCAATCATAATAAAACCCTATAAATACCTAATAAACCCTAATAAACCATGACACACCATAATAAACCCTAAAAAATCATAATAACCCCCCAAAAACCCTAAAAATGCTCATATACCATTAAAAACCCTAAAACCCTAACAAAGCATAATAAATTTTAATAATACCTAAAAATTATAAAAAATGATAGTAAACACTAAAAATACCTCTAATAATAATAGTAGTAATAATGCATGTGCATGTGCATATGCATTTTTATGGTTTAAATAATAAATAATAACACATGTGCATGTGAATATGCATGCGCATTTGCATGTGAATGATAATAAAAAATAAGTTATAAATAAAAACGCAAGTGAATTGTGTGTGTATGAGAATGTGCGTGTAAATGATAATAAATAATAAATAATAATGCACATCCAAGTGCATGTACATGTGCATGTGCATGTGCATGGTAATAAACAATAAATAATAACAAAGTCCACATGAATGTGCATTTTCATGTGAATGATAATAAATAATAAATAATAACACATGTGAAAATAGAATAACGTAAGTGAATTGCATGTGTACGTGCATGAGAATAAGTAATAATAACACATGTGATAATAGAATAACTCAAGCGCATTGCATTTTCATTTTCTTGGTAATAAATAATATATAAATACGCACTTTTTTGTGCATTTACATGTAATGATAATGATAATGACGCATGCACGTGCATGGTAATAAATAATAAACAACAATGCACATGCATGTGCATTTGTATTAGATGATACAAACAATAATAATAATAATAATAATAAGAGAATAACGCAAGTTCCTTGCATGTGCACATGCAGAGTAGTAAATAATAAATAAATAATAGTAAATAAGAATGCACATGCATGTGCATGTGCATTTACATTTGGTAATAATATTAATAATACTAATTTTAATAATAATAATAATAACGTGTGCACGTGCTTGGTAATAAATCATAAATAACAATGCACATGCATGTGGATTTTCATGTGATAATGATAATAATATTGATAATGATGATAATAATAATAATAATAATAACTCTTATAATAATAATAATAATAGAATAATAATACATGTGCATTGCATATGCACGTGCATGGTAATATATAATAAATAATAAAGCACGTGCATCTGCATTTTCATGGGATGATAATAATAATAACAACAGTAGTAGTAGTAGTGATAATAGTAGTAGTACCAATGCATGTGATAATAGAATATTGCATGTGCATTACATGTGCATGTGCATGGGAATAAATAATAACCCACGTGCATTGCATTAGCATGTGATGATGATGATGATGAAGATGATGATGATGATGATGATAATAATAATAATTATTATTATTACAACGCATGTTAAAATAGAATGAAACACGTGCATTGAATTTGCATGTTTATGTATTTGCATGTTCATTGGCTTGTGCATTTTCATGTGAGGATAATAATAATAACAAAAACCACAACAACAACCTCATTAATAAGAATAACAATAAGAATAACAACATATATGATAATAAAATAACGTGTGTGCATTGCATGTGCACGTACATTGTAATAAAAAATAAAAAATAATGCATGTGCATGTGCATGTGCCTGTTCATGAGATGATAATAATAATAATAACAATAACAACAACAAAAATAATAATAATAAAAACTCATGTGATAATAGAATAACACATGTGCATTTCATGTGCAGTGCATGATAATAAATAATAACTCATAGTGCACATGATGATAATAATAACAATAATTGTAATATAAATAATAACAATGCATGTGATAATAGAATAATTCACATGCATTGAATGTGCCTGTGTATGGTAATAAATAATAACACACGTGCATTTGCATTTTCATTTGATGATAATAACAATAATAACAATAATAGTAGTAATAACAATAACAATAAAGATGAATGTGATAACCGAATAATGTAGGTGCATTGCGTGTGCACGTGCATGGTAATAAATAATATCAGATGTGTATCTGAATTTGCATGTGAGGATAATAATAATAATAGCAATAATAATAATAATAATAATAACAACCACAACAACATATGCACGTGCATGGAAATAAATAATAAATAATAACGCAAGTGCATCTACATTTTCATGTGACGAAAACAATAAAAAAAAATAATAATAATGATAATAATAATAATGATAATGATAATAAGGATAATGATATTAATGATATTAATAACGTGTGTGATAATAGAATAACACACGTCCTAACAAACCCTAACAAACCCTAACAACCACTAATAACCCCTAAGAAGCACTAATAAACCCAAATTACACCTGAAACCCACTATTAAACCCTAAAACCCTAATAAACACTAATAAATCATAATAACATGTAATAAACCCAAAAAACCCTATTAGAATCTAATAAACACTAAAAAATCCCTAAAACCCCTAATATACAATAAAAACCACTATTGAACCGTAATAAATCCTAATAATCACAAAATACCCTAACAACCTCGACAAAACACTAAAAAACCCGCCAAATAATAGCCTACAAAACCCTACAACCACCTATTAAACCCTAACAAACCCTAATAACCCCATAATAAATCGTAACAAACCCTAACAACCAGAAATAAATCGTAACAAATCCTAACAACACCAAATAAATCGTAAAAAACTGAAACAAACCATAACAAACCCCAAATAAATCGCAATAAACCCTAACAAATCATAATAAACCCTAATAAATCATAATAACCCAAATACACGTTAATAAACCCTAATAAATAAAAAACCCTAAGAAACCCTAATAAATCATAAATAACCCTAAAAAGGTTGACAAACCCTAGAGAAAAGTTATTAATGCCTACAAAATCCCAATAAAACCCTAATATACAATAAAAATGATAATAAATCATAACAAATCCTAAAGAATACTAATAAACCCTAAATAACCCCAATAAACCCTAAAGAACCATAATAAACTCTAAAGAACACTAAAAATCCTAAAGAACCGAAAAAACGCTAAAACACATTACATAAAACCTAAAAAACTACAGTACCTAAACAAACCCTAAAACACAATAAAAAACCCTAACAACCATTATTAATCCCGAAAAAACAAATAAACCCTTAACCCCCCCCCCCCCAAAAAAAAACCATTTAAACCCCATCAAATACCATAAAAACCATATTTACCAGTTAACAACCCTTAAAAACCCAAAAAACCACTACAAACCATAAACAACCATTAAAAACCTTAAAAGGGCAACAAATAGATACATAAACCCAAAAAACGATACATAAACCCTAAAAAGGCAACATAAACCCTAAAAACAAAACAAAAACCCAAAAAACGCAACATAAACCCAAAAAACACAACATAAACCAAAAAAGCACTACATAAACCCTAGAATCGTTACATAATCCCTTAACATCGCAACATAATCATTAAAAACACTACATGAACCCTAAAAACACTACATGAACCCCAAAAACATTACATAAACCCTAAAAAATGCAACATAAAAGCTACATCACTCCTAAAATGCTAATAAACCCCTAATAAACTCTAATAATCCCTAAAAAGGCCTTATAATCCCTAAAAACCCTAAGAGGCTCTACTCAACCCTAATAAAACCCCAAAAATACCTAATAAACCCTAATAAAGGAAAATATTTTTTAATATACGCTAAAAACATGTTAAGAAAACCTAAACAACCTAAACCAACCCTAAGAGACACTAATAAACACTAATAAACCGTAATAAACCCCAAACAAACCCTAAAAATTCCTAATAAACCATAAATATATCCAAATAAACACAACTCAACCCTAATAATCCTTAACACACCATAATCAACCCTAATAAAACCCTACAAAACCCTAATAACGAAACAAACACTAGTGTACCTTAAAAAATCCCTAGAAACCCTGATAAAATCTAATATAACCTAATAAACCCTAAAAAGGCTCACAAATAATAAAAAATGATCACAAACAATAAAGACATGCTATATTACCTAAAAATACCTAAAAACACTAATACATCCAAATAAAGACAAAAAATGCTAATATACCTTAAAAATCCCTAGAAACCATAATAAACCATAATAAACTCTAATATAACCTCAGAAACCCTAAAAATGCTCAAAAACAAAAACAAATTGCCCACAAACAATAAAAAACGACATATTATCTAAAAATACTTAACAAACACTAGTATAACCTAATAAAAAAAACTAATAAACCCCAAACAAACCCTAATTAACACAAAAAATCCATAATAAACCCTAATGAAAACTAATAAACCCTAATAAAACTATAATAAAACCCTAAAAATACCTTCTCCACCCTAATAAACCTTGACACACCATAATAAAACATAATAGAACCCAACTAAACCCCAATAAACAACAACATGCAAACAAACCATTAAAAAGCCCTAAAAACACTAATAAACCATAATAAATTCTAATAAAACCTAATAAATCATAATAAATGTCCAAAAACTATAAAAACATGCTAATAAAACCAAAAAAGTCCAAACAACCCCACATATATATTAACAAAAACTAAAAAACACTCATATACCCTAATAAAAACACTAACAAACCCTAGTATACCCTAAAAATCCCTAACAAATCCTAATAAACACTACTCAACCCTAATAAACCCTATCAAAACCCAAAAGATACATACTCAACCCTAATAAAACTCTAAAAATACATAATCAATCCTAATAAACCGTAACACGCTACAATAAACCATAATAAACACCATTAAACCCTAAAAACACAAATATACCAATAAAATTCCCTAAAACCCCTAATAAATGCTAATAAAACCTAACAAAGATTAAAAGCACTAGTAAACCCTAAAACACCCTAATATACCCTCTTAAAAATTAATAAACCATAATGAATGATAATAAACCCAAATAAATCCTAAACATACACAAATATACCATCATATACCCTAATAAACCCAACTCAATCCTAATAAAACCCTAAAAATATCTAATAAACCATTATAAACCTTAACACACCATAATAACCCCTAATAAAATCCTAATAACCCCCACAACACCCCAAAAAATGCTAATATACCATTAAAAACCCTAAAACCCTAACAAACCATAATAAATGTTAATAACACCTAAAAATTCTAGAAAAGGCAAGTAAACCCTAAAAATTCCTCTAATAATAATAATAGTAATAACGCACATGCATGTGCATATGCATGTTCCTGGTTTAAATAATAAACCACAATGCACTTTCATGTGCATATGCCTGCGCATTTTCATGTGAATGATAATAAATATACATTATAAATAATAACACATGTGAATTACATGTGTATGTGCATGTGCATGTTAATGATCAGAAATAATAAATAATAACGCACATCCAAGTGCATGTGCATGTGCATGTGCATGTGCATGTGCATGGTAATAAACAATAAATAATAACCATTTCCACATGAATGTTCATTTGCATGTGAATGATAATAAATAATAAATAATAATAAATGTGATAATAGAATAATGCAAGTGCATTGCATGTGCACGTGCATGAGAATTAATAATAATAACACATGTGATAATAGAATAACGCATGTATATTTCATTTTCATGTGCATGATAATAAATAATATATAATAACACACATGCATATGCATTTACATGTAATGATAATCATAATGGCGCATGAACGTGCATGGTAATAAATATTAAATAACAACGCACATGCATGTGCATTTGTATTTGATGATACAGACAATAATAATAATAATAATAATGATAATAGAATAACGCAAGTTCATTTCATGTGCACGTGCATAGTGGTGAATAATAAATAAGAATGCACATGCATGTGCATGTGCTTTTACATTTGATGATAATATTAATAATACTAATTGTAATAATAATAATAACAACACATGCATGTGAATGGTAATAAATAATAAACAACAACACACATGCATGTCTATTTGAATGTTATAATGATAATAATAATGATAATGATAATGATAATAATAATAAAAGAATAATACAAGTACATTGCATATTCACGTGCATGGTAACAAATAAAAAATAATAATGCACGTACATCTACATTTGCATGTGATGATGGTAATAACAACAACAACAGTAATAATAGTAGTAGAATTGGTGATAATAGTAGTAGTACCAATGCATGTGATAATAGAATATTGCATTTTCATTACGTGTCGACGTGCATGCTAATAAATAATAACGCTCGTGCATTGCATTTGCATGTGATGATGATGATAATAATAATAATAATAATAATAACAACAATGCATGTGATAATAGAATAATGCACGTCCAATGAATGTGGGTGTATGTGCATTCGCATGAGGATTTTCATGTGATGATAACGACAACAACAACAACAACAACAACAACCACAATAATAATATTAACAATAATATTAACAATGCATGTGATAATAAAATAACATGTGTGCATTGCATGTGCTGGTGCGTGGTAACAAAAATATAATAATAACACATGTGAATTTGCATGACAATGTGGATGATATGATGATGATGATAACAAAAATAATAATAATAATAAGTTATAGTTGTTTGAAAAATAGCATACATGAAAAAAATGCTAGAAATTGGTTCTCGAAAAACCTAACAAATCACAGAGTCATTGAAACCAAAGAAACACTAACAAACCCTTAGAAACTCTAAAACACCATTAGAAACCCTAACACACCCTTAGAAACACTAGAACACCCTTAGAAACTCCAACACACCCATAGAAACACAAACACAACCATAGAAACCATAAGAAACCCTTAGAAACCAAATCACACCCTTAGAAACCCTAACCCGCCCATATAAACCCTAAACGACCCTTAGAAACCCTAACACACCCTTAGAAACCCTAACCCGCCCATATAAACCCTAACCCACCCTTAGAAACCCTAACACACCATTAGAAACCCTAAAAAACTCTTAGACACCCTAAATCACTGTAATAAAAAATTATAAATCCTAACAAACCCTACCAACCAATAATAAACCATAATAAACCCTAATAAACCCTAAAGCCCACTAATAAATATGACTAACAAAACCCTAACCAACCCTATGAAAACATTAAAAACCCTAAAAACCCCCTAGAAAACCCTAAAAACCTCAAAAGAAACCCTAAGGCCCCCTAAAGAACCCTAAAAACCCTAAAACCCTAAATAACCCTAAAGAACCACTGAAGACACTAACAATTCTACATAAACCCTATCAATATATACAAAACCCGAAAAATGCTTCAAAATCCACAATACGCAACAAAAACCTAAAAACTACCATTAACAATCCTTAATAACCCTAAAAAGCACTAAAAATTATAAACAACCATAAAAACCATAAAAAGGCTTCATATAGATTCATAAACCCTAAAAACATTACATTAACCCTAAAAAATGCAACAAAAACCCTAAAAATGCAACATAAACCCAAAAACACAACATAAACCCAAAAAATGCTACATAAACCCTGAATGCAATACATAAACCCTAGAACTATAACATAAACCCTAAAAACACAACATAAACCCTAAAAAAGGAAACATAAACATTAAAAATGCTACATAAAACCTAAAAACACAATATAAACCCAAAAAACAACATATAAACCCTAAAAACATTACATAACCCCTAAATAATGCAACATAAACGCTAAATCACCCATAAAAATGATACATAAACCATGAAAACACAATGTAAACCCTACATAATGCTACATAAAACCTAAAACCTAAACATGCTACATAAACCCTAAAAACATTACATAAACCCTAAAATGATACATAAAACCTAAAACCACTAACTAAACCATAAAAATTCTACATAAACACTAAAAATTCTATATAAATTCTAAAAACACTACAAAAACCCTATGTTTTTTTACAAAAACCCTTAAGACGCCTCAATACCCTAAACATATTAAACCCTAATATACCATAATATAAAAATGTAAACCCTAATAAACCCCTAAAAACCACTAAATTCACTAACAATGCTACATAAACCCTAAAAAATGATACAAAAAACCGAAAAATGCTTCAAAACCCGCAAAATGCATCAAAATCCCAAAAAATGCTAAAATAACCCTAAAAAGGCATAAAAAATCCAAACACACCCAAACCCCCCCAAAAAAGCATAAAAACCCCGAACGACTCATAAAAACCGTAACAAACCTTAAAGACCCTAACAAAACCTATAAAACCCTAAAAACCACTAATAACCCCTAAAAACCACTAATAAACCCTAATAACCCCTAAAACCCACTATTAAACCCTAAATACCCTAATGAAACATAATAAATCATAATAAAATGTAATAAAATCTAACAAACTCTATTAGACCCTAATAAAATCTACAAAAGCCCAAAAATCCCTAATATACAATAAAAACACTATTAAACCCTAATAAACTCTAATAATCACTAAAAATCCTAACAAACCAGACAAAACGCTACAAAAACATCCAAATAATAGCCTACAATACACTAAAACATATTAATAAACCCTAAAAAACCCTAATAACAGCAAAATAAGTTGTAACAAACCCAAAAAACCCCAAATAAATCTTAACAAATTCTAACAATGCCAAATAAATCATAACAATGTGAAAAAAACCATAAAAAACCCCAAAAAAACCGCAATAAACCCTAACAAATCATAATAAACCCTAATAAATTGTAATAAACCCAAATACAAGTTACTAAACCCTAACAAATAATTTAAACACTGAGAAACCCTAATAAATCCTAAATAACCATATAAAAATTGATAAACCCTAGAAAATGCTATTAATACCTACAACAGCCCAATAAAACCCTAATATACAACAAAAAATGCTAATAAACTGTAAAAATTCCTAAAGAACACTAATAAACCCTAAATAACCCTAATAAACCCTAAAGAACCATATTAAACTTTAAAGAACACTAAAAACCAAAAAGAACCCAAAAAATTATAAAACACATTATATAAACCCTAAAAACCACTACAATACCCAAACAAACCCTAAGACACACTAAAAAACCCAAACAACCCCCATCAATCCCAAAAAACAAATAAACCCATAAAACCCACAAAAACCCATTAAAAAGCCATCAGATACCATAAAAACCATAAACACCTGTTAACAATCCTTAAAACCCCTAAAACAATACAAGCCATAAACAACCATTAATACCCTAAAAAAGGTTTCAAATACATACATAATCCCTAGAAACATTACATAAACCCTAAAAAGTTCAATAAAAACCCTAAAAACACAACACAAACCAAAAAATGCAACATAAACCCAAAAAACGCCACATGAACCCTAAAAGCACTACATAAACCCTAGAAAACGCAACATAAACATTAAAAAACTCTACAAAAAACCTAAAAACATAATATTAACCCTAAAAACACTCCATGAACCCTAAAAACACTACATAAACCCAGAAAACGCAACATAAACCCTAAAAATGCTAAATAAAACCTAAACCCTAAACATTCTACATAAACCCTAAAAACGTTACATATACCTTAAAAATGATACATAAAATCTAAAACTGCTAACTAAACCCTAAAAATGCTACATAAACACTAAAAATGCTGCATAAACACTAACAACACTACACAAACCGTACAAAATGATACAAAACCATAAAGACGCTTTAAAACACTCAAAAATATTAAACCCTAATATATCATTATATAAAAAATTAAACCCTAATAAACCCCTAATAAACTCTAATAATCTCTAAAGACACCTTATAATCCCTAAAATCCTACGAAACTCTACTCGTCCCTAATAAAACCCCAAAAATACCTAATAAACCCAAATAACTGATAATAAAACCTAATAAACCCAAAAAACAAGTTAAGAAAAACTAAACAACCCTAACCTACCCATATAGACACTAATAAACACTAATAAACCCTAATAAACCACAAACAAACCCAAAAAAGCCCTAATAAACCATAACTAAAGCCAAATAAACCCTACTCAACCCTAACAAACTTTAACACACAGTAATAACCCCTAATAAAACCCAACAAAACCCTAATAAAGAAAAAAAATGCTAGTATACCTTAAAAATTCCCTAGAAACCCTAATAAACACTAATATAACCTAATAAACCCTAAATATGCTCACAAACAATAATAAAATGATCACAGACAATATAAAACGCGCTATATTACCTAAAAAGACCAAGAAACACTAATATAACCTAATAAAGACAAAAAATGCTAATACACCATAGAAATCCCTAGAAACAAAAATAATCCATAATAAACTCTAATATAAACAAAGAAACCCTAAAACGATCACAAACAAAAACATAACGCTCAAAAACAATAAAAACATGCTATAATATATAAAAATACATAACAAACACTAATATAACCTAATTAAACAAAAAAACTAATAAAACCCTAACAAACCCTAATAAACCCTAAAAATCCCTAATAAACCCTAATAAAAATGAATAAACCCTAATAAAAACCTAATAATACCCTAAAAATATCTTCTCAACCCTAATAAACCTTTTCACACCATAACAAAACCCAATAAAACCCAACTATTCCCCAATAAACAAAAAAATGCAAACAAACCATTAAAAAGCCCTAGAAACCCTAATAAACCATAATAAATTCAAATGTAAGCTACAAACCATTAAATAGCCCTACAAACCCTAATAAACAACAATAAATTCAAATAAAATCTAGGAAACCATTAAAAATTCTTACAAACTCTGAAAACACAATAATAAAACCTAAAAAGTCATAACAACCAATCATATATATTAACAAAGAACAAAAAACACTCAATATACCCTAATACAAACACTAACAAACCCTATTAAACCCTAAAAATCCCTAAAAATCCCTAATAAACCGTACTCAACTCTAATAAACCCTAATAAAACCTTAAAGATACTGAATCAACCCTAATAAAACCCTAAAAATACCTATTGAACCCTAATAAAACTTAACACACCATAATAAACCATAATAAACCCAAATAAACCCTAAAAAATGCAAATATACCATTAAAAATCCCTAAAGCCCCTAATAAATGCTAATAAAATCTAACAAAGCTTAAAAGTGCTAATAAACCCAAATAAAAACTACTAAACCCTAAAAAACCCTAATATACCCTTTAAAATTTAATAAGCCATAATGAACCATAATAAACCCTGATGAATCCTAAACATACCCAAATACACCATAATATACCATAACATACCCTAATAAACCCAACTCAATCCTAATAAAACCCTAGAAATACCTAATAAACCCTAATAAACCATGACACACCATAATAAACCCTAAAAAATCATAATAACCCCCACAAAACCCTAAAAACACTCATATACCATTAAAATACCCTAAAACCCTAACAAACCATAATAAATGTTAATAACACCTAAAAATTCTAAAAAATGATAGTAAACACTAAAAATAATTCTAATAATAATAGTAGTAATAACGGTCGTGCATGTGCATATGCATGTGCATGGTTTAAATAATAAATAACAATGCATGTGCTTGTGCATATGCATGCGCATTTGCATGTGAATGATAAAAAATAAAAAGTTATAAATAATAACGCAATTGAATTTCATGTGAATGAGCATGTGCATGTGAATGATAATAAATAATAAATAACAACGCACATCCAAGTGCATGTACAAGTGCATGTGCATGTGCATGGTAATAAAAAATAAATAATAAAAAATTCCACATGAATGTGCATTTTCATGTGAATTAACCCTAAAGAACCCTAAAAAAACTTGGGAAAACCTAACAAAACCCTAAAAACCCCTAAAAAACCCTAAAAACCCTCAAAACCCTATAAAACCCTGAAAAACCCTAAAAACTAAAAAATTCCTAAAAACCCAACAAAACCCCTAAAAACCCTAAAGCCCCTAAAACATGAAAAACCAAAAAAAAACCCGAAAACAAACCTAAAAAACCGTTGAAAACCTCAAAAAATCCTCAAAAACACTAAAAACCCTAAAACCCCCTAAAACAGTAAAAACCCCTAAAAAGCCTAAAAATGCCTAACAAAACCCTAACCAACCCTATCAAAACCTTAAAAACCCTAAAACCCACCTAGAAAACCCAAAAAAACCTCTAAATAAACCCTAATACACCATAAAGAACCCTAAAGAACCCTAAAAACCCTAAAGTGCCACTAAAGCCACTAACAACGCTACATAAACCCTAACTATTTCTACAAAAAACTGAAAAATGCTTCAAATTCCACAAAACACAATAAAACACCAAAAAACTCTAAAATAATCCTAACAAAGCATAAAAATCCAAATAGAACTATAAAACCCAAAAAAACGCATAAAACCCCAAACAACTCAGACAAACCGTAACAAACCCTAAAAACCCTAACAAATCCTAACAACCACTAAAAACCCTAATAAACACTAATATATCATAATAACCTATAATAAACCCTAAAAAACTCTATTAGAACCTAATAAACACTACAAAATCCCTAAAACCCCTAATATATAATAAAAACCACTATTAAACCATAATAAACTCTAATAATCAATAAAAACCCTAGTAAACCCGACAAGACACTATAAAAACCTCCAAATTATAGCCTAAAAAACCCTAAAACCCACTAATAAATCCTAAAAATCCCTAATAACCCCAAAATAAATCATAAAAAACCCTAACAACCCCAAATAAATCGTAACAAATCCTAACAATGCCAAATAAATCATAAAAAAATAAAATAAACTATAACAAACCACTAATAAACCGCAATAAACCTTAACAAATCGTAATAAACCCTAATAAATCGTAATAACCCCAAATACACGTTACTAAACCCTAATAAATACAATAAACCCTAATAAATCCTAAATATCCATAAAAAGGTTTATAAACAATATAAAAATCTATTAATACCTACAAAGTCCAAATAAAACTCTAATATGCACAAAAAAATGCTAATAAACTGTAACAAATCCTAAAGAATAGTAATAACCCCTAAAATCCCAAATAAGCCCTAAAGAACCATATTAAACTCTAAAGAACACTAAAAAACCCTAAAGAACACAAAAAACATTAAAACACTTTATATAAACCCTTTAAACCGCTATAATACCCTAATAAACCCTAAAACACACTAAAAACTCTAACAACCCCTATCAATCCCAAAAAAATAAACCCATAACCCCCCCCCCCCCCAAAACCATTAAAAAGCCATCAGATACCATAAAAAATCATAAACATCTGTTAATAACCCTTAAAAACCCTACAAAAACTACAAACCATAAACAACCATTAAAACAGTAAAAGGGATTCAAATAGATACATAAACCATAAAAAACGTTACATTAACCCTTAAAAATGCACCAAAACCCTAAAAACACAACATAAACCAGAAAAAACAATATAAACCCAAAAAAGCTACATAAACCCTAAAAGCACTACATAAACACTAGAACTATAACATAAACCCTAAAAAACGCAACATAAACCTTAACAAACACTACAAAAAACCAAAAAACACAATATAAACCATAAAAACACAACATGAACCCTAAAAACGTTATGTAAAACCTAAAAAATGCAATATAAATGCTACATCACCCATAAAAATTCTACATAAACCCAGAAAATGCAATATAAACCCTAAAAATGCTACATAAAACCTAAACCCTAAACAAGCTCCACAAACCCTAAAAACATTACATAAACCCTAAAAATGATACAAAAAATCTAAAACTACTAACTAAACCCTAAAAATTATACATAAACCCTAAACATGAAACATAAACTCTAACAATGCTACAAAAACCCTAAAAAATGCTAAAAACCGCCTAAGGATGCTTTAAATCCCTCAAAAATATTTAACCCTAATATGCCATAATATAAAAAATTAAACCCTAATAAACCCCTAATAAACTCTAATAACCCCTAAAAACACCTTATAATCCCTAAAACCCCTAAGAAACTCTACCCAATCCAAATAAAACCCCAAAAATACCTAATAAACCCAAATAAATGATCATAAAACCTAATAAACCCTAAAAACATGTTAAGAGAACCTAAACAACCCTAACCAACCATAATAGACACTAATAAACAATAATAAAAACAAATAAACCCCAAATGAACACTAAAAATCCTTAATAAACCATAAATAAAGCCAAATAAACCATACTTAGCACTAACATACCTTAACACACCATAAAAACCCCTAATAAAACCCTAAAAACCCATAATAAAGAAAAAAATGCTAGTATACCTTAAAAATTCCCTAAAAACTATGAAAAACTCTAATATAATATAATAAACAATAAAAACACACACAAATAATAAAAAACGATCACAAACAATAACAATACGCTATATTACCTAAAAATACCTAAAACACTAATATTACCTAATAAAGAAAAAATGATAATATACCTTAAAAATACCTAGAAACCCTAATAAACCATAATAAACTCTAACATAACGTAAGAAACCCTAAAAACGGTCACAAACAAAAATATAATGCTCACAAACAATAAAAACATGCTCTATTATCTAAAAGACCGAACGAACACTAATATAACCTAATAGAACAAAAAAACTAAAAAACCCCTAACAAACCCTAATAAACCCTAAAAATCCATAATAAACCCTAATAAAAACTAATAAACCCTAATAATAACATAATAAAACCCTAAAAAATCCTTCTCAACCCTAATAAACCTTGACACACCATAATAAAACCCAATAAAACCCAACTAGACCCCAATAAACAAAAAACACAGAAAAACCTTTAAAAAGCCCTAGAAACCCTTATAAACAATAATAAATTCTAATAAAACCTAATAAACAATTAAAAATCCTCACACACACACAAAACATGCTAATAAAACCTAAAAATCATAACAACCCCTCAGATATATTAACAAAAACTAAAAGACACTCATATACCATAATAAAAACACTAACAAACCCTAGTAAACCCTAAAAATCCCTAACAAACCCTAATAAACTGTACTCAACCCTAATAAACCCTAATAAAACCTTTAAGATACCGACTCAACCCTAATAAAACCCTAAAAATAACTACTCGACCATAATAAACCTTAACACACCATAATAAACCCCATTAAATGCTAAAAAATGCAAATATAGCATTAAAACGTCCTAAAACCCCTAATAAATGCTAATAAAACATAAAAACGCTAAAAAGCGCTAATAAACCCGAATAAAACTACTAAACAATAAAAAACCCTAATATACCCTCTTAAAAATTAATAAGCCATAATGAACCATAATAAACCCTAATAAATCCTAAACATACCCATATATACCATAATATACCATAATATACCCTAATAAACCCAACTCAATCCTAATAAAACCCTAAAAATACCAAATAAACCCTAATAAACCTTGACACACCATAATAAACCCTAATAAAATCTTATTAACCCCCACGAAACCCTTAAAAACGCTAACATGCCATTAAAAAACCCTAAAACCCTTACAAACCATAATAAATGTTAATAACACCTTAAAATCCTAAAAATGATAGTAAACCCTAAAAATACTTCAAAAAATAATAGTAGTCATTCCATATGTGCATGTGCATATGCATGTGCATGGTTTAAATAATAAATCATAACACACGTGCATGTGCATGGTTTAAATAATAAATCATAACACACGTGCATGTGCATATGCATACGCATTTTCATGTCAATGATTATAAATAATAAATTATAAATAATAACTCATGTGAATTGCATGTGTATGTGCTTGTGCATGTGAATGATAATAAATAATAAATAATTTTTCACATATAAGTGCATGTGCATGTGCATGTGCATGTTCATTGTAATAAACAATAAATAATAACCAAGTCCACATGTATGTACATTTTCATGTGAATGATAATAAATAATAAATAACAACACATCCGATAATAGAATAACGCACATGCATTGCATGTGCATTTGCATTAGAATACATTATAATAACACATGGTATAATAGAATAATGCAAGTGCACTGCATTTTCATGTGCATGATAATAAATAATATATAATAACACACCAGCATGTGCATTAACATGTAATGATAATGATAATGAAGAATGCACGTGCATGGTAATAAATAATAAATAACAATGCACGTGCATGTGCATTTGTATTTGATGATAAAAACAACAACAACAAGAATAATAACGACAATAATAATAATTTTATTAATAATAATAATAATAATATTATTATTATTATTAATAGAATAACGCAAGCGCATTTCATATGCACGTGCATAGTAGTAAATAATAAATAAATAATAATAATTGCATGGCCATGTGCATTTACATTTGATGATAATATTAACAATAATAATTGTAATAATAATAAAAATAATAACACATGCATGTGCATTGTAATAAATAATAAATTACAACTCACATGGATGTGCATTTTCATGTGATAATGATAATAATAATGATAATGATAATGATAATAATAATAATAATAACTGTGATGATAATAACAATAATAATAATAATAATAATAATAATAATACAATAATAATACAAGTGCATTGCATATGCACATACATGTTAATAAATAATAAATAATAACGCATGTACATATATATTTTCATGTGATGATAGTAATAATAACAACAGTAGTAATAATAGTAGTGGTGGTGGTGATAATAATAGTAGTACTAATGCATATGATAATGGAATATTGCAAGTGCATTACGTGTGCATGTGTATGGTAATAAATAATAACTCTCATGAATTGCATTTTCATGTGACGATGATGATAAAAAAAATAAAAAAAATATTAATAATAACAACGCATGTGATAATAGTATAACACACATTCATTGAATGTGCATGTAAGTTCATTTGGATGTTCATTTGAATGTTATGATAATACAAAAACAATAATAACAACAACCACAACCACAACAACGACCAAAATAATAATAATAACAATAACAATAACAACGCATGTGATAATAAAATAATGTGTGTGCATTGCATTTGCACGTGCATGGTAATAAAAATATAATAATAACGCACGTGCATGTGAATGTGAATTTTCATGAGATGATGATAATAATAATAATAATAGTAATAAACAGTTATAGTTGTTGGAAAAAACAAAAGACATGACAAAAGTGCAAGAAATGGTGTCTCGAAAAACCTAACAAATCACACAATCATTAAAATGGCCTAACATCTTCTTTAGGTGTCCATTTGCGCTCTGTGAATAGTCAAACTAAATCTCATGGAACAAAATACGAAAAAAACAGGTCTCGGAGGCTGAAAAGACACACAGATCAGAAGTTACGACCGTTTTTAGAAAAATTTGAGAGGGATCCAGACACGGAAAGGGAGTTTTGGAGGCCTTCTGATGGTATTTTGGGATTTTAGTGTCCCGAACATGACTTGAACTATGTTCAAGTTATCCTTCAACATAGATCTCTTCACTGACTGTGATTTGATATGTGGTAGAGCTCAAATAGCCAATCGGAGTGAAAGTTATGGCCGTTGGAAGTTGGACTTTTCTTTGGAGTGGTATAACTAATACATCTTCAGTTTCTTTGATCTACTAACAATTTCAATTAGACTTGGTCCTCACTCATCTCACGAGCTTCTATGGGTTTTCGTTTTGACTCTACCACATATAAAATCAAAGCTTGAGACTATACATACACTCTTATAACCACTGAAGCCCCTTCTCACATCCTTGAAGGACCAAAAAGGTACTTAAACCCTCCAAAAGTCCATAACTTCTACTCCAGGAGTCCGTTTTGCCTCTACCATATATCAAATAGAAGATTTCGACTAGATATGCACATCTATGACTAATAAGAACACCATATCACATTTTAAACATCTAAAAGGTCCTTAATACCTCCAAATGACCATAACTTCTCCTCTGGGTGTCTGTTTCACCTCTACCACATATAAAATTGAAGCCTGCGACTAGCTCTACAAATCTGGGGAAACCATGAACAACAAAATAACCCTAAAAAATCAAGAATAACCAAATAAACACTAATAACCTTTAAAAAGCACACCAAAACCTAATAAACCCTAACAAACCCTAATAAACACTAACAAACCCTAACAATTCCTAACAAACCCTAACAAACCCCAAAAAACCCTAAAAACATAAAAAACCCAAAAAAACCAAACAATCCCTGAAAAGACCTAACAAACCCCAATAAGTACTAAGAAACCCCAATAAACACAAATAACCCAAAGAAACCCTAAACAACCCCTAAGAAACCATAAGAAACCCTAACATTACCTAAAAAACCCAAAAACCCCTAACAAAATCCTAATGAAACCAAAAAAACACTAACAAACCCTTAGAAACCCCAACACACCAATAGAAACCCTAAGAAACCCTTAGAAACCAATGCACACCCTTAGAAACCCTAATCCTCCCATATAAACCCTAACCCACCCTTAGAAACCCTAACACACCCTTAGAAACCCTAACAAACTCTCAGACACCCTAAATCTCTCTAATAAGAACTAATAAATCCTAACAAACCCTACCAACCAATCATAATACATAATAAACCCTAATAAACCCTAAATCTCACTACTAAATATGACTAACAAAACCCTAACCAACCTTATGAAACCTTTAAAAACCCTAAAAACGCAAAAAAAACCCCTAGCAAACCCTAAAAACCTCAAAAGAAACACTAAGCCCCCCTAAAGAACCCAAAAAGCCCTAAAACCCTAAATAACCCTAAAGAACCACTAAATCCACTAATAATGCTACAAAAACCCTATCAATTGATCCAAAAACCTGAAAAATGCTTCAAAACCCACAATACGCAACAAAAACCTAAAAACACCCGTTAATAATCCTTAAAAACCCTAAAAATACTACAAATTATAAACAACCACAAAAACCATAAAAAAGGCTTCATATAGATACATAAACCCTAAAAACATTATATAAACCATAAAAATGCAACAAAAACCGTAAAAACACAACATAAACCAAAAAACGCAACATAAACCCAAAAAATGCTACATAAACCCTAAAAGAAATACATAAACCCTAGAACTATAACATAAACCATAAAAACACAACATAAACCCTAAAAAGGAAACATAAACATTAAAAACGCTTCATAAAACCTAAAAACACAATATAAATCCTAAAAACAATACATGAACCCGAAAAATGTTACATAAACCCTATAAAATGCAACGTAAATGCTACATCACCCATAAAAATGCTATATAAATGCAGAAAACGCAACATAAACCCTAAAATATGACACATAAAACCTAAACCCTAAACACGCTACATAAACCCTAAAATCGTTACATAAACCCTAAAAATGATACATAAAACCTAAAACCACTATATAAACCCTAAAAATTCTACATAAACACTAAATATGCTACATAAACTCTAAAAACGCTACACAAACCCTAAAAAATGTTACAAAAACCCTAAAGATGCCTCAACAACCTCAAAAATATTAAACCCTAATATACCATAATATAAAAAATTAAACCCTAATAAACCCCCAAAAAACCACTAAAGTCACTAACAATGCTACATAAACCCTAACAATTGCTACAAAAACCAAAAAATGCTTCAAAACCCAAAAAATGCATCAAAATCCCAAAAAATGCTAAAATAACCCTCACAAAGCATAAAAAATCCAAACACACCCAAAAACCCAAAAAAAGCATAAAACCCCAAACAACTAAAAAAAATCTGTAACAAACCTTAAAGACCCTAACAAAACCTATCAAACCCTAACAACCACTAATAACCCCTAAGAACTACTAATAAACCCTAATAACCCTTAAAACCCACTATTATACCCTAAAAACCCTAATAAACCCTAATAAATCATAATAACCTGTAATAAAATCTAACAAAATCTATTAGACCCTAATAAAAGCTACAAAATCCCCAAAATCCCTAATATGCAATAAAAAACACTATTAAACCATAATAAACCCTAATAATCACTAAAAACCCAAACAAACCAGACAAAATGCTACAAAAACCTCCAAATAATAGCCTACAAAACAATAAAACATACTAATAAACCTTAACAAACCCTAAAAACACCAAAATAAACTGTAACAAACCCAAACAACCCCAAATAAATCTTAAAAAATCCCAACAATGCCAAATAAATCGTAAAAAAGTGAAACAAACCATAACAAACCCCAAACAAACTGCACAAAACCCTAACAAATTATAATAAACCCTAATAAATTGTAATAAACCCAAATACAAGTCACTAAACCCTAATAAATAAAATAAACACTAAGAAACCCTAATAAATCCTAAATAACCCTAAAAAATTGATAAACCCTAGTAAATGCTATTAATGCCTAAAAAATCCCAATAAAACCCTAATATACAACAAAAAACGGTAATAAACTGTAACAATTCCTAAAGAACACTAATAAACCATAAAGAACACTAATAAATCCTAAAGAACCATATTAAACTTTAAAGAACACTAAAAATCCGAAAGAACCCAAAAAACGCTAAAATACATTATACAAACCCTAAAAACCACTACAATACCCAAAAAAACCATATTACACACTAAAAAACCCTAACAACCCCCCATCAATCCCAAAAAATAAATAAACCCATAAAAACCCCCAAAAGCCCCTTAAAAATCCATCAGATGCCATAAATAACCATAAACACCTGTTAATAATCCTTAAAACCCCTAAAAACACTACAAACCCTAAAAAACAATTAAAACCCTAAAAAAGACTTCAAATACATACATAAATCCTAAAAACATTACATAAACCCTAAAAAATTCAATAAAAACCTAAAAAACGCAACATAAACCAAAAAATGCAACATAAACCCAAAAAAAACCACATGAACCCTAAAAGCACTACATAAACCCTAGAACTATAACATAAAACCTAAAAACACAACATAAACCCTAAAAAACACAACATAAACATTAAAAAACGCTACATAAGAGCTAAAAACATAATATTAACCCTAAAAACACTCCATGAACCCTAAAAACGTTACATAAACCCTAACAAATGCAACATAAATACTACATCACCCCAAAAAACACTACATAAACCCAGAAAACGCAACACAAACCCTAAAAATGCTAAATAAAACCTAAACTCTACTCACGCTACACACACCCTAAAAAAGTTACATAAACCTTAAAAATGATACATAAAATCTAAAACTACTAACTAAACCCTAAAAACGCTACATAAACACTAAAATTTCTACATAAACTCTAACAAGCTACACAAACCGTAAAAAATGATACGAAACCATAAAGACGCTTTAAAACACTCAAAAATATTAAACACTAATATATCATAATATAAAAAATTAAACCCTAATAAACCCCAAATAATCTCTAATAATCTCTAAAAACACCTTATAATCCCTAAAATCCTAAGAAACTCTACTCGACAATAATAAAACCCCAGAAATACCTAATAAACCCAAATAAATGATAATAAAACCTAATAAACCCTAAAAACAAGTGAAGAAAACCTAAACAACCCTAACCAACACATATAGACACTAATAAACACTAATAAACCCTAATAAACCACAAAACCCTAAAAAGTCCTAATAAACCCTAAATAAAGCCAAATAAACCCTAGTCAACCCTAACAAACCTCAACACACTGTAATAACCCCTAATAAAACCCTACAAAACCCTAATGAAGAAAAAAATTCTAGTATACCTTAAAAAAAATCCCTAGAAACCCTGATAAACTCTAATATAACCAAATAAACCCTAAATACGCTCACAAACAATAAAAAAATGATCACAAACAATATAAAATGCGCTATATTACATAAAAAGACCAAGAAACACTAATATAACCTAATAAAGACAAAAAACGCTAATACAAAATAAAAATCCCTTGAAACCGAAATAAACCATAATAAACTCTAATATAAACAATGAAACCCTAAAATGATCACAAACAAAAACAAAATGCTCACAAACAATAAAAACACTCTATAATATCTAAAAATACCTAACAAGACCTAATATAATGTAATTAAACAAAAAAACTAATAAAACCCTATCAAACCCTAATAAACCCTAAAAATCCCTAATAAACCCTATTAAAAAATGAATAAATCCTAATAAAAACCTAATAAAAACCTAAAAATACCTTCTCAACCCTAATAAACCTTATCACACCATAACAAAACCTAATAAAATCCAACTAAACCCCAATAAACAAAAAAACGCAAACAACCCATTCAAAATCCCTAGAAACCCTAATAAAACATAATAAATTCAAATAAAAGCTAACAAACCATTAGAAATGCTTAGAAATAGTAAAAACACATTAATAAAACCTAAAAAGTCATAACAACAAATCATATATATTAACAAAGAATAAAAAACACTCATATACTGTAATAAAACCACTAACAAACCCTAGTAAACCCTAAAAATCCCTAACAATCCCTAATAATCCATACTCAACCCTAATAAACTCTAATAAAACCTTAAAGATACCTAATCAACCCAAATAAAACCCTAAAAATACCTACTGAACACTAATAAAACTTAACACACCATAATAAACCATAATAAACCCAACTAAACCCTAACAAATGCAAATATACCATTAAAAAGCCCTAAACCCCCTAATAAATTCTAATAAAACCTAACAAATCTTAAAAGTGCTAATAAACCCAAATAAACACTACTAAACACTAAAAAACCGTAATATACCCTTTAAAAATTAATAAACCATAATTAACCATAATAAACCCTAATGAATCCTAAATATACCAAAATGTACTTTAATATACCATAATATTCCCTAATAAACCCAAATCAATCCTAATAAAACCCTAGAAATACCTAATAAACCCTAATAAACAATGACACACCATAATAAACCCTAAAAAATCATAATAACCCCCACAAAACCCTAAAAACGCTCATATACCATTAAAAAACCCTAAAACCCTAACAAACCATAAGAAATTTTAATAACACCTAAAAATTATAAAAAATGATAGTAAAAACTAAAAATTCCACTAATAATAATAGTAGTAATAACGCATGTTCATGTGCATATGCATGTGCATGGTTTAAATAATAAATAATAACTCATTTGCATGTGCATATGCATGTGCATTTTCACGTGAATGATAATAAATAATAAGTTATAAATAATAACGCAAGTGAATTGCATGTGTATGAGCATGTGCATGTGAATGATAATAAATAATAAATAATAATGCACATCCAAGTGCATGTACATGTGCATGTGCATGTGCATGGTAATAAATAGTAAATAATAACAATGTCCACAAGAATGTGCATTTGCATGTGAATGATAATAAATAATAAATAATAACACATGTGAAAATAGAATAACGCAAGTACATTGCATGTGTACGTGCATGAGAATAAGTAATAATAACACATGTGATAATATAATAATGCAAGTGCATTGCATTTTCATTTTCATGGTAATAAATAATATATAATAATGCACTTGTATGTGCATTACATGTAATGACAATGATAATGATGCATGCACGTGCATGGTAATAAATACTAAATAACAATGCACATGAATGTGCATTTGTATTCAATGATACAAACAACAACAATAATAATAATAATAGAATAACACAAGTGCATTGCATGTGCACGTGCATAGTAGTAAATAATAAATAAATAATAGTAAATAAGAACGCACATGCATGTGCATGTGCCTTTACATTTGATAATAATATTAATAATACTAATTGTAATAATAATAATAATAATGTGTGCATGTTCTTGGTAATAAATAATAAATAACAACACACATGCATGTGGATTTTCATGTGATAATGATAATAATAATGATAATGATAATAATAATAATAATAATAATAATCAGAACTGTGATAATAATAATAATAATAGAAGAATAATACAAGTGCATTTCATATGCACGTGCATGGTAATATATAATAAATAATAACGCACGCGCATCTGCATTTTCATGTGATGATAATAATAACAACAAGAGTAGTAGTAGCGATAATAGTAGTAGTACCAATGCATGTGATAATAGAATATTGCATGTGCATTACGTGTGCATGTGCATGGGAATAAATAATAACCCACGTGCATTGCATTAGCATGTGATGATGATGATGATAATAATAATAATAATAATAATAATTACAACGCATGTGATAATAGAATGACACACATGCATTGAATTTGCATGTTTCTGTATTTTCATGTGCATTGGCATGTGCATTTGCATGTGATGATAATAACAATAACAATAACAACAACAACCTCATTAATAATAATAACAATAAGAATAATAAATGTATGTGATATTAAAATAACGTGTGTGCATTGCATGTGCACGTGCATTGTAATAAAAAATAAAAAATAATGCACGTGCATGTGCATGTGCGTGTGCATGAGATGATAATAATAATAATAACAATAACAACAAAAATAATAATAATAACCACAACTAATGTGATAACAGAATTACACACGTGTATTTCATGTGCAGTGCATGATAATAAATAATAACTCATAGTGAACATGATGACAATAATAACAATTATAGTAATAATAATAATAACATCGCATGTGATAATAGAATAATTCACATGTATTGAATGTGCCTGTGTATGGTAATAAATAATAACACACGTGCATTTTCATTTTCATTTTATGATAATAACAATAATAACAATAATAGTAATAATAACAATAACAATAAAAATGAATGTGATAATAAAATAATGTAGGTGCATTGCGTGTGCACGTGCATGGTAATAAATAATATCGGACGTGCATCTGAATTTTCATGTGACGATAACAATAATAATAATAATAATAATAATAATAATAACAACAACAACATATGCACGTGCATGGAAATAAATAATAAATAATAAATAATAACGCATGTGTATCAGCATTTTCATGTGACTATAATAATAATAATAATTATAATAATAATTATAATAATGTTAATAATAATAAGGATAATGATAATAATGATATTAATAACGTGTGTGATAAAAGAATAACACATGTCCTAACAAACCCTAACAAACCCTACCAACCACTAATAACCCCTAAGAACCAGTAATAAACCCAAATAACACCTGAAACCCACTATTAAACCCTAAAACCCTAGTAAACACTAATTAATCATAATAACATGTAATAAACCAAAAAACCCTATTAGACTCTAATAAATGCTAAAAAAATCCCTAAAACCCCAAATATACAATAAAAAACACTATTGAACAGTAATAAATCCTAATAATCACAAAAAACCTTAACAACCCCAACAAAACACTACAAAACCAGCCAAATAATAACCTACAAAACCCTACAACCAGCTATTAAACCCTAACATTCCCTAATAACCCCATAATAAATTGTAACATACCCTAACAACCCCAAATAAATCGTAAAAAATCCTAAAAACGCCAAATAAATCATAACAAACTAAAACAAACCATGACAAACCACTAATAAACCACAATAAACCCAAACAAATCATAATAAACCCTAATAAATCATAATAAACCTAAATACACGTTAATAAACCCAAATAAATAAAAAAACCCTAAGAAACCCTAATAAATCCTAAATAACCCTAAAAAGGTTGATAAACCCTAGAAAAAAGCTATTAATGCCTACAAAAGCCCAATAAAACCCTAATATACAATAAAAAATGATAATAAACCGTAACAAATCCTAAAGAACACTAATAAACCCTAAATAACCCAAATAAACCCTAAAGAACCATTATAAACTCTAAAAAACACTAAAAAACCCTAAAGAACCGAAAAAATGCTAAAACACATTACATAAACCCTAAAAACCAATACAGTACCCAAAAAAACCCTAAAACGCAATAAAAAACCCTAACAACTCTTATTAATCCTGATAAAACAAATAAACCCTTAAAAACCCTCTAAAAACCCTTGAAACCCCATAAAATACCATAAAAACCATAAACACCAGTTAACAACCCTTAAAAACCCTAAAAACAACTACAAACCATAATCAACCATTAAAAACCTTAAAAAGGAAACAAATAGATACATAAACCCAAAAAATGTTACATAAACCCTAAAAAGGAAACACAAACCCTAAAAACAAAACACAAACCCAAAAAACACAACATAAACCCAAAAAACACTACATAAACCCAAAAAGCACTACATAAACCCTAGAACCGTAACATAATCCCTAAACATCGCAACATAAACATTAAAAAATGCTACATAAAACCTAAAAACAGAACATAAACAATAAAAACACTACATGAACCCCAAAAACATTGCATAAACCCTAAAAAATGCAACATATAAGCTACATCACACCTAAAATGCTAATAAACTCTAATAATCCCTAAAAAGTCCTTATAATCCCTAAAAACCCAAAGAGATTCTACTCAACCCTAATAAAACCCCAAAATACCTAATAAACCCTAATGAGGGATAATATTTCCTAATATACCCTAAAAACATGTTAAGAAAACCTAAACAACCCAAACAAACCCTAAGAGACACTAATAAACACTAATAAACCGTAATAAACCCCAAAAAAACCCTAAAAATTCCTAATAAACCATAAATAAATCTAAATAAACCCAACTCAACCCTAATAATCCTTAACACACCATAAGGACACCTAATAAAACCCTACAAAACCCTAATAACGAAACAAACTCTAGTATACCTTAAAAAATCCCTAAAACCCTGATAAAATATAATATAACCCAATAAACCCTAAAAAGGCTCACAAACAATAAAAAAATGATCACAAACAATAAATACATGCTATATTACCTAAAAAGACTTAAAAACACTAATATAACCTAATAAAGAAAAAAAATGCTAATATACCCTAAAAATCTCTAGAAACCATAATAAACCATAATAAACTCTAATATAACCTATGAAACCCTAAAAATGCTCACAAACAAAAATAAATTGCTCACAAACAATAAAAAACGCTATATTATCTAAAAAGACTTAACAAACACTAATATAACCTAATAAAACAAAAAACTAATAAACCCCAAACAAACCCTAATAAACCATAAAAGTTCATAATAAACCCTAATGAAAACTAATAAACCCTAATAAAACTATAATAAAACCCTAAAAATTTCTTCTCCACCCTAATAAACCTTGACACACCATAATAAAACATAATAAAACCCAACTAAACCCCAATAAACAAAAAAACGCAAACAAACCATTAAAAAGCCCCAGAAACACTAATAAACCATAATAAATTCTAATAAAACCTAATAAATCATAATAAATGCCCAAAAACACTAAAAACAAGCTAATAAAACCTAAAAAGTCCTAAAAACCCAACATATATATTTACAATAACTAAAAAACACTCATATACCCTAATAAAAACACTAACAAACCCCAGTATACCCTAAAAATCCCTAACAAACCCTAATAAACACTACTCAACCCTAATAAACCCTAACAAAATCAGAAAGATACCTACTCAACCCTAATAAAACCCTAAAAATACATACTCAATCCTAATAAACCGTTACGCACTTCAATAAACCATAATAAACACCACTAAACCCTAAAAAACGCAAATATACCATTAAAATTCCCTAAAACCCCAAATAAATGCTAATAAAACCTAACAAAGCTTAAAAGCACTAGTAAACCCAAAAATACCCTAATATACCCTCTTAAAAATTAATAAACCATAATGAATGATAATAAACCCAAATAAATCCTAAACATACACAAATATACCATCATATACCCTAATAAACCCAACTCAATCCTAATAAAACCCTAAAAATATATAATGAACCCTAATAAACTTTAAGAAACCATAATAACCACTAATAAAATCCTAATAACCCCCACCACACCCCAAAAAATGGTAATATACCATTAAAAACCCTAAAATCCTAACAAACCATAATAAATGTTAATAACACCTAAAAATTCTAAAAAAGGCTAGTAAACCCTAAAAATACCTCTAATAATAATAATAGTAATAACGCACATGCATGTGCATGTGCATGTGCTTGGTTTAAATAATAAATCATAATGCACGTGCATGTGCATATGCCAACACATTTTCATGTGAATGATAATAAATAATAAATTATAAATAATAATACATGTGAATTACATGTGTATGTGCATGTGCATATTAATGATAATAAAAAATAAATAATAACACACATCCAAGTGCATTTGCATGTGAATGTGCATGCGCATGTGCATGTGCATTGTAATAAACAATAAATAATAACCATGTCCACATGAATGTGCATTTGCATGTGAATGATAATAAATAATAAATAATAACACATGTGATAATAGAATAACCCAAGTGCATTGCATGTGCACGTGCATGAGAATAAATAATAATAACACGTGTGATAATATAATAACGCAAGTGCATTGCATTTTCATGTGCATGATAATAAATAATATATAATAACACACATGCATATGCATTTACAAGTAATGATAATCATAATGATGCATGAACGTGCATGGTAATAAATATTAAATAACAATGCACGTGCATGTGCATTTGTATATGATGATACAAACAATAATAATAATAATAATAATAATAATAATAATAGTAATAATAATAACAATCATAATAATAGAACAACACAAGTTCATTTCATGTGCATGTGCATAGTAGTGAATAATAAATAAATAATAATAAATAAGAACGCACATGCATGTGCGTGTCCATTTACATTTGATGATGATATTAATAATACTAATTGTAATAATAATAATAATAACACATGCACGTGAATGGTAATACATAATAAATAACAACGCACATGCATGTGCATTTTCATGTTATAATGATAATAATAATGATAATGATAATGATAATGATAATAAAAGAATAATACAAGTTCATTGCATATGCACGTGCATGGTAATAAATAATAAATAATAACGCACATACATCTACATTTTCATGTGATAATGGTAATAACAACATCAATAGTAATAATAGTAGTAGTATTGGTGATAATAGTAGTAGTACCAATACATGTGATAGTAGAATATTGCATGTGCATTATGTGTCGACGTGCATGGTAATAAATAATAACGCCCGTGCATTGAATTTGCAGGTGATGATGATGAAGATGATGATAATAATAATAAGAAGAAGAAGAAGAAAAATGAATGTGTGTAGAGACCCGAAGCTTGACGTACATGGACATTACATTACTTTTGCGGAATACTTAGTACATAACAAAAACACACACACAAGGACTGTAATAGTTTAGTGTCTTTGAAAACTCGGAATATAATATTCTAATCATGGTGAAAGATTTTCAACATCCCCCATAAATATCTTCCCTTTTTTTCTTACCTAAAACCTTTCTTTATATCCTGGGGAAAAGAAAACATAAAAGGGTGAGCTCAAATGCTCAGTAAGCGTAAACAAAAGAAATATCAATCACATCATATTCATAAGAACATAAAATTTTAGAAATCTTAACCTGCAAAGGAGATCATAATATCATAACATGGGATAAATCATAGTAGTGAAATGTAATCCCAATAATCATCACTTAAAACATGAAACTTTGTTTCATACACACATAATCATAGAGAATCAATTCTTATTAGTCAAGACTCATTGCCAAGACTATCTTAGTGGACAAAGTCCATTTCTGAACCGAGTTCACTCCTCGTTTCAGTCCTCTTTCACTGAACTGGTTTAACCTACCATTCCATCCATGTCAATCTCATGAGATATAAAATCTTTACCCAATGCATTGGAGGGAGATATAGGTTCCACCCATCTCATAATGATATCATTCTTATGTGTGCCACAAAATCCTAAACCATACATCATAGCACAACCCATGTAATAAAAATGGGAATCTTTAAACATCGTGACATCATAAAACAATTCATATAAGATAAAATAATTCATAAAAAAATATTTCCATCACAACATAATCAAATCCATGTAATAATAGGGATAGAAACAGAACCCTTTATTATCTTAGATGGAAAATAATTTTGATAAAACACTTGAACTCCATTCTTGAGGAAAATATCCTTTCTACTTCAAAAACATTTTTCCTTTCTTAACATGTCATACAATTTTAAACTAAAAGAAGTTGATTAAAAATAAACTTTAAAACTTTTAAAGGAAGCTTCTTGGAAATAATGTTTTAAAAATCCATTCATGCCGTATAAGTTAAAAAAAATATTCTTGTCGTACTTTTTTCGGAAAAGTCAAAAAGTACCTCGTACGAAAAACGACAAAAGATTCCTTTCATATCTTTTACTAAAAACTCACCAAAGGGTAAAATTGGATTTAAAAAATTGTAGGTGGATGGAAATAATATTACATATTGAGGAAACATGGATGTGGATGATAAAATACACCCCAGTAAATACCGAAGTATAAACAATCTCAGATAAAAATGAGATTGTGATATTTCCCTTACCTTAGGTCCGATTTGCTCCGTAAGTGTCTGAACCTCCTATATAATGATTTAAATAGTGTCATTTACTTATTCCAGAATCATACTCATTGTTATGAAATCATATATGGTTCACTTAGGACATTATTTTACCCGTTCTTTTGTAAATTCCATGTTAAAGAGCGTTTTGGGTAAAATCGTTTCATTTGTCATCCGTGTTTTGACTTGTAATTATTCATATGATTACTTAGATCATGATTACTTAATTCCAGAATATAAAACATGATTTATATATAATATATATTAAGAATATACATATATATAATATATCGATAAATGGAAAGAAATACACCGTTCATGGAGACGGTAGGCCGTACGTACGCATGAACGCTGTTTTCATTTCCTTATTGAGTTGAATGGAATTAAGTAGATGACATACATATATATATACATAAATACAGTAGCTTTATAATGTCATATATTTCATTATTATTACTTATATATACTTTATAATCATTCTTTAATGGTTAACATGGAGAATGAATCTCATCGCGTCGTGGAGACGGTATTCCGTACGTACGCAAGAGTGATGATATCGTTCCCATGATCATGGAATTTTATTGGAGTGTATTTATACTATTATAGAATCAATATCACTTTACAATAATAATATATAGTTATTATTTACACCATTATACCCATCCAAGTAAGGTAGTGGTGGAAAATAGATTACACCACAGCGTGGAGACGATATTTCGTACGTACACACGCGTGGTGATTTCGTTTTCCATAGGATGGATACATGGTGATATAGGGTTGTTTCATACTTATAATAACATATCAGTATATTAGTTATACTGATGTTATTACTTCATAATGAAACAACCTAAGAAGAATAAGTGGAAGAAGAAATAAATTTGAAAGAATCGGTAATAGACATTACCTCTTCTTTGAAGCGCCTCTTTGAGACCTCCTCTTAGGGAAGTTAAATTGGTCTTTGAAGAATACCAGATCCTCTAGGATGTTTCTATGGAAGTGGAGAAGATAATTTGGCAGGGGTTTGACAAGCTTGAAGGCTCAAAGTGGTGTGAGGAAGAGAGGGAGGAGGTGCCCTTTTATAAGGGAGGAGAGGGGCACCTTTGGAAAAACTAAAAATATTATTTTATTATAAAGTCATATTAGGTTTTAAATAGCTCCAAATTGATTTATTTCGATGATAAGTTGGGGATGAGTCGAAATCCTCTCATCCAATAGAATTTAGACAAGTTTCGGTTCCTATTTTAACCTTATCATTTATATTTATCTTTAAGTTAGATAATTTTACTTTTACCGTGTCTTTTTGTGTTCTTACACTATAAGGTTTATAAACTTACAATAACAAGCCAAACGAACCCCAAGTTGTTTATTATTAATATATATAACCTTATCTAAGTCATTTGACCAGACCTTAGATTTTTAGGAATATAATAACAATTAATAATATAATATTTGTTTTAAAAACGATTTTATGTCAATTTTGACACTATTTGGTAATTGATTTTTGTGAAACTCATAACATAATTATTAGTTCGAAAAAAGTTAATTAAATAAACACTAACATGTCATATTAATATAGAAAATTTTTGGAATTCATTAAAAGTCTCAAATTACATTTATTTGGGTATTTATAACATAAATTATGTCAATATTTCATTAATAAGATAATTACTGAATCAACATTGTGTCATAAATAAATTAAATTATTTAAAGTCTAAAAATTACAAATAAAATATCCTTATGTAGGAAACTTTTTTATCCTTCTAATGAATATTTATAGTCGAATTTATCTTATGTATAAACCTATATTAAAAATGATTTACTTATTAAACTTTGATTTTAACTATTTTAACCCTTCTTTAAATAAATTAATAATAAATGTCCTAATCTAATCCAAGTGGTCCTAAATGGTAATATTTTATTCCTAAGGTTGTTTTTGGTCGAATTACACTAATCCAATAGAATTAGGACATGTGTTAGGGTAATAATAATATCATTTTTACCCTTAATTACTCTATTTTCTTTCAACCGTGGTAAATAAAAGTAAAAAGTTACTATTCACCAAAAATTATTTTCATCTCATTGAACCACATTTTACTTACTGACATCAACCATGTCTCTCGGATTTTTTAAATTCCACTCACATAAGCGGTAAAATTAAGTTTTATGAAAAATTCATTTTTTTTAACTACCACTTAGTGGTTTCACTATTCATAAAAAAATGAAAGTTTCCAGAAAAATACCAAAAATTAGGCCTAATCTATATTTGATATTATGAACTCAAAAATGATGTCTATTTTACCAAATTCAAAACATATCAGTTGCATTACATAATTTAAAAATTAATTCCCGTCGTCAAAAAAAATAGTGTGTTCTTAAGAGATAATAAATATCAAAAGATTGACACTTGTTTATGTCTGGTTTAAATGTGAAATTACATCCAATGACCAACATTGTATTAAATTGTAAAAATATATTCTAAATAAACTTTAAAACCACTCAAATTAATAATTTATCAATATTAATTATTTCAATTAAAAAGGTTGTTTTTAATTAAAATTTAGTAATTTTCACTATTCATCAGAAAATGAAAGTTATCCGAAAAGTACCAAAATTTCACCCTAAGCTAATTTCAATATTCAAAATCCAAAAATGAAGTCCATTTTGAAAAATAAAATTTAAAAAATTTCAAAAAGTGGTTATTACTATTCATAATAGCTAGTTTTAATAATATATTAATAGCATATTGTTGTTTAGTGAAACTCGTTATTGCGTACTACAAACACTATCGAGGAAGGTCGCCATTGCATGTAATGAAAGGCAAGTCAAGGATGCGTGTTGTGCAAGCTCCTTTTGGTGTAGCATACAACACAAGACATTAATGAAATTAAAAAGAATATTTTTCATAAAATCTCGGGGTGTTACATTCTACCCCCCTTAAAATGAATTTCGCCCTCGAAATTCGTCGGGGTTATAAATGGGTTACTACTCGAAAGTTTCTTTAATAGAAACCCACATCGTAAAAAGGAATACCAAAACCAATATTTAAAAACAAAATTATGAAACGTAATAGTTACCCAAATAAACTAATCACTGGGTTTCCACATAGATGAAAATATCAATATGGAAGAGAAATGTAACCATCATGTTCTGATGGAGAGTGGTAGAGAACATGACTATGGAAAAGTCAGCAATCAAAAATCCATAGATTTGTGATGATATAAGGTACCATCTGATTCATCGGATATAAGGGCACTAGGACAACATTTTTGGTTTTCAAGATCATTAAAAGAAATACTTACATGATTTTGGTACAATATCATTGTTCGTTAATTGAACAATTTCCACTTCATCCCTTAATGAAATTAAGTTGAATTTGTTATTCGGGATGTGTTAGTAGATCATGTGATAGAATGATGGGTCATTCCATCTGTCTCAAACAAAAGGTTATAAAAGTTATCAAAAATATGTAAGTCCATCTATAGTGAGATTAATCATATATGGTTCCTAAAATGGACTTATACTTCATATATCATATTGTTTAATATAATAAAACTAGTTTCTACTAAACAGGGACTTCCTGTAGGCCAGTGGTAGGTGATAAAGGCAAGTCGCACTTTGGTTGTGGGTTCGATTCCCACAGCCTTGTCCGACGCGATGGGCTGTCACCCGTCCTGTAGGTTTTCCTTTTTCTAAAGCTATATTACTATAACATCCCATCAATAATATAGAAAAAAGTTATATCCTAACTTATGTCCAACATAATTCATTCCAATCTTTAGGATTATCTAAAATACTTCAGTCCAAGCTCATAGTATAAAGAAAATGATTACTTGAAATGTCACATAACAATCATGTAAATGACATCATTTATCCCCCATATATCATAAGATATATCTTGTTGGTCAAATTACAAACATGTGAATACCTTAATCATGTATTCTCTTGAAGAATGAATACCCATTGAACCTTAGTGAAAACATGAATGCATTTAAAAGTTAACACTTTCCACAAACCAAAATCCTAAAAATTCTATATACTCAAACCATGATATCACTTAGTCCTTATATCAATCATGAGCTCATTAATACAATCAAACATCTCATTATCTTCTTATCCCTTCATTATGTGCATATCATCTGCTTACCAAAAATATCTCAATCACTTTCCATGGTTACCGGTACCATAAAATTATTGAAATCCACAATAGACCAATACATAAATATTCCAATATTCCACGATACTATATACAACATTATTTTGGAATCCCATTACATAAACACTTAATCATTCCACCACATCGTTTTCATATTAAACATCGCCAATAGTGATCGCATGTGACTTCCCTTTGTCCTTTTCCTTAAGTGGTTGCTCATGTCGATCATCACTAACCCTTGGATTAGTGCATTGATTAGCATAATGCCCCATTTCCTTGCACTTGAAGCATTGAAGTGTTGGTGGTGCGTTCTCTACAGTCTTTTCTTTATTCACATCATTAGAAACCCTTTTTCCATTACTTCGACACTCGGCTGCTCGATGACCTTCTTTTCCACACTTAAAACATTTTCTAGTCCCATTAAGACAATCTCCACCATGCTTCTTTCCACACTTTGAGCATAAGGAAACATTCGTCTTCTTTTCACCATTATTCTGATATTTCTCCTTGAACTCCATCTTTCTTTTCTTGTCAAAACTATGAGATGGATAATTAACACCAACTTCCATTTCTACCTTGATAGCACAACGCACAATTTCTTCATAGCTACTGAAGTCTCTTATAGCTAATGCCCTTCAAAGATTTGGTTTTAAGCCATTGAAGAATCGATCAAATTTACTTTCAGGTTGGATGATAAATCCAGATGCATACCTTGTAAGCCTTGTAAAATTCACTTCGTATATACCAACAGATTCATCATCCTTTTTCTTTAGTTCAAAAAACTCATTCTCCATATTTGTTTGAAGAATACGAGGGAAGTAATTTTTGAAAAATAAGTTCTTGAACTCGTCCCATTCCTTGGACTCAATTTCATCTCTTGGCCTCGTATTCTTGATAAGATTTCACCATTTATCAGCTTCACCTTCCAAACGATATATTGCTAAGATGACTTTATCATGTTCAGAAAATTGAAGAACTGAAAATATCTTTTCAGTGGTAATGATCCATTGTTCAACAACAAGTGGATCAGAAGTCCCACTGAAAGAAGGTGGACATTGCCTCATGAAGGACTCAATAGAATATTGTTCCCTTCTCTGCTCATTTGGAAGTCCATAATGATTCATAGCTTGTGTAAGTATAGCAATAAGATTTTCCACTCCATCTCCCATAACATTTGTTTGTTCAGGAGGAAAATAATTTCATTTTCCATTTCATTGATCAACACGGTTCCTTCGGGTTCTAGCCATCGTCTAAAACCCAAAAATAATAGTGTGAGAGGCAAAAATCACGCTAGGGAAAACAACATAATAAAGGGGGAGTACCTTAAATATCTAACATCTTAGGTTACCGTAATTCTAGTACTATAACCTATACTTATACTTAACCTTAGGGACACCCCTATACATACCTTAGAAATATCTATAGGGATCTCACTAAAGTTCTTGCATCCTAGTTTCCAAAGGTTGACTAAACCTCCCTCTGATACCAACTGTAGAGACCCGAACTTGACGTACATGGACATTACATTACTTTTGAGGAATACTTAGTACATAACAAAAACACACACACAAGGACCGTAATAGTTTAGTGTCTTTGGAAACTCGGAATATAATCTTCTAATCATAGTGAAAGATCTTCAACATCTCCCATAATGATATTCCCTTTTTTTTCTTACCTAAAACCTTTCTTTATATCCTGGGGAAAAGAAAACATAAAAGGGTGAGCTCAAATGTTCAGTAAGGGTAAACAAAAGAAATATCAATCACATCATATTCATAAGAACATAACATTTAGAAAATCTTAACCTGCAAAAGAGATCATAATATCATAACATGGGATAAATCATAGTAGTGAAATGTAATCCCAATAATCATCACTTAGAACATGAAACTTTGTGTAATACACACATAATCATAGAGAATAATTTCTTATTAGTCAAGACTCATTTCCAAGACTATCTTAGTGGACAAAGTCCATTTCTGAACCGAGTTCACTCCTCGTTTCAGTCTTGTTTCACTGAACCGGTTTAACCTGCCATTCCAGCCATGTCTATCTCATGAGATATAAAATCTTTACCCAATGCATTAGAGGGAGATATAGGTCCCAACCATCTCATAATGATACCATTCTTATGTGTGCCACAAAATCATAAACCATACATCATAGCATAACCCATGTAATAAAAATGGGAATCTTTAAACATCGTGACATCATAAAACAATTCATATAAGATAAAAGAATTCATAAAAAAATATTTCCATCACAACATAATAAAATACATTTAATAATAGGTATAGAAACAGAGCCCTTTATTATCTTATATGGAAAATAATTTTGATAAAACACTTGAACTCCATTCTTGAGGAAAATATCCTTTCTACTTCAAAAATATTTTTCCTTTCTTAACATGTCATACAATTTTAAACTAAAAGAAGTTGATTAAAAATAAACTTTAAAACTTGTAAAGGAATATTCTTGGAAATAATGTTTTAAAAATCCATTCATGCCGTATAAGTTAAAAAAAATATTCTTGTCGTACTTTTGTCGGAAAAGTCAAAAAGTACCTCGTACGAAAAACGACAAAAGATTCCTTTCATATATTTTACTAAAAACTCACCGAAGGGTAATATTGGATTTAAAAAATTGTAGGTGGATGGAAATAATATTAAATATTGAGGAAATATGGATGTGGATGATAAAATACACCCCAGTAAATACCGAAGTATAAACAATCTCGGATAAAAATGAGATTGTGATATTTCCCTTACCTTAGGTCTGATTTGCTCCGTAAGTATCTGAACCACCTGTATAATGATTTAAATAGTGTCATTGACTTATTCCAGAATCATACTCATTGTTATGATATCATATATGGTTCACTTATGACTTTATTTTACCCGTTCTTTTGTAAATTCTATGTTAAAGAGCGTTTTGGGTAAAATCATTTCATTTGTCGTCCGTGTTTTGACTTGTAATTATTCATATGATTACTTAGATCATGATTACTTAATTCCAGAATATAAAACATGATTTATATATAATATATATTAAGAATATACATATATATAATATATCAATAAATGGAATGAAATACACCGTTCATGGAGACGGTAGGCCATACGTACGCATGAACGCTGTTTTCGTTTCCTTATTGAGTCGAATGGAATTAAGTAGATGACATACATATATATATACATAAATCCAGTAGCTTTATAATGTCATATATTTAATTATTATTACTTATATATACTTTATAATCATTCTTTAATGGTTAACATGGAGAATGAATCTCATCGCGTCGTGGAGACGGTATTCCGTACATACGCAAGAGCGATGATATCGTTGCCATGATCATGGAATTTTATTGGAGTGTATGTATACTATTACAGAGTCAATATCACTTTACAATAATAATATATAGTTATTATTTACACCATTATACCCATCCAAGTAAGGTGGTGGTGGAAAATAGATTACACGACGGCGTGGAGACGGTATTTCGTACGTACACACGCGTGGTGATTTCGTTTTCCATAGGATGGATACATGGTGAAATAGGGTTTTTTCATAATTATAATAACATATAAGTATATTAGTGATTCTTATGTTATTACTTCATAATGAAACAACCTAAGAAGAAGAAGTGGAAGAAGAAATAAAGTTGAAAGAATCGGTAACAGGCATTACCTCTTCTTTGAAGCGCCTCTTTGAGACCTCCTCTTAGGGAACTAAAATTGGTCTTTGAAGAAGACCATATCCTCTAGGATGTTTCTATGGAAGTTTAAAAGAAAATTTGGCAGGTTTTGGACGAGCTTGAAGGCTCAAAGTGGTGTGAGGAAGAGAGGGAGGAGGTGCCCTTTTATAAGGGAGGAGAGGGGCACCTTTGGAAAAACTAAAAATATTATTTTATTATAAAGTCATATTCGGTTTTAAATAGCTCCAAATTGATTTATTTATATGCTAAGGTGGGGATGAGTCGAAATACTCTCATCCAATAGAATTTAGACAAGTTTAGGTTCCTATTTTAACCTTATCATTTATATTTAACTTTAAGTTAGATAGTTTTACTTTTACTGTGTCTTTTTGTGTTCTTACACTATAAGGTTAATAAACTTACTATAACAAGCCAAACGAACCCCAATTTGTTTATTATTAATATATATAACCTTATATAAGTCATTTGACCGAACCTTAGATTTTTAGGAATATAATAAAAATTAAATAAATAATATTTGTTTTAAAAACTATTTTATGTCAATTTTGACACTATTTGGTAATTGATTTTTGTGAAACTCATAACAGAATGATTAGTTAGAAAAAAGTTAATTAAATAAACACTAACATGTTATATTAATATATAAATTTTTTTAATTCATTAAAAGTCTCAAATTACATTTATTTGGGTATTTATAACATCAATTATGTCAATATTTCATTAATAAGATAATTACTGAATCATCATTGTGTCATAAATAAATTAAATTATTTAAAGTCTAAAAATTACAAATAAAATATACTTATGTAGTAAACCTTTTTATCTTTCTAATGAATATTTATAGTCGAATTTATCTTATGTATAACCCTATATTAAAAATTATTTACTTATTAAACTTTGATTTTAACTATTTTAACCCTTCTTTAAATAAATTAATAATAAATGTCCTAATCTAATCCAAGTGGGCCTAAATGGTCATATTTTATTCCTAAGGTTGTTTTTGGTCGAATTACACTAATCCAACAGAATTAGGACATGTGTTAGGGTAATAATAATATCATTTTTACCCTTAATTACCCTATTTTCTTTTAACCGTGGTAAATAAAAGTAAAAAGTTACTATTCACCAAAAATTATTTTCATCTGATTGAACCACATTTTACTTACTGACATCAACCATGTCTCTCGGATTTTTTAAATTTCACTCACAGAAGTGGTAAAATTAAGTTTTATGAAAAATTCATTTTTTTAACTACCACTTAGTGGTTTCACTATTCATAAAAAAATGAAAGTTTCCAGAAAAATACCAAAAATTAGGCCTAAGCTATATTTGATATAATGAACTCAAAAATGATGTCTATTTTACCAAATTCAAAACATATCAGTTTCATTACAAAATTTAAAAATTTATTCCCGTCGTCAAAACAAATAGCGTGTTCTTAAGAGAATAAATATCAAAAGATTGACACTTGTTTATGTCTGGTTTAAATGTGAAATTACATCCAATGAACAAAATTGTATTAAATTGTAAAAATATATTCTAAATATACTTTAAAACCACTCAAATTAATAATTTATCACCATTAATTATTTCGATTAAAAAGGTTGTTTTAAATTAAAATTTAGTAATTTTTACTATTCATTAGAAAATGAAAGTTATCCGAAAAGTACCAAAATTTCACCCTAAGCTAATTTCAATATTACAAATCCAAAAATGAAGTCCATTTTGAAAAATAAAATTTACAAAATTTCAAAAAGTGGTTATTACTATTCATAACAGCTAGTTTTTATAATATTTTAATAGCATATTGTTGTTTAGTGAAACTAGTTATTGTGTACTACACACGCTATCGAGGAAGGTCGCAATTGTGTGTAATGCAAGGCAATTCAAGGATGCATGTTGTGAAATCTCCTTTTGGTGTAGCATACAACACAAGACATTAATGAAATTAAAAAGAATATTTTTCATAAAATCTCGGGGTGTTACATTCTACCCCCCCTTAAAATGATTTTCGCCCTCGAAATTTGTCGGGGTTATAAATGGGTTACTAATCGAAAGTTTCTTTAATAGAAACCCACATCGTAAAAAGGAATACCAAAAAAAATCTTTAAAAACAAAAGTATGAAATGTAACAGTTACCCAAATAAACTAATCACTGGGTTTCCACATAGATGAAAATATGGATATGGAAGAGAAATCTAACCATCATGTTCTGATGGAGAGTAGTAGAGAACATGACTATGGAAAAGTCAGCAATCACAAATCCATAGATTTGTGATGATCTAAGGTACCATCTGATTCATCGGATATAAGGGCACTAGGACAACATTTTTGGTTTTCAAGATCATTAAAAGAAATACTTACATGATTTTGGTATAATCTCACTGTTCCTTAATTGAACAATTTCCATTTCATCCCTTAATGAAATGAAGTTGAATTTTTTATTCATGATGTGTTAGTAGATCATGTGACAGAATGATGGGTCATTCTATCTGTCTCAAACAAAAGGTTATAAAAGTTATAAAAAATACGTAAGTCCATCTATAGTGAGATTAATCATATATGGTTCCTAAAATGGACTTATACTTCATATATCATACTGATTAATATAATAAAACTAGTTTCTACTAAACAGGGACTTCCTGTAGGCCAGTGGTAGGTGATAAAGGCCAGTCGCACTTTGGTTGTGGGTTCGATTCCCACAGCCTTGTCCGACAGGATGGGCTGTCGCCCATCCTGCAGGTTTTCCTTTTTCTAAAGCTATATTACTATAACATCCCATCAATAATATCAAAAATAGTTCTATCCTAACTTATGTCCAACATAATTCATTTCAATCTTTAGGATTATCTAAAATACTTTGGTCCAAGCTCATAGTATAAAGAAAATGATTACTTGAAATGTCACATAACAATCACGTGATTTCCATCATTTATCTCCCATATATCATAAGATATATCTTGTTGGTCAAATTACAAACATGTGAATACCTTAATCATGTATTCTCTTGAAGAATGAATACCCATTTAACCTTAGTGAAAACATGAATGCAGTTAAAAGTTAACACTTTCCACACAAAAAAATCCTCAAAATTATATATACTCAAACCATGATATCACTTAGTCCTTATATCAATCTTGAGCTCATGAATACAATCAAACATCTCATTATCTTCTTATCCCTTCATTATGCGCATATCATCTGCTTACCAAAAATATCTCAATCACTTTCCATGGTTACCGGTACCATAAAATTATTGAAAACCACAATAGACCAATACATAAATATTCCAATATTCCACGATACTATATACAACATTATTTTGGAATCCCATTACAAAAACACTTAATCATTCCACCACATAATTTTCATATGAAACATCGCCAATAGTGATCGCATGTGACTTCCCTTTGTCCTTTGCCTTAAGTGGTTGCTCATGTCGATCATCACTAACCCTTGGATTAGGGCATTGATTAGTATAATGCCCCATTTCCTTGCACTTGAAGCATTGAAGTGTTGGTGGTGCGTTCTCTGCAATCTCTTCTTTATTCACATCATTAGAAATACTCTTTCCATTACTTTGACACTCGGCTGCTTGATGACCTTCTTTTCCACACTTAAAACATTTTCTAGTCCCTTTAAAATAATCTCCACCATGCTTCTTTCCACACTTTGAGCATAAGGAAACATTCATCTTCTTTTCACCATTATTCTGAGATTTATCCTTGAACTCTATCTTTCTTTTCTTGTCAAAACTATGAGATGGATAAGTAATACCAACTTCCATTTCTACCTTGATATCACAACGCACAATTTCTTCATAGCTACTGAAGTCTCTTATAGCTAATGCCCTTCGAAGACTTGGTTTTAAGCCACTGAAGAATCGATCAACTTTACTTTCAGGTTGGATGATAAATCCAGATTCATACCTTGCAAGCCTTGTAAAATTCGCTTCGTATATAGCAACAGATTCATCATCCTTTTTCTTCAGTTCAAGAAACTCCTTCTCCATATTTGTTCGAAGAATACAAGGGAAGTAATTATTGAAAAATAAGTTCTTGAACTCGTCCCATTCCATGGACTCAATTTCATCTCTTGGCCTCGTATTCTTGATAAGATTCCACCATTGATCAGCTTCACCTTCCAAACAATATACTGCTAAGATGACTTTATCATGTTCAGAACATTGAAGAACTGAAAATATCTTTTCAGTGGTAATGATCCATTGTTCAGCAACAAGTGGATCAGAAGTCCCACTGAAAGAAGGTGGACGTTGCCTCATGAAGGACTCAATAGAATATTTTTCCCTTCTCTGCTCATTTGGAAGTCCAGAATGATTCATAGCTTGTGTAAGTATAGCAATAAGATTTTCCACTCCATCTCCCATAACATTTGTTTGTTCAGGAGGAAAATCATTGCATTGTTCATTGCATTGATCAACACGGTTCCTTCGGTTTCTATCCATCGTCTAAAACCCAAAAAGAATAGTGTGAGAGACAAAAATCTCGCTAGGGAAAACAACATAATAAAGGGGGAGTACCTTCAATATCTAACATCTTAGGTTACCGTAATTCTAGTACTATAACCTATACTTATACTTAACCTTAGGGACACCCCTATACATACCTTAGAAATATCTATAGGGATCTCACTAAAGTTCTCTCATCCTAGTTTCCAAAGGTTGACTAAACCTCCCTTTGATACCAACTGTAGAGACCCGAAGCTTGACGTACATGGACATTACATTACTTTTTCGGAATACTTAGTACATAACAAAAACACACACACAAGGACCGTAATAGTTTAGTGTCTTTGGAAACTCGGAATATAATCTTCTAATCATGGTGAAAGATCTTCAACATCTCCCATAAAGATCTTCCCTTTTTTTTCTTACCTAAAACCTTTCTTTATATCCTGGGGAAAATAAAACATAAAAGGGTGAGCTCAAATGCTCAATAAGGGTAAACAAAAGAAATATCAATCACATCATATTCATAAGAACATAACATTTTGGAAATATTAACCTGTAAAAGAGATCATAATATCATAACATGGGATAAATCATAGTAGTGAAATGTAATCCCAATAATCATCACTTAAAACATGAAACTTTGTGGCATACACACATAATCATATAGAATCATTTCTTATTAGTCAAGACTCATTTCAAAGACTATCTTGGTGGACAAAGTCCATTTCTGAACCGAGTTCACTCATCGTTTCAGTCCTGTTTCACTGAACCGGTTTAACCTGCCGTTTCAGCCATGTCTATATCATGAGATATAAAATCTTTACCCAATGCATTGGAGGGAGATATAGGTCCCACCCATCTCATAATGATACCATTCTTATGTGTTCCACAAAATCATAAACCATACATCATAGCATAACCCATGTAATAAAAATGGGAATCTTTAAACATCATGACATCATAAAACAATTCATATAATATAAAATAATGCATAAAAAAATATTTCCATCACAAAATAATCAAATACATGTAATAATAGGGGTAGAAACAGAACCCTTTATTATCTTATATGGAAAATAATTTTGATAAAACACTTGAACTCCATTCTTGAGGAAAATATCCTTTCTACTTCAAAAACATTTATCTTTTCTTAACATGTCATACAATTTTAAAATAACAGAAGTTGATTAAAAATAAAATTGAATACTTGTAAAGGAATCTTCTTGGAAATAATGTTTTAAAAATCCATTCATGCCGTATAAGTTAAAAAAACATTCTTCACGTACTTTTGTCAGAAAAGTCAAAAAGTACCTCGTACGAAAAACGACAAAAGATTCCTTTCATGTCTTATAATAAAAACTAACCGAAGGGTAAAATTGGATTTAAACAATTGTAGGTGGATGGAAATAATATTACATATTGAGGAAACATGGATGTGGATGATAAAATACACCCCAGTAAATACCGAAGTATAAACAATCTCGGATAAAAATGAGATTGTGATATTTCCCATACCTTAGGTCCGATTTGCTCCGTAAGTGTCCGAACCTCCTATATAATGATTTAAATAGTGTCATTTACTTTTTCCAGAATCATAATCATTGTTATAATATCATATATGGTTCACTTATGACTTTATTTTACCCGTTCTTTTGTAAATTCCAAGTTAAAGAGCTTTTTGGGTAAAATCGTTTCATTTGTCGTCCGTGTTTTGACTTGTAATTATTCATATGATTACTTAGATCATGATTAATTAATTCCATAATATAAAACATGATTTATATATAATATATATTAAGAATATACATATATATAATAGATCTATAAATGGAAAGAAATACGTCGTTCATGGAGACGATAGGTCGTACGTACGCATGAACGCTGTTTTCGTTTCCTTATTGAGTTGAATGGAATTAAGTAGATGACATAAATATATGTATACATAAATCCAGTAGCTTTATAATGTCATATATTTCATTATTATTACTTATATATACTTTATAATCATTCTTTAATGGTTAACATGGAGAATGAATCTCATCGCATCGTGGAGACGGTATTCCGTACGTACGCAAGAGCGATGATATCGTTCCCATGATCATGGAATTTTATTCGAGTGTATGTATACTATTACAAAATCAATATCACTTTACAATAATCATATATAGTTATTATTTACACCATTATAACTATCCAAGTAAGGTGGTGGTGGAAAATATATTACACCACGGCGTGGAGACGGTATTCCGTACGTACACACGCGTGGTGATTTCGTTTTCCATAGGATGGATACATGGTGAAATAGGGTTGTTTCATACTTATAATGACATATCATTATATTATTGATACTGATGTTATTACTTCATAATGAAACAACCTAAGAAGAAGAAGTGGAAGAAGAAATAAAGTTGAAAGAATCGGTAACAGACATTACCTCTTCTTTGAAGCGCCTCTTTGAGACCTCCTCTTAGGGAACTAAAATTGGTCTTTGAAGAAGACCAGATCCTCTAGGATGTTTCTATGGAAGTGGAGAAGATAATTTTTCAGGGGTTGGCCGAGCTTGAAGGCTCAAAGTGGTGTGAGGAAGAGAGGGAGGAGGTTCCCTTTTATAAGGGAGGAGAGGGGCACCTTTGGAAAAACTAAAATTATTATTTTATTATAAAGTCATATTCGGTTTTAAATAGCTCCAAATTGATTTATTTCGATGATAAGGTGGTTATGGGTCAAAATAATCTAATAAAATAGAATTTAGACAAGTTTAGGTTTCTATTTTAACCTTATCATTTATATTTAACTTTAAGTTAGATAATTTTACTTTTACCGTGTCTTTTTGTGTTCTTACACTATAAGGTTAATAAACTTACTATAACAAGCCAAAAGAACCCCAAGTTGTTTATTATTAATATATATAACCTTATCTAAGTCATTTTTCTGAAACTTAGATATTTAGAAATATAATAACAATTAATAATATAATATTTGTTTTAAAAACTATTTTATGTCAATTTTGACACTATTTGGTAATTGATTTTTTTGAAAATCATAACAGAATGATTAGTTCAAAACAAGTTAATTAAATAAAAACTAACATGTCATATTAACATATAATTTTTTTGGAATTCATTAAAAGTCTCAAATTACATTTATTTGGGTATTTATAACATCAATTATGTCAATATTTCATTAATAAGATAATTAATGAATCATCATTGTTTCATAAATAAATTAAATTATTTAAAGTCTAAAAATTAAAAATAAAATAATATTATGTAGGAAATTATTTTAGCTTTCTAATGAATATTTTTAGTCGAATTTATCTTATGTATAACCCTATATGAAAAATTATTTACTTATTAAACTTTGATTTAAACTATTTTAACCCTTCTTTAAATAAATTAATAATAAATATCCTAATCTAATCCAACTGGGCCTAAATGGTCATATTTTATTCCTAAGGTTGTTTTTGGTCGAATTAAACTTATCGAATAGAATTAGGACATGTGTTAGGGTAATAATAATATCATTTTTACCCTTAATTACCCTATTTACTTTTAACCGTGGTAAATAAAAATAAAAAGTTACTATTCACCAAAAAATATTTTCATCTCATTGAACCAAAATTTACTTACTGACATCAAGCGTGTCTCTCATATTTTTGAAATTTCACTCATAGAAGTGGTAAAATTAAGTTTTATGAAAAATTCATTTTTTTAACTACCACTTAGTGGTTTCACTATTCATAAAAAATGAAAGTTTCTAGAAAAATACCAAAAATTAGGCCTAAGATATATTTGATATTATGAACTCAAAAATTATGTCTATTCTACCAAATTCAAAACATATCAGTTTCATTAATTAATTTGAAAATTAATTCCCGTCGTCAAAACAAATAGCTTGTTCTTAAGAAATAATAAATATCAAAAGATTGACACTTGTTTATGTCTGGTTTAAATGTGAAATTACATCCAATGACCAAAATTGTATTAAATTGTAAAAATATATTCTAAATATACTTTAAAACCACTCAAATTAATAATTTATCACTATTAATTATTTCGATTAAAAAGGTTGTTTTTAATTAAAATTTAGTAATTTTCACTATTCATCAGAAAATGAAAGTTATCCGAAAAGTACCAAAATTTCACCATAAGCTAATTTAGATATTCCAAATCCAAAAATGAAGTCCATTTTGAAAAATAAAATTTAAAACATTTCAAAAAGTGGTTTTTACTATTCATAACAGCTAGTGTTAATAATATTTTAATTGCATATTGTTGTTTAGTTAAACTCGTTATTGCATACTACACACGCTATCAAAGAAGGTCGTGATTGTGTGTAATGCAAGGTAAGTCAAGGATGCATGTTTTGCAAGATACTTTTGGTGTAGCGTACAACACAAGGCATTAATGAAATTAAAAAGAATATTTTTCATAAAATCTCGGGGTGTTACAATGTGATAATAGAATGATGCACGTGCAATGAATGTGCGTGTATGTGCATTCGCATGTGGATTTTCATATGATGATAATAACAACAACAACAACAACAACAACAACCACAATAATAATATTAACAAAAATATTAACAATTCATGTGATAATAAAATACCGTGTGTGCATTGCATGTGCACATGCATGGTAATAAAAATATAATAATAACGCACATGAATTTGCATGAAAATTTGGATGATATGATGATTATGATAATAATAATAACAATAATAATAAGTTATAGTTGTTTGAAAAATAGAGTACATGAAAAAAATGCTAGAAATTGGGTCTCGAAAAACCTAACAAATCACAGAGTCATTAAAACCAATGAAACACTAACAAACCCTTAGAAACTCTAATACACCATTAAAAACCCTAACACACCCTTAGAAACCCTATAACACCCTTAGAAACCCCAACACACCCATAGAAACACTAACACAACCTTAGAAACCCTAAGAAATCCTCAGAAACCAAGGCACATCCTTAGAAACCCTAACCCGCCCATATAAACCCTAAACCACCCTTAGAAACCCTAACACACCCTTAGAAACCCTAAAAAACTCTTAGACACGCTAAATCACTCTAATAAGAACTAATAAATCCCAACAAACCCTACCAACCAATAATAAACCACAATAAACCCTAATAAAACCTAAAGCCCACTACTAAATATGACTAACAAAACACTAACCAACCCTATGAAAACTTTAAAAACCCTAAACACCCCCTGCAAACCCTAAAAACCTCAAAAGAAACCCTAAGCCCCCCTAAAGAACCATAAAAACCCTATAGAACCACTAAACCCACTAACAATGCTACATAAACCCTATCAATTGATACAAAAACCCGAAAAATGCTTCAAAACCCACAATACGCAATAAAACCCTAAAAACACCTGTTAACAATCCTTAAAAACCATAAAAAACACTACATATTATAAAAAACCATAAAAACTCTAAAAAAGGCTTCATATAGATACATAAACCCTAAAAACATTACATAAACCCTAAAAAATGCAACAAAAACCCTAAAAACGCAACATAAACAAAAAAAACGCAGCATAACCCCAATAAATGCTACATAAATCCTAAAAGCAATACATAAACCCTAGAACTATAACATAAACCCTAAAAACACAACATAAACCCTAAAATATGAAACATAAACATTAAAAACGCTACATAAAACCTAAAAACACAATATAGACCCTAAAAACAATACATGAACCCTAAAAATGTTACATAAATCCTAAAAAATGCAACATAAATGCTACATCACCCATAAAAATGCTACATAAACCAATAAAACGCAATGTAAACCCTACATAATGCTACATAAAACCTAAACCCTAAACATGCTACATAAACCCTAAATATGTTACATAAACACTAAAAATGATACATAAAACCTAAAACCACTAACTAAACCCTAAAATTTCTACATAAACACTAAAAATTCTATATAAACTCTAAAAACGCTACACAAACCCTAAAAATGTTGCAAAAACCCTAAAGACACCTCAATACCCTCAAAAATATTAAACCCTAATATACCATAATATAAAAAATTAAACCCTAATAAACCCCTAAAAAACCACTAAAGTCACTAACAACGCTACATAAACCCTAACAATTGCTAGAAAAAACCGAAAAATGCATCAAAACCCACAAAATGCATAAAAATCCCAAAAAATGCTAAAATAACCGTAACAAAGCATAAAAAAGCAAAACACACCCAAAAACCCAAAAGAAGCATAAAACCCCAAACAACTCAAAATAACCGTAACAAACCTTAAATACCCTAACAATACCTATCAAACCCTAACAACCACTAATAACCCCTATGAACCACTAATAAACCCTAATAACCCCTAAAATCCATTATTAAACCCTAAAAACTCTAATAACCCCTAATAAATCATAATAACCTGTAATAAAATCTAACAAACTCTATTAGACCCTAATAAAAGCTAAAAAAGCCCAAAAATCCCTAATATACAATAAAAACACTATTAAATCATAATAAACCCTAACAATCACTAAAAACCATAACAAACCAGACAAAACGCTACAAAACCTCCAAATAATAGCCTACAAAACACTAAAACAAACTAATAAACCCTAACAAACCCTAATAACACCAAAATAAATCATAACAAACCCAAAAAACCCCAAATAAATATTAAAAAATCCTAACAATTCCAAATAAATCATAACAAAGTGAAACAGACCATAACAAACCCCAAATAAACTGAAATAAACCCTAACAAATCATAATAAACCCTAATAAATTGTAATAAACCCAAATACAAGTCACTAAACACTAATAAATAAAATAAACACTGAGAAACCCCAATAAATCCTAAATAACAATATAAAAATTGATAAACCCTAGAAAAATCTATTAATGCCTATAAAATCCCAATAAAACCCTAATATACAATAAAAAATGCTAATAAACTATACAATTCCTAAAGAACACTAATAAACCCTAAATAACCCTAATAAACCCTAAAGAACCATATTAAACTTTAAAGAACACTAAAAACCCTAAAGAACACAAAAAACACTCAAACACAATATATAAACCCTAAAAACCACTACAATACCTAAATAAACCCTATGACACACTAAAAAACCCTAACAACCCCCATCAGTCCCAAAAAACAAATAAACCCACAAACCCCCCCCCCCCCCCCAAACCCATTAAAAAGCCATCAGATACCATAAAAAACCATAAAAACTTGTTAACAATACTTAAAACCCCTAAAAAACACTACAAACCATAAACAACCATTAAAACCCTAAAAAAGGATTCAAATACATACATAAACCCTAATAACATTACATAAACCCTAAAAAATTCAATAAAAACTCTAAAACACAACACAAACCAAAAAATGAAACATAAAACCAAAAAACGCCACATGAACCCTAAAAGCACTACATAAACCCAAGAACTGTAACATAAACCCTAAAAAACACAGCATAAACCCTAAAAAACGCAACATGAACATTAAAAAATGCTACACAAAACCTAAAAACATAATATTAACCGTAAAAAACTCCATTAACCCTAAAAATGTTACATAAACCCTCAAACATGCAACATAAACGCTACAACACTCCTAAAAACACTACAAAAACCCAGAAAACGCAACATAAACCCTAAAAATGCTAAATAAAACCGAAATCCTAAATACGCTACATAATCACTAAAAACGTTACATAAAACATAAAATTGATACATAAAATCTAAAACTGCTAACTAAACCCTAAAAATGCTACATAAACACTAAAAAATCTAGTTAAACTCTAACAAATGCTACACAAACCATAAAAAATGATACAAAACCATAAATATGCTTTAAAACACTCAAAAATATTAAACCCTAATATATCATAATATAAAAAATTAAACACTAATAAACCCCTAATAAACTCTAATAATCTCTAAAACACCTTATAATCCCTAAAATCCTAAGAAACTCTACTCGGCCCTAATAAAACCCCAAAAATACCTAATAAACCCAAATAAATGATAATAAAACCTAATAAACCATAAAAAAAAGTTAAGAAAACCTAAACAACCCTAACCAACCCATATAGACCCTAATAAAGACTAATAAACCATAATAAACCACAAAAAAACACTAAAAAGACCTAATAAACCATAAATAAATCCAAATAAACCCTACCAACCCTAACAAACCTTAACACACCATAATAACCCCTAATAAAACCCTACAAAACCCGAATAAAGAAAAATATTCTATTATACCTTAAAAAATCCCTAGAACCCTGATAAACTCTAATATAACCTAATAAACCCTAAATATGCTCACAAACAATAAAAAAATGATCACAAACAATATAAAACATGCTATATTACCTAAAAAGACAAACAAACACTAAAATAACCTTATAAAGACAAAAAACGCTAATACACCCTAAAAATCCCTTGAAACCAAAATAAACCATAATAAACTCTAATATAAACAAAGAAACCCTAAAACGATCACAAACAAAAACAAAACGCTCACAAACAATAAAAACACGCTATAATATATAAAAATACCTAACAAACACTAATATAACTTAATTAAACAAAAAAACTAATAAAACCCAAACAAACCCTAATAAACCCTAAAAATCCCTAATAAACCCTAATAAAAATGAATAAACGCTAATAAAAAGCTAATAAAACCCTAAAAATATCTTCTTAACCCAAATAAACCTTATCACACCATAACAAAACCTAATAAAACCCAACTAAACCCCAATAAACAAAAAAACGCAAACAAACCATTAAAAAGCCTTAGAAACCCTAATAAACCATAATAAATTCCAAAAAAAGCTAACAACCCATTAAAAATGCTTACAAACACTAAAAACACATTAATAAAACCTATAAAGTCATAACAACCAATCATATATATTAACAAAGAATAAAAAACACTCATATACCCTAATAAAAACATTAACATACCCTAGTAAACCCTAAAAATCCCTAACAAGCCCTAATAAACCGCACTCAACCCTAATAAACTCTAATAAAAACCTTAAAGACACCGAATCAACCCTAATAAAACCGTAAAAATACCTACTGAACCCTAATAAAAATTAACACACCATAATAAACCATAATAAACCCAACTAAACCCTAAAAAATGAAAATATACCATTAAAAATCCCTAAACCCCCTAATAAATGCTAATAAAACCTAACAAAGCTTAAAAGTGATAATAAACACGATGAAACACTACTAAACACTAAAAAACCCTATTATACCCTTTAAATATTAATAAACCATAATTAACCATAATAAACCCTAATGAATCCTAAACATACACAAATATACCTTAATATACCATAATATACCCTCATAAACCCAACTCAATCACAATAAAACCCTAGAAATACCTAATAAACCCTAATAAACCATGACACACCATAATAGACCCTATAAATCATAATAACCCCCACAAAACCCTAAAAACGCTCATATACCATTAAAAAACCCTAAAACCCTAACAAAGCATAATAAATTTTAATAACACCTGAAAATTATAAATAATGATAGTAAACACTAAAAATACCTCTAATAATAATAGTAGTAATAACGCATGTGCATGTGCATATGCATGTTCATGGTTCAAATAATAAATAATAATGCATGTTCATGTGCATATGCATGTGCATTTGCATGTGAATGATGATAAATAATAAGTTATAAATAATAACGCAAGTGAATTGCATGTGTATGAGCATGTGCGTGTGAATGATAATAAATAATAAATAATAATGCACATCCAAGTGCATGTACATGTTCATGTGCATGTGCACGGTAATAAACAATAAATAATTACAAAGTCCACATGAATGTGAATTTTCATGTGAATGATAATAAATAATAAATAATAACACATGTGAAAATAGAATAACGCAAGTGAATTGCATGTGTACGTGCATGAGAATAAGTAATAATAACACATGTGATAATAGAATAACTCAAGCGCATTGCATTTTCATTTGCATGGTAATAAATAATATATAATAACGCACTTGTTTGTGCATTTACATGTAATGATAATGATAATGACGCATGAACATGCATGGTAATAAATAATAAATAACAATGCACATGCATGTTCATTTGTATTAGATGATACAAATAATAATAATAATAATAAGAGAATAACACAAGTTCATTGCATGTGAACATGCATAGTAGTAAATAATAAATAAATAATAGTAAATAAGAATGCACATGCATGTGCATGTGCATTTACATTTGATAATAATATTAATAATACTAATTTTAATAATAATAATAATAACATGTGTGCGTGCTTGGTAATAAATAATAAATAACAATGCACATGCATGTGGATTTTCATGTGATAATGACAATAATAATGATAATGATAATAATAATAATTATAATAATAATAATAATAACTGTGATAATAATAATAACAATAATAATTGAATAATAATACAAGTGCATTGCATATGCACGTGCATGGTAATATATAATAAATAACAAAGCACGTGGATCTGCATTTTCATGGGATGATAATAATAATAACAATAGTAGTAGTAGTAGTGATAATAGTAGTAGTACCAATGCATGTGATAATAGAATATTGCATGTGCATTACATGTGCATGTGCATGGGAATAAATAATAACCCACGTGCATTGCATTAGCATGTGATGATGATGATGATGATGATAATAATAATAATAATAATAATTACAACGCATATGAAAATAGAATGACACACGTGCATTGAATTTGCGTGTTTCTGTATTTGCATGTGCATTGGATTGTGAATTTGCACGTGATGATAATAAAAAAAAACAACAACAAAAACCTCATTAATAAGAATAATAATAAGAATAACAACGTATGTGATAATAAAATAACGTGTGTGCATTGCATGTGCACGTGCATTGTAATAAAAAATAAAAAATAATGCACATATGTTCATGTGATGATAATAATAATAATAACAATAACAAAAAAATAATAATAATAACAACAACTCATGTGATAATAGAATAACACACGTGCATTGCATGTGCAGTGCATGATAATAAATAATAACTCATAGTGCACATGATGATAATAATAACAATAATAGTAATATCAATAATAACAACGCATGTGATAATTGAGTAATTCACATGTATTGAATGTGCCTATGTATGGTAATAAATAATAACACATGTGCATTTGCATTTGCATTTAATGATAATAACAATAATAACAATAATAGTAATAATAACAATAATAATAAAGATGAATGTGATAATAGAATAATGTAGGTGCATTGCATGTGCACGTGCATGGTAATAAATAATATTGGACGTGCATCTGAATTTTCATGTGAGGATAATAATAATAATAGTAATAATAATAATAACAATAATAACAACAACAACAACAACAACATATGCACGTGCATGGAAATAAATAATAAATAATAAATAATAAATAATAACACAAGTGCATCTACATTTTCATGTGACGATAATAATAATAATAATAATAATAATGATAATTATAATGATAATAAGGATAATGATATTAATGATATTAATAACGTGTGTGATAATAGAATAACACATGTCCTAAAAAACCCTAACAAGCCCTAACAACCACTAATAACCCCTAAGAAGCACTAATAAACCCAAATTACAACTGAAACACACTATTAAACCCTAAAACCCTAATAAACACTAATAAATCATAATAACATATAATATATCCAAAAAACCCTATTAGACTCTAATAAACACTAAAAAATCCCTAAAACCCCTAATATACAATAAAAAACACTATTGAACCGTAATAAATCCTAATAATCACAAAATACCCTAACAACCCCGACAAAACACTACAAAACCCACCAAATAATAGCCTACAAAACCCTACAACCAGCTTTTAAACCCTAACAAACCCTAATAACCCCATAATAAATCGTAACAAACCCTAACAACCCCAAATAAATCTTAACAAATCCTAACAACACCAAATAAAACGTAAAAAACTGAAACAAACCATAACAAACCCCTAATAAATCGCAATAAACCCTAAAAAATCATAATAAACCCTAATAAATCATAATAAACCCAAATACACGTTAATAAACCCTAATAAATAAAAAACCCTATGAAACCCTAATAAATCATAAATAACCCTAAAAAGGTTGACAAACCCTAGAGAAAAGTTATTAATGCCTACAAAATCCCAATAAAACACTAATATACAATAAAAAACGATAATAAATCATAACAAATCCTAAAGAATACTAATAAACCCTAAATAACCCAAATAAACCCTAAAGAACCATAATAAACTCTAAAGAACACTAAAAAACCCAAAAGAACCGAAAAAATGCTAAAACACATTACATAAACCCTTAAAACAACTACAGTACCTAAACAAACCCTAAAACACAATATAAAACCCAAACAACCCTTATTAATCCTGAAAAAACAATAAACCCTTAAACCCCCCCTGCAAAAAAAACCATTTAAACCCCATCAAATACCATAAAAAACATAATCACCAGTTAACAACCCTTAAAACCCCTAAAAACCACTACAAACCATAAACAACCATTAAAAACCTTAAAAAGGCAATAAATAGATACATAAACCCAAAAAACGATACATAAACCCTAAAAAGGAAACATAAACCCTAAAAACAAAACACAAACCCAAAAAAGGCAACATAAACCCAAAAAAGACAACATAAACCAAAAAAGCACTACATAAACCCTAGAACCGTAACATAATCCCTTAACATCGCAACATAAACATTAAAAACACTACATGAACCCTAAAAACACTACATGAACCCCAAAAACATTACATATACCCTAAAATACGCAACATAAAAGCTACATCACTCCTAAAACGCTAATAAACCCCTAATAAACTCTAATAATCCCTAAAAAGGCCTTATAATCCCTAAAACCCTAAGAGACTCTACTCAACCCTAATAAAACCCCAAAAATACCTAATAAACCTTAATAAAGGAAAATATTTTTTAATATACCCTAAAAACATGTTAAGAAAACCTAAATAACCCAAACCAACCCTAAGAGACACTAATAAACACTAATAAACTGTAATAAACCCCAAACAAACCCTAAAAATTCCTAATAAACCATAAATATTTCCAAATAAACACAACTCAACCCTAATAATCCTTAACACACCATAATGAACCCTAATAAAACCCTACAAAACCCTAATAAAGAAACAAACACTAGTATACATAAAAAATCCCTAGAAACCCTGATAAAATCTAATATAACCTAATAAACCCTAAAAAGTCTCACAAACAATAAAAAAATGATCACAAACAATAAATACATGCTATATTACCTAAAAATACCTAAAAACACTAATATAACCAAATAAAGACAAAAAATGCTAATATACCTTAAGAATCCCTAGAAACCATAATAAACCATAATAAACTTTAATATAACCTAAGCAACCCTAAAAATGCTCACAAACAAAAACAAATTGCTCACAAACAATAAAAAACGATATATTATCTAAAAAGACTTAACAAACACTAGTATAACCTAATAAAAAAACTAATAAACCCCAAACAAACCCTAATTAACACTAAAAATCTATAATAAACCCCAATAAAAACTAATAAACCCTAATAAAACTATAATAAAACCCTAAAAATACCTTCTCCACCCTAATAAACCTTGACACGCCATAATAAAACATAATAAAACCCAACTAAACCCCAATAAAAAAACATTCAAACAAACCATTAAAAAGCCCTAAAAACACTAATAAACCATAATAAATTCTAATAAAACCTAATAAATCATAATAAATGGCCAGAAACAATAAATACATGCTAATAGAACCTAAAAAGTCCTAACAACTCCACATATATATTAACAAAAACTAAAAAACACTCATATACCCTAATAAAAACACTAACAAACCCTAGTAGACCCTAAAAATCCCTAACAAACGCTAATGAACACTACTCAGCCCTAATAAACCCTATAAAAACCCAAAATATACCTACTCAACCCTAATAAAACTCTAAAAATACATACTCAATCCTAATAAACCGTAACACACTACAATAAACCATAATAAACACCACTAAACCCTAAAAAACGCAAATATACCATTAAAATTCCCTAACACCCCTAATAAATGCTAATAATACCTATCAAAGATTAAAAGCACTTGTAAACCCTAAAACACCCTAATATACCCTCTAAAAAATTAATAAACCATAATGAATGATAATAAACCCAAATAAATCCTAAACATACACAAATATACCATCATATACTCTAATAAACCCAAATCAATCCTAATAAAACCCTAAAAATATCTAATAAACCATAATAAACCTTAACACACCATAATAACCCCTAATAAAATCTTAATAACCCCCACCACACCCCAAAAAAATGATAATATACCATTAAAAAACCCTAAAACCCTAACAAAACATAATAAATGTTAATAACACCTAAAAATTCTAAAAAAGGCAAGTAAACCCTAAAAATTCCTCTAATAATAATAATTGTAATAACGCACATGCATGTGCATATGCATGGGCCAGGTTTAAATAAGAAATCATAATGCACTTGCATGTGCATATGCCTGCGCATTTTCATGTGAATGATAATAAATAATACATTATAAAAAATAACACATGTGAATTACATGTGTATGTGCATGTGCATGTTAATGATAAGAAATAATAAATAATAACGCACATCCAAGTGCATGTGCATGTGCATGTGCATGTGCATGTTCATGTGCATGTGCATGGTCATGTGCATGGTAGTAATAAATAATAACCATGTCCACATGAAGGTGCATTTGCATGTGAATGATAATAAATAATAAATAATAATAAATGTGATAATAGAATAATGCAAGTACATTGCATGTGCACGTGCATGAGAATTAATAATAATAACACATGTGATAATAGAATAACACAAGTATATTGAATTTTCATGTGCATGATAATAAATAATATATAATAACACATGTGCATATTCATTTACATGTAATGATAATCATAATGACGCATGAACATTCCTGGTAATAAATATTGAATAACAACGCACGTGCATGTGCATTTGTATTTGATGATACAAAAAATAATAATAATAATAGTAATAAAAATAATAATAATAGAATACGCAAGTTCATTTCATGTGCACGTGCATAGTAGTGAATAATAAATAAGAGCGCACATGCATGTGCATGTGCATTTACATTTGATGATAATATTAATAATACTAATTGTAATAATAATAATAATAATAATAACACGTGCATGTGAATGGTAATACATAACAAATAACAACACACATGCATGTCCATTTTCATGTTATAATGATAATAATAATGATAATGATAATGATAATAATAATAAAAGAATAATACAAGTACATTGCATATGCACGTGCATGGTAATAAATAAAAATAATAACACACGTACAACTACATTTGCATGTGATGAAGGTAATAACAACAGTAATATTAATAATAGTAGTAGTATTGTTGATAATAGTAGTAGTACCAATGCATGTGATAATAGAATATTGCAGTTGCATTACATGTCGACGTGCATGGTAATAAATAATAACGCTCGTGCATTGCATTTTCATGTGATGATGATGATGATGATGATAATAATAATAATAATAATAATAACAACAATGCATGTGATAATAGAATAATGCATGTGCAATGAATGTGCGTGTATGTGCATTCGCATGAGGATTTTCATGTGATGATAATAACAACAACAACAACAACAACAACCACAATAATAATATTAACAATAATATTAACAGTGCATGTGATAATAAAATAACGTGTGTGCATTGCATGTGCTGGTGCATGGTAATAAAAATATAATAATAACACACGTGAATTTTCATGACAATGTGGATGATATGATGATGATGATAATAAAAAAAAAAAAAATAAGTTATAGTTGTTTGAAAAATAGCATACATGAAAAAAATACTAGAAATTGGGTCTCAAAAAACCTAACAAATCACAGAGTCATTGAAACCAGAGAAACACTAACAAACCCTTAGAAACTCTAAAACACCATTAGAAACCCTAACACACCCTTAGAAACCCTATAACACCCTTAGAAACTCCAACACACCCATAGAATCACAAACACAACCTTAGAAACCCTAAGAAACCCTTAGAAACCAAATCACACCCTTAGAAACCCTAACCTGCCCATATAAACCCTAACCCACCCTTAGAAACCCTAACACACCCTTAGAAACTCTAACAAACTCTTATACACCCTAAATCACTCTAATAAAAACTTATAAATCCTAACAAACCCTACCAAACAATAAGAAACCATAATAAACCCTAATAAACCCTAAATCCCACCACTAAATATGACTAACAAAACCCTAACCAACCCTATGAAAACATTAAAAACCTTAAAACCCCCTAGAAAACCCAAAAACCCTCAAAAGAAACCCTAAGGCCCCCTAAAGAACCCTAAACCCCTAAAACCCTAAAGAAACATAAAGAACCACTAAAGACACTAACAATGCTACATAAACCCTATCAATATATACAAAAACCCGAAAAATTCTTCAAAACCCACAATACGCAAAAAAACCCTAAAAACACTCATTAACAATCCTTAATAACCCTAAAAACACTACAGAATATAAACAACCATAAAAACCCTAAAAAAGGCTTCATATAGATTCATAAACCCTAAAAACATTACATTAACCCTAAATAATGCAACAAAAACCCTAAAAACGCAACATAAACCCAAAAACACAACATAAACCCAAAAAATGCTACATAAACCTTGAAAGCAATACATAAACCCTAGAACTATAACATAAACCCTAAAAACACAACATAAACCCTAACAAAGGAAACATAAACATTAATAATGCTACATAAAACCTAAAAACACAATATAAACCCAAAAACCAACATATGAACCCTAAAAACATTACATAACCCTAAAAAATGCAACATAAATGCTACATCACCCATAAAAATGATACATAAACCAAGAAAACGCAATGTAAACCCTACATAATGCTACATAAAACCTAAACCCTAAACACGCTACATAAACCCTAAAAACGATACATAAACTCTAAAAATGATACATAAAACTTAAAACCACTAACTAAACCCTAAAAATTATACATAAACACTAAAAATGCTATATAAACTCTAAAAACGCTACACAAACCCTAAATGTTTTTACAAAAACCCTTAAGACGCCTCAATACCCTCAAAAATATTAAACCCTAATATTCCATAATATAAAAATGTAAACCCTAATAAACTCGTAAAAACCCACTAAAGTCACTAACAATGCTACATAAACCCTAACAATTGATACAAAAAACCGAAAAATGCTTCCAAACCCACAAAAATGCATCAAAATCCCAAAAAAATGCTAAAATAACCCAAACAAAGCATAAAAAATCCAAACACACCCAAAACCCACCAAAAAAGCATAAAACCCCAAATGACTCATAAAAACCATAACAAACCTTAAAGACCCTAACAAAACCTATAAAACCCTAAAAACCACTAATAACCCCTAAGAACCACTAATAAACCCTAATAACTCCTAAAACACACTATTAAACCCTAAAAACCCTAATAAAACATAATAAATCATAATAAAATGTAATAAAATCTAACAAACTCTATTAGACCCTAATAAAATCTATAAAAGCCCAAAAATCCCTAATATATAATAAAAACACTATTAAACCCTAATAAACCGTAATAATCACTAAAAACCCTAACAAACCAGACAAAACGCTACCAAAACCTCCAAATAATAGTCTACAAAACACTAAAACATACTAATAAACCCTAACAAACCCTAATAACACCAAAATAAATTGTAACAAACCCAAAAAACCCCAAATAAATCTTAAAAATTCTAACAATGCCAAATAGATCATAACAATGTGAAACAAACCATAACAAACCCCAAATAAACTGCAATAAACCCTAACAAATCATAATAAACCCTAATAAATTGTAATAAACCCAAATAAAAGTTACTAAACCCTAATAAATAATATAAAAACTGAGAAACCCTAATAAATCCTAAATAACCATATAAAAATTGATAAACCCTAGAAAAAGCTATTAATACCTACAAAAGCCCAATAAAACCCTAATATACAACAAAAAATGCTAATAAACTGTAGCAATTCCTAAAGAACACTAATAAACCCTAAATAACCCCAATAAACCCTAAAGAACCATATTAATCTTTAAAGAACACTAAAAACCCTAAAGAACCCAAAAAAATATAAAACACCTTATATAAACCCTAAAAACCACTACAATACCCAAACAAACCCTAAGACACACTAAAAAACCCAAACAACCCCCATCAATCCCCAAAACAAATAAACCCATAAAAACCCACAAAAACCTATTAAAAAGCCATCAGATACCATAAAAACCATAAACACCTGTTAAAAATCCTTAAAACCCCTAAAAAATAATACAAGCCCTAAACAACCATTAAAACCCTAAAAAAGGTATCAAATACATACATAATCCCTATAAACATTACATAAACCCTAAAAAATTCAATAAAAACCCTAAAAACACAACACAAACCAAAAAATTCAACATAAACCCAAAAAACGCCACATGAACCCTAAAAGCACTACATAAACCCTAGAAAACGAAACATAAACATTAAAAAATGCTACACAAAACCTAAAAACTTAATATTAACCCTAAAAACACTCCATGAACCCTAAAAACGTTACATAAACTCTAAAAAATTATACATCACCCCTAAAAACACTACATAAACCCAGAAAACGCAACATAAACCCTAAAATGCTAAATAAAACCTAAACCCTAAACATGCTACATAAACCCTAAAAACATTACATAAACCTTAAAAATGATACATAAAATCTAAAACTGCTAACTAAACCCAAAAAACGCTACATAAACACTAAAAATGCTACATAAACTCTAACAACACTACACAAACTATAAAAAATGATACAAAACCATAAAGACGCTTTAAAACACTCAAAAATATTAAACCCTAATATATCATTATATAAAAAATTAAACCCTAATAAACCCCTAATAAACTCTAATAATCTCTAAAAACACCTTATAATCCCTAAAATCCTAAGAAACTCTACTCGGACCTAATAAAATCCCAAAAATACCTAATAAACCCCAATAACTGATAATAAAACCTAATAAACCCAAAAAACAAGTTAAGAAAAACTAAACCCTAACCTACCCATATAGACACTAATAAACACTAATAAACCCTACTAAACCACAAACAAACCCTAAAAAGCCCTAATAAACCATAAATAAATCCAAATAAATCCAAATAAACCCTACTCAACCCTAACAAACCTTAACACATAGTAATAACCCCTAATAAAACCCTACAAAACCCTAATTGAGAAAAAAATGCTAGTATACCTTAAAAATCCCTAGAAACCATGATAAACACTAATATAACCTAATAAACCCTAAATACGCTCACAAACAATAAAAAAATGATGACAAACAATATAAAACGTGCTATATTACCTAAAAAGACCAAGAAACACTAATATAACCTAATAAAGACAAAAAATGCTAATACACCATAGAAATCCCTTTAAACAAAAATAAGCCATAATAAACTCTAATATAAACAAAGAAACCGTAAAATGATCACAAACAAAAACAAAACGCTCAAAAACAATAAAAACACGCTATAATATCTAAAAATACCTAACAACCACTAATATAACCTAATTAAACAAAAAAACTAATAAAACCCTAACAAACCCTAATAAACCCTAAAAATCCCTAATAAACCCTAATAAAAATGAATAAACCCTAATAAAAACCTAATATAACCCTAAAAATACTTTCTCAACCCTAATAAACCTTGTCACACCATAACAAAACCTCATAAAACCCAACAAAACCCCAATAAACAAAAAAACGTAAACAAACCATTAAAAATCCCTACAAACCCTAATAAACCATAATAAATTCAAATAAAAGCTACAAACCATTAAATAGCCCTAAAAACCCTAATAAACAATAATAAATTCAAATAAAAGCTAACAAACCATTAAAAATGCTTACAAACTCTAAAAACACATAAATAAAACATAAAAAGTCATAACAACCAATCATATATATTAACAAAGAACAAAAAACACTGAATATACCCTAATAAAAACACTAACAAACCCTAGTAAACCATAAAAATCTCTAAAAATCCCTAATAAATCGTACCCAACTCTAATAAACCCTAATAAAACCTTAAAGATACCGAATCAACCCCAATAAAACCCTAAAAATACCTATTGAACCCTGATAAAACTTAGCACACCATAATAAACTATAATAAACCCAAATAAACCCTAAAAATTCAAATATACCATTAAAAAGCCCTAAACCCCCTAATAAATTCTAATAAAACCTAACAAAGCATAAAAGTGCTAATAAACCCGAATAAAAACTACTAAACCCTAAAAACCCTAATATACCCTTTAAAATTTAATAAGCCATAATGAACCATAAAAACCCCTGATGAATCCTAAACATACCCAAATATACCATAATATACCATAACATACCCTAATAAACCCAACTCAATCCTAATAAAACCCTAAAAATACCTAACAAACCCTAATAAACCATGACACACCATAATAAACCCTAAAAAATCATAATAACCCCCAAAAAACCCTAAAAACGCTCATATACCATTAAAATACCCTAAAACCCTAACAAACCATAATAAATATTAATAACACCTAAAAATTCTAAAAAATGATAGTGAACACAAAAAATACTTCTAATAATAATAGTAGTAATAACGCACGTGCATGTGCATATGCATGTGCATGGTTTAAATAATAAATAGCAATGCATGTGCTTGTGCATATGCATGCACATTTGCATGTTAATGATAAAAAATAAAAAGTTATAAATAATAACGCAATTGAATTTCATGTGAATGAGCATGTGCATGTGAATGATAATAAATAATAAATAATAACGCACATCCAAGTGCATGTACATGTGCATGTGCATGTGCATGGTAATAAACAATAAATAATAACAAAGTCCACATGAATGTGCATTTGCATGTGAGTGAACCATAAAGAACCCTAAAAACCCTAAAAAAACTCGGCAAAAACCTAACAAAACCCTAAAAAACCCTAAAAACCCTATAAAACCCTAAAAAACCCTAAAAACTAAAAAATTCCTAAAAACCCTAAAAACCCCCTAGAAACCCTAAATCCCCTAAAACATGAAAAAACCAAAAAAACCCGAAAACAAACCTAAAAACCATTGAAAACCTCAAAAAATTCTCAAAAACACTAAAAACCCTAAAACCCCCTAAAACTGTAAAAACCCATAAAAAGCCTAAAAATGCCTAACAAAACCGTAACCAACCCTATGAAAACCTTAAAAACCCTAAAACCCACCTAGAAAACCCAAAAAACCTCTAAATAAACCCTAATACACCATAAAGAACCCTAAAAACCCTAAAGTACCACTAAATCCACTAACAACACTACATAAACCCTAACTATTGCTACAAAAAACTGAAAATGCTTCAAAATCCACAAAACACAACAAAACACCAGAAAACACTAAAATAATCCTAACAAAGCATAAAAAATCCAAACACAACCATAAAACCCAAAAAAACGCATAAAACCCTAAACAACTCAGACAAACCGTAACAAACCCTAAAAACCCTAACAAAACCTAACAAACCCTAACAACCACTAAAAACCCTAATAAACACTAATATATCGTAATAACCTATAATAAACCCACCAAAACTCTATTAGAACCTAATAAACACTAAAAAATCCCTAAAACCCCTAATATACAATAAAAACCACTATTAAACCATAATAAACCCTAATAATCACTAAAAACCCTAACAAACCCGACAAGACACTATAAAAACCTCCAAATTATAGCCTAAAAACCCTACAACCTACTAATATACCCTAAAAATCTCTAATAACCCCAAAATAAATCATAACAAACCCTAACAACCCCAAATAAATCGTAACAAATCCTAACAATTCCAAATAAATCATAACAAAATAAAATAAACTATAACAAACCCCTAATAAACCGCAATAAACCTTAACAAATCATAATAAACCCTAATAAATCGTAATAAACCCAAATACACGTTATTAAACCCTAATAAATCCTAAATAACCATAAAAATGTTTATAAACAATATAAAAATCTATTAATACCTACAAAATCCTAATTAAACTCTAATATGCAGAAAAAAAATTCTAATAAACTGTAACAAATCCTAAAGAACACTAATAAACCCTAAAAAACCCAAATAAGCCCTAAAGAAACATATTAAACTCTAAATAACACTAAAAATCCCTAAAGAACCCAAAAAACCCTAAAACACTTTATATAAACCCTTAAAACCGCTATAATACCCTAATAAACCCTAAAACACACTAAAAACTCTAACAACCCATATCAATCCCAAAAAAAATAAACCCATAACCCCCCCCCCCCAAAAAAAAACCATTAAAAAGCCACCAGATACCATAAAAAATTATAAACACCCGTTAATAACCCTTAAAAACCCTACAAAAACTACAAACCATAAACAACCATTAAAACAGAAAAAAGGCTTCAAATAGATACATAAACCCTAAAAACGTTACATTAACCCTTAAAAATGCACCAAACCCCTAAAAACACAACATAAACCATAAAATACAACATAAACCCAAAAAATTCTACATAAACCCTAAAAGCACTACATAAACCCTAGAACTATAACATAAACCCTAAAAAACAATACATAACCCCTAAAAACGCAACATAAACATTAAAAACGCTACAAAAAACCTAAAAACACAATATAAACCATAAAAACACTACATGAACCCTAAAAACGTTATGTAAAACCTAAAAAATGAAACATAAATGCTACATCACCCATAAAAATGCTATATAAACCCAGAAAACGCAACATAAACCCTAAAAATGCTACATAAAACCTAAACCCTAAACAAGATCAATAAACCCTAAAAATATTACATAAACCCTAAAAACGATACAAAAAATCTAAAACTACTAACTAAACCCTAAAAATTATACATAAACACTAAACATGCAACATAAACTCTAACAATGCTACACAAACCCTAAAAAATGCTAAAAACTGCCTAAAATGCTTTAAACCCCTCAAAAATATTTAACCCTAATATGCCATAATATAAAACATTAAACCCTAAAAAACCCCTAATAAACTCTAATAATCCCTAAAAAAACCTTATAATCCCTAAAAACCCTAAAAAAACTCTACCCAATCCAAATAAAACCCCAAAAATACCTAATAAACCCTAATAAATGATGATAAAACCTAATAAACCCTAAAAACACGTTAAGAGAACTTAAACAACCCTAACCAACCATAATAGACACTAATAAACAATAATAAACACAAATAAACCCCACACGAAAACTAAAAAGCCCTAATAAACCATAAATAAAGCCAAATAAACCATACTCATCCCTAACAAACCTTAACACACCATAATAACCCCTAATAAAACCCTACAAAACCATAATAAAGAAAAAAAATGCTAGTATACCTTAAAAAATCCCTAAAAACTCTGAAAAACTCTAATATAACATAATAAACCCTAAAAACACACACAAATAATAAAAAATGGTCACAAAAAAATAAAAATGCTTATATTACCTAAAAAGACCTAAAAACACTAATATTACCTAATAAAGAAAAAATGATAATATACCTTAAAAATCCATAGAAACACTAATAAACCATAATAAACTCTAACATAACGTAAGAAACCCTAAAAACGGTCACAAACAAAAATAAAATGCTCACAAACAATAAAAACATGCTCTATTATCTAACAGACCGAACAAACACTAATATAACCTAATAGAACAAAAAAACTAATAAACCCCTAACAAACCCTAATAAACCCTAAAAATCCATAATAAACCCTAATAAAAACTAATAAACCCTAATAATAACATAATAAAACCCTAAAAAATCCTTCTCAACCCTAATAAATCTTGACACACCATAATAAAACCCAATAAAACCCAACTAAACCCCAATAAACAAAAAACACAAACAAACCTTTAAAATGCCCTAGAAACCCTTATAAACAATAATAAATTCTAATAAAACCTAATAAACAATTAAAAATCCTCACACACACACAAAAAATTATAATGAAACCTAAAAAATCATAACAACCCCTCATATATATTAACAAAAACTAAAAGACAGTCATATACCATAATAAAAACACTAAAAAACCCTAGTAAACCCTAAAAATCCCTAACAAACCCTAATAAACTGTACTCAAACCTAATAAAACCTTTAAGATACCGACTCAACCCTAATAAAACCCTAACAATACCTACTCGACCATAATAAACCTTAACACACCATAATAAACCCCACTAAATGCTAAAAAAATGCAAATATAACATTAAAACGTCCTAAAACCCCTAATAAATGCTAATAAAACCTAAAAATGCTAAAAAGCGCTAATAAGCCCGAATAAAAACTACTAAACAATAAAATACCCTAATATACCCTCTTAAAAATTAATAAACCATAATGAACCATAATAAACCCTAATAAATCCTAAACATACCCATATATACCATAATATACCATAATATACCCTAATAAACCCAACTCAATCCTAATAAAACCCTAAAAATACCAAATAAACCCTAATAAACCTTGACACACCATAATAAACCCTAATAAAATCTTATTAACCCCCACGAAACCCGTAAAAACGCTAACATACCATTAAAAACCCTAAAACCCTTACAAACCATAATAAATGTTAATAGCACATAAAAATCCTAAAAATGATAGTAAACCCTAAAAATACCTCTAAAAACAATAGTAGTCATTCCACACGTGCATGTGCATATGCATGTGCATGGTTTAAATAATAAATTATAACGCACGTGCATGTGCATATGCATGCGCATTTGCATGTCAATGATTATAAATAATAAATTATAAATAATAACTCATGTGAATTGCATGTGTATATTCTTGTGCATGTGAATGATAATAAATAATAAATAATTTTGCACATACAAGTGCATGTGCATGTTCATTGTAATAAACAGTAAATAATAACCAAGTCCACATGAATGTGCATTTGCATGTGAATGATAATAAATAATAAATAATAAAACATCCGATAATAGAATAACGCACATGCATTGCGTGTGAATTTGCATTATAATAAATTATAATAACATATGGTATCATAGAATAACGCAAGTGCACTTCATTTGCATGTGCATGATAATAAATAATATATAATAACGCACCTGCATGTGCATTAACGTGTAATGATAATGATAATGAAGAATGGACGTGCATGGTAATAAATAATAAATAACAATGCACGTGCATGTGAATTTGTATTTGATGATAAAAACAACAACAACAAGAATAATAACAACAATAATAATAATTTTAATAATAATAATAATAATAATATTATTATTATTATTATTAATAGAATAACGCAAGTTCATTTCATGTGCACGTGCATAGCAGTAAATAATAAATAAATAATAATAAATAAAAATGCACATGCATGGCTATGTGCATTTACATTTGATGATAATATTAATAATAATAATTGTAATAATAATAAAAATAATAACGCATGCATGTGCATGGTAATAAATAATAAATTACAACACACATGCATGTGATAATGATAATAATAATGATAATGATAATAATAATAATAATAAATGTGATGATAACAACAATAATAATAATAATAAAATAATAATACAAGTGCATTGCATATGCACATACATGATAATAAATAATAAATAATAATGCCTATACATCTATATTTTCATGTGATGATAGTAATAATAACAACAGTAGTAATAACAGTAGTAGTAGTGGTGATAATAATTTTAGTACTAATGCATATCATAATGGAATATTGCATGTGAATTACGTGTGCATGTGTATGGTAATAAATAATAACTCTCATGCATTGCATTTTCATGTGACGATGATGATAATTAAAATAAAAATATTAATATTAATATTAATAATAACAACGCATGTGATAATAGTATAACGCAAATTCATTGAATTTGCATGTATGTTCATTTGGATGTTCATTTGAATGTGATGATAATAAAAAAACAATAATAACAACAACCACAACCACAACAACGACCAAAATAATAATAATAACAATAATAATAACAACGCATTTGATAATAAAATAATGTGTGTGCATTGCATGTGCACGTGCATGGTAATAAAAATATAATAATAATGCACGTGCATATGAATGTGAATTTTCATGAGATGATGATAATAATAATAATAATAACAGTAATAAAAAGTTATAGTTGTTGGAAAAAATAGCAGACATGACAAAAGTGCAAGAAATGGTGTCTCGAAAAACCTAACATATCACACAGTCATTAAAATGGCCTAACATCTTCTTCAGGTGTCTATTTACGCTCTGTAAATAGTCAAACTAAATCTCATGGAACAAACTACGACAAAAACAGGTGTCGGAGGCTGAAAAGACACACAGATCAGAAGTTACGACCGTTTTTAGAAAAATTTGAGAGGGATCCAGACACGGAAAGGGAGTTTTGGAGGCCTTCTGATGGTATTTTGGGATTTTAGTGTCCCAAACATGACTTAAACTACATTCAAGTTATCCTTCTGCATAGATCTCTTCACTGAATTTGATTTGATATGTGGTAGAGCTCAAACAGCCAACCAGAGTAAAAGTTATGGCCATTTGAAGTTGGAATTTTCTTTGGAGTGGTATAACTAATACATCTTTAGTTTCTTTTATCTTCTCACAATTTCATTTAGACTTGGTCCTCACTCATCTCACGAGCTTCTATGGGTTTCTGTTTTGACTCTACCACATATCAAATCAAAGCTTGATACTATACATACTCTCTTATAACCACTGAAGCCCCTTCTCACATCCTTGAAGGCCCAAAAAGGTACTTAAACCCTCCAAAAGACCATAACTTCTACTCCAGGAGTCCGTCTTGCCTCTACCATATATCAAATCGAATATTTTGACTAGATCTGCAAATCTATGACTAATAGGAACACCTTATCACATTCATAAACATCTAAAAGGTCCTTAAGTCCTCCAAATGACCATAACTTCTCCTCTGGGTGTCCGTTTCACCTCTACTACATATTAAATTGAAGCATGTGACTAGATCTACAAATCTGGGGAAACCATGAACAACTAAATAACCCTAAAAAATCATGAATAACCAAATAAACACTAATAACCTTTAAAAAGCACACCAGAACCTAATAAACCCTAAAAAACCCTAATAAACACTAACAAACCCTAACAAACCCTAACAACCCCAAAACAACCCTAAAAACATAAAAAAACCAAAAAACCCAAACAAACCCTCACAGTCCCTAACAAACCCCAAGAAGTACTAAAAACCCAATAAACACAAATAACCCAAAGAAACCCTAAAAACCCCCTAAGAAACCATAAGAAACCCTAACATTACCCAAAAAACCCTAAAAACCCTAACAAAACCCTAATGAAACCAAAGAAACACTAACAAACCCTTAGAAACCCCAGCACACCCATAGAAACCCTAAGAAACCCTTATAAACCAATGCACACCCTTAGAAACCCTAAGCCTCCCATATAAACCCTAACCCACCCTTAGAAACCCTAACACACCCTTAGAAACCCTAACAAACTCTTAGACACCCTAAATCTCTCAAATAGGAACTAATAAATCCTAACAAACCCTTCTCTTCGGCTTCGTGGATCGCCTCTAGACCATGATTTTTGATGCAAATGGAGTTCAGTGGCTTTCTTCCCTGGTGCGATGGTGGAGGATGAGGCAGATGATTGATGGCAGTGGGATCTGGTGTGTTGTGACGGGTAAAGGCGATGGCGGCTTAGTCTGGTTTGGTTCAGATCTGGTCGATCTGGACCTTCCTCTTCCTTGGAAGCTGTCTTTATTTGTTCGTAGTGGCGATATTGATGGTTTCCCAGTTGATTGTGTGAAGTCAGCATGGTCGATGACGAAGTCAACCTTGGCCTCAGATCTGAAGCTCTGGTGGCTTTCCTTTGACTTGCTGCTTCGCTTCTGGGTTTCATCCCTGATGCTTCTTCGTTTCTAGTGGATGTGATGAGATTTATGTCTTCTTGGAGGTGGCGTGCACGACCGTACACTCGGAACTAGGCTTCTCTCTTCGACCCGTGGTGGATCCTATTGGATGTTGTGGTTTCCCGACGGGTCAAGGTGGATACAAAGGGCAAAAATGCAGGTTTGTTTTTTTGATTCCTCTCCCTTTTCCTTGAGTCTTGCTGCCGATGAGGGTCTGTTCATTCTGATCTACAATATGTTCGACTGTGGAATTTTGAGTGTTGGCTGGTTCGGGTATGAGTCGGTTCTGGTGCTGAAATTTGAGTTTAAAGGGCGTTGGATGATGCGGAATGGGCATAAGACAGGGTGTTGGTGGTCTTGTGTGTTTGGCTATGGAGGGATGCTGGAAGTCGTCTGGTCAGGAGGAGGGGGCTGCTGGGTCCTATGTTTCTGTATTTTGTTTGTTGTTGGTGGTTGGTTTTCCTATAAGTTGTTGCTGGTTTTTGAGTGGTTTCTGATTTTCTGGATGATGAGTTTCTAGGTTTTGGCCGCCACTTTCCTTGAGGGATGGAGTTGGCGGGTGCTGTTAGATGTTGGATGCTGCTCGATGCTGGAGCAGAAGCGGGATGCTGAGTGGTGTTTGGTGTTTGAAAGAGATGTTGGTTGTTTGATGATGAGGTGTTGGATCCTGGCTATGGTATGGCTAAGATGTGAGAAATCTGCTATTTATGCTTCTAGTTCTGGTCGTATTGAAGTGAACTCTGGTTGCGGGCTCTTGTGTGTTTCTGGTGATGATGGTTATGTGCTGCTGGTGACGGGTCATTTTGGTGAGAAGGTTCCTGACGCTGGTATATGTGAGGTTGGAAGCTGGGAATTTCTTGGTAGTGAGCTGTTGGACGCTGGATGCTGCTGGATGATGGTGATGGTTGCTACTTGGACCTGGGTGTGCTTGTTTGGTTTTTCTTTTCTTTTATTTGATTTTTCTTTTTTGGTGTGGGTTGTAAGGGGTTTTTGGGTTTGGGTTGTTTGACCCCTCCCCTCCCTTGTCTGATGTGTCTCTTTTCTTTTTTCTAATAAATTTTGCGGGGGCCGGGAATAGCCCGACCCTTGCATCTTCCTTGCCCTAGCAAACCCTAAAAACCTCAAAAGAAACCATAAGGCCCCTTAAATAACCCTAAAAACCCTAAAACCCTAAAGAACCATAAAGAACCACTAAAACCACTAAAAATGCTACATAAACCCTATCAATTGATACAAAAACCCGAAAAATGCTTCAAAATCCACAATACGCAACCAAAACCTAAAAACACCCGTTAACAATCCTTAAAACCCCTAAAAATAATACAAATTATAAATAAACATAAAAACCCTAAAAATGCTTCATATAGATACATAAACCCTAAAAACATTACATAAACCCTAAAAAATGCAACAAAAACCCTAAAAACACAACATAAACCAAAAAATGCAACATAAACCCAAAAAATGCTACATAAACCCTAAAAGCAATACATAAACCCTAGAACTATAACATAAACCCTAAAAACACAACATAAACCCTAAAAAAGGAAACATAAACATTAAAAACACTTCATAAAACCTAAAAACACAATATAAACCCTAAAAACAATACATAAACCCTAAAAATGTTACATAAACCCTATAAAATGCAACATAAACACTACATCACCCATTAAAATGCTATATAAACCCAGAAAACGCAACATAAACCCTAAAATATGCTACATAAAACCTAAACCCTAAACACGCTACATAAACCCTAAAATCGTTACATAAACCCTAAAAATGATACATAAAACCTAAAACCACTATATAAACCCTAAATATTCAACATAAACACGAAAAATGCTACATAAACTCTAAAAATGCTACACAAACCCTAAAAAATGTTACAAAAACCCTAAAGATGCCTCAATACCCTCAAAAATATTAAACCCTAATGTACTATAATATAAAAAATTAAACCCTAATAAACCCCTAAAAAACCACTAAAGTCACTAACAATGCTACATAAACCCTAAAAATTGCTACAAAAACTGAAAAATGCTTCAAAACCCGAAAAATGCATCAAAAACAAAAAAATGATAAAATAACCCTAACAAAGTATAAAAAATCCAAACACACCCAAAAACCCAAAAAAAGCATGAAACCCCAAACAACTCAAAAAAAACCGTAACAAATCTTAAAGACCCTAACAAAATCTATCAAACCCTAACAACCACTAATAACCCCTAAGAACCAGTAATAAACCCTAATAACCCCTAAAACCCACTATTAAACCCTAAAAACCCAAATAAATCCTAATAAATCATAATAACCAGTAATAAAATCTAACAAACACTATTAGACCCAAATAAAAGCTATAAAAGCCCAAAAATCCCTAATATACAATAAAAACACTATTAAACCATAATAAACCCTAATAATCACTAAAAACCATAACAAACCAGAAAAAACGCTACAAAAACCTCCAAATAATAGCCTATAAAACACTAAAACAAACTAATAAACCCTAACAAACCCTAATAACACCAAAATAAATTGTAACAAACCCAAAAAACCCCAAATAAATCTTAAAAATCCTAAAAATGCCAAATAAATCGTAACAAAGTGAAACAAACCATAACAAACCCCAAACAAACTGCACAAAACCCTAACAAATTATAATAAACCCTAATAAATTGTAATAAACCCAAATACAAGTCACTAAACCCAAATAAATAAAATAAACACTAAGAAACCCTAATAAATCCTAAATAACCCTAAAAAATTGATAAACCCTAGTAAAAGCTATTAATGCCTAAAAAATCCCAATAAAACCCTAATATACAACAAAAATGGTAATAAACTATAACAATTCCTAAAGAACACTAATAAACCCTAAATAACCATATTAAACTTTAAATAACACTAAAAATCCTAAAGAACCCAAAAAACGCTAAAACACATTATAAAAACCCTAAAAACCACTACAATACCCAAACAAACCATAATACACACTAAAAAACCCTAACAACCCCCCATCAATCCCAAAAAACAAATAAACCCATAAAAACCCCCAAAAGCCCATTAAAAAGCCATCAGATACCATAAATAACCATAAACACCTGTTAACAATCCTTAAAACCCCTAAAAACACTAAAAACCCTAAAAAACAATTAAAACCCTAAAAATGGATTCAAATACATACATAAACCCTAAAAAAATTACATAAACCCTAAAAAAATCAATAAAAACCTAAAAAATGCAACATAAACCAAAAAACGCAACAGAAACCCAAAAAACACCACATGAACCCTAAAAGCACTACATAAACCCTAGAACTATAACATAAAACATAAAAAACACAACATAAACCCTAAAAAACGCAACATAAACATTAAAAAATTCTACATAAGAGCTATAACATAATATTAACCCTATAAACACTCCATGAACCATAAAAACATCAAATAAACCTTAAAAAATGCAACATAAATGCTACATCACCCCTAAAAACACTACATAAACGCAGAAAATGCAACACAAACCCTAAATATTCTAAATAAAACCTAAACTCTAATCACGCTACATACACCCTAAAAAAGTTACATAAACCTTAAAAATGATACCTAAAATCTAAAACTGCTAACTAAACCCTAAAAACGCTACATAAACACTAAAAATGCTACATAAACTCTAACAACGCTACACAAACCTTAAAAAATGATAGGAAACCATAAAGACGCTTTAAAAAACTAAAAAATATTAAACACTAATATATCATAATATAAAAAATTAAAGCCTAATAAACCCCTAATAATCTCTAATAATCTCTAAAAACACCTTATAATCCCTAAAATCCTAAGAAACTCTACTTGACCGTAATAAAACCCCTAAAATTCCTAATAAACCCAAATAAATGATAATAAAACCTAATAAACCCTAAAAACAAGTGAAGAAAACCTAAACTACCCTAACCAACCCATATAGACACTAATAAACACTAATAAACCCTAATAAACCACAAAAAAACCCTTAAAAGCCCTAATAAACCATAAATAAATCCAAATAAACCCTACTCAACCCTAACAAACCTCAACACACCGTAATAACCCCTAATAAAACCCTACAAAACCCTAATAAAGAAAAAAAATGTCAGTATACCTTAAAAAATCTCTAGAAACCCTGATAAACTCTAATATAACCTAATAAATCCTAAATACCCTCACAAAAAATAAAACAAAATGATCACAGACAATATAAAATGCGTTATATTACATAAAAAGACCAAGAAACACTAATATAACCTAATAAAGACAAAAAAACGCTAATACAACATAAAAATACCTTGAAACCAAAATAAACCATAATAAACTCTAATACAAACAAAGAAACCCTAAAACGATCACAAACAAAAACAAAATGCTCACAAACAATAAAAACACGCTATAATATCTAAAAATACCTAACAAGCACTAATATAACCTAATTAAACAAAAAAACTAATAAAACCCTATCAAACCCTAATAAACCCTAAAATCCCACATAAACCCTATTAAAAATGAATAAAACCTAATGAAAACCTAATAAAACCCTAAAAATACATTCTCAACCCTAATAAACCTTATCACACCATAAAAAAACCTAATAAAACCCAACTAAACCCCAATAAACAAAAAAACGCAAACAACCCATTCAAAATCCCTAGAAAACCTAATAAACCATAATAAATTCAAATAGAAGCTAACAAACCATTAAAAATACTTAGAAACAGTAAAAACACATTAATAAAACCTAAAAAGTCAAAACAAAAAATCATATATATTAACAAAGAATAAAAAAACTCATATACCCTAATAAAAACACTAACAAACCCTAGTAAACCCTAAAAATCCCTAACAAGCCCTAATAAACCGTACTCAACCGTAATAAACTCTAATAAAACCTTAAAGATACCGAATCAACCCTAATAAAACCCTAAAAATACCTACTAAACACTAATAAAACTTAACACACCATAATAAACCATAATAAACCCAACTAAACCCTAAAAAATTCAAATATACCATTAAAAATCCCTAAACACCCTAATAAATTCTAATAAAACCTAACAAAGCTTAAAAGTGCTAATAAACCCGAATAAACACTACTAAACACTAAAAAACCGTAATATACCCTTTAAAAATTAATAAACCATAATTAAACATAATAAAACCTAATGAATCCTAAATATACCCAAATATACCTTAATATACCATAATATTCCCTAATAAACCCAAATCAATCCTAATAAAACCCTAGAAATACCTAATAAACACTAATAAACCATGACACACCATAATAAACCCTAAAAATCATAATAACCCCCACAAAACCCTAAAAACGCTCATATACCATTAAAAAACCCCAAAACCCTAACAAACCATAATAAAATTAAATAACACCTAAAAATTATAAAAAATGATAGTAAACACTCAAAATACCACTAATAATAATAGTAGTAATAACGCACGTTCATGTGCATATGCACGTGCTTGGTTTAAATAATAAATAATAACGCATGTGCATGTGCATATGCACGTGCATTTGCATGTGAATGAAAATAAATAATAAGTTATAAATAATAATGCAAGTGAATTGCATGTGTATGAGCATGTGCATGTGAATGATAATAAATAATAAATAATAATGCACATCCAAGTGCATGTACATGTGCATGTGCATGTGCATGGTAATAAACAATAAATAATAACAAAGTCCACAAGAATGTGCATTTGCATGTGAATGATAATAAATAATAAATAATAACACATGTGAAAATAGAATAACGCAAGTGCATTACATGTGTACGTGCATGAGAATAAGTAATAATAACACATGTGATAATAGAATAACGTAGGTGCATTACATTTTCATTTGCATGGTAATAAATAATATATAATAATGCACTTGTATGTGCATTACATGTAATGATAATGATAATGATGCATGCACGTGCATGGTAATAAATACTAAATAACAATTCACATGCATGTGCATTTGTATTTGATGATACAAACAAAAACAACAATAATAATAATAGAATAATGCAAGTGCATTGCATGTGCACGTGCATAGTTGTAAATAATAAATAAATAATAGTAAATAAGAACGCACATGCATGTGAATGTGCCTTTACATTTGATAATAATATTAATAATACTAATTGTAATCATAATAATAATAATGTGTGCACGTGCTTGGTAATAAATAATAAATTACAACACACATGCATGTGGATTTGCATATAATAATGATAATAATAATGATAATGATAATAATAATAATAATAATAATAATTATAATAATAACTGTGATAATAATAATAATAATAGAAGAATAATACAAGTGCATTGCATATGCATGTGCATGGTAATATATAATAAATAATAACGCACGCGCATCTACATTTTCATGTGATGATAATAATAACAACAACAGTAGTAGTAGTAGTGATAATTGTAGTAGTACCAATGCATGTGATAATAGAATATTGCATGTGCATTACGTGTGCATGTGCATGGGAATAAATAATAACCCACGTGCATTACATTATCATGTGATGATGATGACGACGATAATAATAATAATAATAATATTAATAATTACAACGCATGTGATAATAGAATGACACACATGCATTGAATTTGCATGTTTCTGTATTTTCACGTGCATTGGAATGTGAATTTTCATGTGATGATAATAACAATTACAATAACAACAACAAACTCATTAATACGAATAACAATAAGAATAACAACAATAATAACAACGTATGTGATATTAAAATAACGTGTGTGCATTGCATGTTCACGTGCATTGTAATAAAAAATAAAAAATAATGCACGTGCATGTGCATGTGCTTGTGCATGAGATGATAATAATAAAAAAAAATAACAATAATAATAATAATAATAATAATAACAACTCATGTGATAACATAATAACACACGTGCATTGCATATGCAGTGCATGATAATAAATAATAACTCATAGTGCACATGATGATAATAATAACAATTATAGTAATAATAATAATAACATCGCATGTGATAATAGAATAATTCCCATGTATTTAATGTGCCTGTGTATGGTAATAAATAATAACACACGTGCATTTTCATTTTCATTTGATGATAATAACAATAATAACAATAAGATTAATAATAACAATAACAATAAAAATGAATGTGATAATAAAATAATGTAGGTGCATTGCGTGTGCACGTGCATGGTAATAAATAATATCGGATGTGCATCTGAATTTTCATATGACGATAATAATAATAATAATAATAACAACAACAACAACAACAACAACAACAACATATGCACGCGCATCGAAATAAATAATAAATAATAAATAATAAAGCATGTGCATCCGCATTTGCATGTGACGATAATAATAATAACAATAACGATAATGATAATTATAATAATGATAATAATAATAAGGATAGTGATAATAATGATATTAATAACATTTGTGATAAGAGAATATCACACGTCCTAACAAACCCTAACAAACCCTAAAAACCACTAATAACCCCTAAGAACCACTAATAAACCCAAATAACACCTGAAACCCACTATTAAACCCTAAAACCCTATTAAACACTAATAAATCATAATAACATGTAATAAACTAAAAAAACCCTATTAGACTCTAATAAATGCTAAAAAATCCCTAAAACCCCAAATATACAATAAAAACACTATTGAACCATAATAAATCCTAATAATCACAAAAAACCCTAACAACCCCAACAAAACACTACAAAACCAGCCAAATAATAGCCTACAAAACCCTAAAACCAGCTATTAAACCCTAACATTCCCTAATAACCCCATAATAAATCGTAACATACCCTAACAACCCCAAATAAATCGTAAAAAATTTTAAAAACTCCAAATAAATCATAACAAACTGAAACAAACCATAACAAACCCCTAATAAACCACAATAAACCCAAACAAATCATAATAAACCCTAATAAATCATAATAAACCCAAATACAAATTAATAAACCCAAATAAATAAAAAAACCCTAAGAAACCCTAATAAATCCTAAATAACCCTAAAAAGGTTGATAAACCCTAGAAAAAAGTTATTAACGCCTACAAAATCCCAATAAAACCCTAATATACAATAAAAAAAGATAATAGACTGTAGAAAATCCTAAAGAACACTAATAAACCCTAAATAACCCAAATAAACCCTAAAGAACCATTATAAACTCTAAAGAACACTAAAAAACCTAAAGAACTGAAAAAATGCTAAAACAGATTACATAAACCCTAAAAACCACTACAGTACCCAAACAAACCCTAAAACACGATAAAAAACCCTAACAACCCTTATTAATCCCGAAAAAACAAGTAAACCCTTAAAAAACCTCTATAAACCATTGAAACCCCATCAAATACCATAAAAACCAAAAACACCTGTTAACAACCCTTAAAAACCCTAAAAACCACTACAAACCAAAAACAACCATTAAAACCTTAAAAAGGTAACGAATAGATACATAAACCCAAAAAAACGTTACATAAACCCTAAAAAGGAAACATAAACCCTAAAAACAAAACACAAACCCAAAAAACACAACACAAACCCAAAAAACACTACATAAACCCAAAAAGCACTACATAAACCCTAGAACCGTAACATAATCCATAAACATCGCAACATAAACATTAAAAAACGCTACATAAAACCTAAAAACACAATATAAACCCTAAAAACACTACATAAACCCCAAAAACATTACATAAACCCTAAAAAATGCAACATATAAGCTACATCACACCAAAAATGCTAATAAACTCTAATAATCCCTAAAAAGGCCTTATAATCCCTAAAAACCCTAGGAGATTCTACTCAACCCTAATAAAACTCCAAAATACCTAATAAAACCTAATAAGGGATAATATTTCCTAATATACCCTAAAAACATGTTAAGAAAACCTAAACACCCCAAACAAACCCTAAGAGACAGTAATAAACACTAATAAACCAAAATAAACCCCAAACAAACCCTAAAAATTCCTAATAAACCATAAATAAATCCAAATAAACGCAACTTAACCCTAATAATCCTTAACACACCATAATGACAACTAATAAAACCCTACAAAACCCTAATAATGAAACAAATGCTAGTATACCTTAAAAAATCCCTAGAAACCCTGATAAAATCTAATATAACCCAATAAACCCTAAAAAGGCTCACAAAAAATAAAAAAATAATCACAAACAATAAAGACATGCTATATTACCTAAAAAGACCTAAAAACACTAATATAACCTAATAAAGTAAAAAAATGCTAATAGACCCTAAAAATCCTTAGAAACCATAATAAACCATAATAAACTCTAATATAACCTGTGAAACCCTAAAAATGATCACAAACAAAAAGAAATTGCTCACAAACAATAAAAAACGATATATTATCTAAAAAGACTTAACAAACACTAATATAACCTAATAAAACAAAAAACTAATAAACCCCAAACAAACCCTAATAAACCATAAAAGTCCATAATAAACCCTAATGAAAACTAATAAACCCTAATAAAACTACAATAAAACCCTAAAAATTCCTTCTCCACCCTAATAAACCTTGACACACCATAATAAAACATAATAAAACCCAACTAAACCCCAATAAATAAAAAAATGCAAACAAACCATTAAAATGCCCCAGAAACACTAATAAACCGTAATAAATTCTAATAAAACCTAATAAATCATAATAAATGCCCAAAAACACTAAAAAATTTCTAATAAAACCTAAAAAGTCCTAAAAACCCCACATATATATTTACAAAAACTAAAAAACACTCATATACCCTAAAAAACACTAACAAACCCCAGTATACCCTAAAAATCCCTAACAAACCCTAATAAACACTACTCAACTCTAATAAACCCTAAAAAAACTAGAAAGATACCTACTCAACCCTAATAAAACCCTAAAAATACATACTCAATACTAATAAACCGTAACACACTACAATAAACCATAATAAACACCCCTAAATCCTAAAAAACGCAAATATACCATTAAAATGCCCTAAAACCCCTAATAAATGCTAATAAAACCTAACAAAGCTTATAAGCAATAGTAAACCCAAAAACACCCTAATATACCCTCTTAAAAATTAATAAACCATAATTAATGATAATAAACCCAAATAAATCCTAAACATACAAAAATATACCATCATATACCCTGATAAACCCAACTCAATCCTAATAAAACCCAAAAAATATCTAATGAACCCTAATAAACTTTGACACACCATAATAACCACTAATAAAATCCTAATAACCCCCACCACACCCCAAAAAATTCTAATATACCATTAAAAACCCTAAAATCCTAACAAACCATAATAAATGTTAATAACACCTAAAAATTCTAAAAAAGGCTAGTAAACCCTAAAAATACCTCTAATAATAATAATAGTAATAACGCACATGCATGTGCATATGCATGTGCATGGTTTAAATAATAAATCATAACGCACGTGCATGTGCATATGCCTGCACATTATCATGTGAATGATAATAGATAATAAATTATAAATAATAACACATGTGAATTATATGTTTATGTGCATGTGCATGTTAATGATAATAAATAATAATTAATAATGCACATCCAAGTGCATGTGCATATGCATGTGCATGTGCATGTGCATGCGCATGTGCATGTGCATGGTAATAAACAATAAATAATAACCATGTCCACATGAATGTGCATTTGCATGTGAATGATAATAAAAAATAAATAATATCACATGTGATAATAGAATAACCCAAGTGCATTGCATGTGCACGTGCATGAGAATAAATAATAATAACACATGTGATAATATAATAGCGCAAGTGCATTTCATTTTCATGTGCATGATAATAAATAATATATAATAACACACATGAATATGCATTTACATGTAATGATAATCATAATAATGTATGAATGTGTAGGGTAATAAATATTAAATAACAATGCACGTGCATGTGCATTTGTATATGATGATACAAACAATAATAATAATAATAATAGTAATAATAATAATAATAATAATAATAGAATAACGCAAGTGCATTTCATGTGCATGTGCATAGTAGTGAATAATAATAAATAAGAATGCACATGCATGTGCATGTCCATTTACATTTGATGATAATATTAATAATAGTAATTGTAATAATAATAATAATAACACATGCACGTGAATGGAAATACATAATAAATAACAACGCACATGCATGTGCATTTGCATGTTATAATGATAATAATAATGATAATGATAATGATAATAATAATAAAATAATAATACAAGTACATTGCATATGCACGTGCATGGTAATAAATAATAAATAATAACGCACGTACATCTACATTTGTATGTGATGATGTTAATAACAACAGCAGTAGTAATAATAGTAGTAGTATTGGTGATAATAGTAGTAGTACCAATGCATGTGATAATAGAATATTGCATGTGCATTACGTGTCGACGTGCATGGTAATAAATAATAACGCATGTGCATTGCATTCTCATGTGATGATGATGAATATGATAATAATAATAATAATAATAATTATTATTATTATTATAATAATAACAATGCATGTGATAATAGAATAACACATGTTCAATGAATGTGCATCTATGTGCATTCGCATGTGGATTTTGATATGATGATAATAACAACAACAACAACAACAACCACAATAATAATATTAACAATAATATTAACAATGCATGGGATAATAAAATACTGTGTGTGCATTGCATGTGCACATGAATGGTAATAAAAATATAATAATAACGCACGTGAATTCGCATGACAATGTGGATGATATGATGATGATGATAATAATAATAACAATAATAATAAGTTATATTTGTTTGAAAAATAGCAGACATGAAAAAAATGGTAGAAATTGGGTCTCGCAAAACCTAACAAATCACAGATTCATTGAAACCAACGAAACACTAAAAAACCCTTAGAAACTCTAAAACACCATTAGAAGCCCTAACACACCCTTATAAACCCTAGAACACCCTTAGAAACACCAACACACCCATAGAAACACTAACACAACCTTAGAAACCCTAATAAAACCTTAGAAACCAAGGCACATACTTAAAACCCTAACCCGCCCATATAAACCCTAACCCACCCTTAGAAACCCTAACACACCCTTAGAAACTATAACAAACTCTTTGACACCCTAAATCACTCTAATAAAAACTAATAAACCCTAAAAAACCCTACCAACCAATAATAAACCATAATAAACTCTAATAAACCCTAAAGCCCACTACTAAATATGACTAACAAAACCCTAACCAACCCTATGAAAACTTTAAAAACCCTAAACACCCCCTGCAAACCCTAAAAACCTCAAAAGAAACCCTAAGGCCCCCTAAAGAACCCTAAAACCCTAAAAAACCACTAAAGCCACTAACAATGCTACATAAACCCCATCAATTGATACAAAAACCCTAAAAATGCTTCAAAACCCACAATACGCAACAAAAACCTAAAAACACCTGTTAACAATCCTTAAAAACCCGAAAAACACTAAAAATTATAAAAAACCATAAAACCCTAAAAAAGGCTTGATATAGATACATAAACCCTAAAAACATTACATAAACCCTAAAAAATGTAACAAAAACCCTAAAAACGCAACATAAACCAAAAAACGCAACATAACCCCAATAAATGCTACATAAACCCTAAAAGTAATACATAAACCCTAGAACTATAACATAAACCCTAAAAACACAACATAAACACTAAAAAATGAAACATAAACATTAAAAATGCTACATAAAACCTAGAAACACAATATAAACCCTAAAAACAATACATGAACCCTAAAAACGTTACGTAAATCCAAAAAAATGCAACATAAATGCTACATCACCCATAAAAATGCAACATAATCCACGAAAACGCAACGTAAACCCTACATAATGCAACATAAATTTAACACCCCAAGCTTCTACGGTACGCTTCTCTTTGAATACTGTGATAGCGTGTGTTGTACGCAACACCGAGTTCTAACACACCATAACTAATCAAACTAGCTGTTATGAATAGTAATACCTACTTTTTGAAATTATATATATTTTATATTTGAAAATGGACTTCATTGTTGGATTCGGAATATCGAATTTAGCCTAAGGTGAAATTTTGGTACATTTCGGATAACTTTCATATTTTGATGAATAGTGAAAATTACTAAATTTTAATTAAAAACAACTTTTTTAATCAAAATAATTAATAGTGATAAATTATGAATTTTAGTGGTTTTAAAGTATATTTAGAATATATTTTTACCATTTAATATAATTTTGGTCATTGGACATAATTTTACAATTAAACCGAACATAAACAAGTGTCAATCTTTTGATAGTTATTATCTCTTAAAAACACGCTTTTTGTTTTGACAGCGGGAATTAATTTTAAATTAATTTATGCCACTTATGTGTTTTGAATTTAGAAAAATGGATTCCATATTTGGAATCAGGATGTTCAAATTATGTAAATAGGTAACTTTTATTTTTAGACATTTTGAATAATTACTGCGGTAAATATTTTATTTACCATGGTTAAGGGTAAATCCGGTAAATAAGGATTAAAAAAATAATATTATAATAATAATAAATTACCCTAAAACGTGTCTGAACCCTATTGGTTGATACATGGTCGACCATGGGCATATTTGGGTCGATTTTGGGACCCCATGGATCCACTTGTAAGAGATAATGACACTTTATTTTAATTAAGTTAAAATGAATACAAAAATGACACAAGCATATATCTTTTAGAAAAACAATTGTTACATAGGGTTATATATGTTGGATTTTAGATTATAAATATTAATTATAAAGATAAAAATATTTCCTACATAATTATCTTTTATTTATAATTTTTAGACATTAAATAATTTATTTTATTTATGACGCAATGATGATGCAGTAATTACTATAATAGTGAAAAATTAAAATAATTAATATTATAAATACCCAAATAAATATAATATGAAACTTTTAATGAATTAAACTAATTTTACAGGATAATATGATATATTTGGATTGATTTAATTTACTTTGTTCGAAGTAATCAATCTGTTATGAGTTTCACAAAAATCAACTATTGAATAGTGTCAAAATTGACATAAAAGAGTTCTTAAAACAAATATTATATTATTAATTGATATTAAATTCCTAAAAATCTAATGTTCGGCCAAGAGACTTATATCATTATAGGTTCATCATTAATGGACCACTTGGGGGTCGCTTGGATGTATATAGTAATTTTATTAACCATATTATATAAAAATACAAAGAGACATTGTAAAAGTGAAACTAATTAACTTAGAGTTAATACTTAAAGATAAGGTTAATATAAGTACCCAAACCTGTCTAAATTCTATTGGTTGAGTGGTTTTCGACCTATCCCCACCTTAAACTTTGAATAATCAACTTTGGATCCATTAGAAACCGCATATGAATTTATTATAAATTAATATTTCTAGCTTTTCCAAAGGTGCCCCTCACCCCTCTTATAAAAGGGAACTCCTCCTTCTCATTTCTTCACACCTTAAAAGCCTTTTGGTTCGGACAAACTCTACCAAAATACTCTCCCAACATCCCTCACTACAACCTAGAGGCATTAGTTTGGTCAGAAAGCCAACCTAAGGATCCCTTTTGATCAGATCAAAAGGAAGAACCCGAAGAAGAGGTAATGATTTCACCACCCTTTTCTAAGTTCATTTCTTCTTCCACTTCTTCTTCCTTTGTTGTTACCATTCTAAAATAATAAATCCAGTATCATATATATACCGTGATGTTATTATAAATATGGTACAACCATATTCATTATTCTATCCACCCTTTGAATAACATGTCACCATACGTGCGTACGTACGGCTTACCGTCTCCACGTCGTGGTGTAATTGTTATTCAATATAATATTATTTGGATGGGTATAATAATGATGTGTAACTCATGTAAATAATAAATATAACATGTTAAGTATTCTGTATATATGATATACCATCCATTATATATTATTTTAATATCAAAAGAATGATATTGTCGCTCGTGCGTACGTACGGACTACCGTCTCCACGAACGCGATGAGATTCATTCTCCATCGTATCCATTCAAGTATAATTATCATTTGATGATTTAAAAAATGATGTTTAAGGACTTGATATCATTCTGGATATGAATAATATAAAACCTATCCTTTACAAACATGGCTTATGTAACAAAACATATAAAAGAAAATGAGTAAGTTAACACCCGAAACGACGATAATTCTAAGATATTATTAACAAATCAATGTTAAAAGATCATATATGATATCATATTAATATATATGATTCTTGTATAATTTAATAACAATTATTTCACCATTATACATGAGGTTAACCTACCCCAACCAAGGAAAAGTACAAGGTAAGGGGTTTTCATCTCACTCCTTATTCCCGTGAGATTCATGCCATATTGCCACCATTACCTTTTGTGTGGTGTATGTACTGCCCATGATTATATTCTTTGTGTAATACACTCTAATTTATGTGTACTTACATATTCATTGTATGATACCTCTTTCATGGGTTGTATGTTTCATAAGTTACCAAATTGGTAAGGGTTATTTCACAATCTCTTCATTATCCGAGGTTGTTTATATGTAATAATCTACTTGGATCTCTTTATCATCCACATCCATGTTTCTTAAAAATGTATTTCAAAACATTTTTACTATTTACTAGAATATGAGTTAAAGTCATTTATACCCTTTTTGACTTTTATAAGTGGTTTATAAAAAAATATTTCCGTCGTTTTCAAAACAACGTCCTTTTTAACCTTTTCGACATAATTAAGGTAAGAATGTTTTTTTTAACTTATACGGCGGGTGCGGTTATTTTCCGCCGTTATAAAATCGTCAAAGCTTCCCTTACAAGAATATAAGAATATTTTCAAGAAAATGTTTTATTTTATATGGCTCTTAAATGATTTCAAAAATAGAAAGAGATATTTCTCTAAAAAGTGTTTTGATTTCATCTATGTCAACATCCTTTGACGGATTTTACGCTTATTTGAAGTTGATTTATTATGATACAAAACATCTATATTGTATTGAAGGTTTTGTGATATGTTTGACTGTGGATGTGCTATTTTTATACCATTCATAGTTTATGGTGAAATTATTTACATTTCGTATGCTAGTTTTAATACGAATGTTTATGTTATGTTTAAACCTTTTCATATGGGAATGCATTGGACTTAATATGTGACGGGTGGAGCCCGCTATAGCTCCTCGATGCATCGGTAGGTCTCATGAGACAAACTAGTGTCTTGGCACAAGGCCTTGGCAAAATCTTATTTGTAGTCTTGGCACGAGTCCTTGGCTCTGTGGTTATGATAGTCTGTCATTATGCATTCCAACATTATGAAAGTGGTTATTGATTTTTGCATGTGATTATTCGATTAGTAGAATATCCATGTGAATAAGTAAATGACATTATTTCATTTTACTTTTTCTATACTATGTTGAAGTTCAAGTTTAAAAGGCTTTTGTTTTAGTTATACATTGCCTTAAATCTTTATTCTTATTTATGAAGGTTTCCGCTATATTGTTATCCTTACTGGGCATTTGAGCTCACCCCTTTTCTATGTTTTATTTTTCCCAGGATGTGAAGATGTAAGTTATGAATGACCTGCAGGGATATTATGAGGGGATTATAGTGTGGACTATGGAAACATTATGTTGTTGTAGTAGTTTTTCATTTTATGATGTAATGTAAAACTTATTTATATATCTAGTGTTTCCAAGGCTACTAAACCAATCGGTCTTTCGAGATTTGATCTTTCTTGTGATCATGCCAATGTTATGTAATAATGCACCGACTCTGGGTAACTGGGGTCGGGGCGTTATAGTTGGTATCAGAGGAAGTTTAGTACAAACCTTGGAAGCTAGATTTAGATAAACTCTGATTAGAGCACGTAGACCTAAGATGAACATTGAGGATTAGTATAGAAGAACTTCCTAGAATTTTGGTATTGTAGAGATTTTATCAGTTTTCCGAGCAATACATCCCTGTCTGGATACGAGCAGGTAGAGGCGGCTCTGGCACAGATGTACCTAGGTGTAAAACCCGAAAACACCGCTTTGAGCTAGACTCGAACGGGAACTGGTGCACGACAACGGGCCTTGCTGCACTCTTGGTTACGACACCCCGGGGGATATTCTTAGGATAACTCTCATTTTATTTACAAATCATTATGAAGGGTTTATGAGTATATACTTCCTCAAAGAAAACATTTTTATGATTATGGATTATATCCATAAATAGTTCAATTTATGTTAAGTGTTTTATAAGTATGGGATTATGTATTTTGATTCATAAACTGATCTAGTTTATGCCATTGTTTAGAAATGGTGCCTAGTGGAAGAAATGGAAACCGTATCAATGCACGCACTCCATGTAGTTATTTCCCTCCTGCTCAAGATAATTATAGTGGAGATGGTGATGCAACTGGAGCCGATCAGCTAATCACCATACTGGGACAACTTACTCAGGTTATGAATAATAACCTTACCCGTATGGAGCACCCTGATCCGCAGCGTGGAGGATCAATGTTAGATCGATTCATGAGGCAAAAACCACCAACGTTCAATGGGAGTACAAATCCCTTAGTATCTGAGCAATGGATAAATTCCCTAGAGAAAATATTTCAGGCTTTGGGGAGTAGTGAAAGGGAAAAAGTTATCATGGCAGTTTACCGCCTCACTGGAGATGCTGATCAATGGTGGTCATTGATTCAAAACATGAAGGAAGATGATGAAGTATCAAATATGGAATGGAGGGAGTTCAAAGATCTGTTTTTAGAAAAATACTTCCCTCGCGACCATCGAGCAGATATGGAAAGGAAATTTCTAAGTCTGAGACAGAAGGAGGATGAGAATGTCACAAAGTATGAGGCTAACTTTACAAGGTTAGCAAGGTATGCTGGTGATTATATACGCAACCCAAGAAGTAAGATTGATCATTTCTTTGATGGGTTAAAACCATTTCTCCGTCGAGCATTAGTCTCACAATCCTTTTCATCGTACGAAGATATTGTCTCATGTGCTATCAAGACCGAAAAGGAATTCTCTAAGTCTTATGACTTTAAAGCAAAGCAAGAGAAGAAGAGACCTGCTGATCAATCTGGGAATGGAAATAAGGGGAAGAAGGGAAAGGTTGAATATCCATCTTGTGGTAAATGCGGGAAGAAACATCCTGGTACTTGCTTGAAGGGAATGGGAGTCTGTTACAAGTGTGGTGAAAAAGGCCACCAAGCTCGTGATTGCAAGGGGAAGAAGGAAGCTACCAACGTTCAGTGCTACAATTGCAGGGAGATGGGGAATTATGCAAATGAATGTCCTAAGCGTCAGGAGAACTTACCTCAGAAAAGGCCAAGGGATCAAGGCCAGGCTTATGCTATCACTACTGCTGAGGTAGAAGCTCCGAAAGACGTGGTGGCAGGTAATTTAATGGTTTCCTCAAGTTTAGCAAATGCATTATTTGATTCTGGATCATCGCATTGTTTCATATCTTCCCAGTTTTCTAAGAAAATTAGATATTTCCAATTTGATATAATAAGGGAGTTGTCAGTTAAAACTCCTAAGGGAAGTATCATTGCAACAAAGTTTTGTGAATCAGTCCCCATTAGAGCACATAAATTTTCTTTGTCTGCTGATCTCATCGTCATACCTATGATTGAGTTTGATATAATCCTCGGTATGGACTGGCTTTCGGACTATGATGCGAAGATTTATTGTAAGAAGAAAGAGGTTACGATTCTTGATGATAATGATAAGGAACACCTTATTTTTAGAGCAGAATCGTCACCACCTAATTCTTATTTAGATCCACCCCCAGTAGCTCAACTTAATTCAATTATTGGGGAGGAAGAGAATGAAATAACTGTCGGTGAGGAAAGGAATGTTCAAATAGAGGATGTACCTATTGTGAAAGAATTTATAGATGTATTTCTGGAAGATTTACCTGGACATCATCCAGAACGAGAAGTTGAGTTTTCTATTGATTTGATTCCTGGATCAAGGCCTATATCGAAGACCCCTTATAGAATGGCCACTGTAGAATTAGTCGAACTAAAGAAACAACTAGAGGAATTGAGTAATAAGGGATTTATTCGCCCTAGTGTTTCTCCATGGGGAGCCCCTGTTCTTTTTGTTAAAAAGAAAGATGGATCTATGAGGTTATGTATCGACTACAGGGAGATCAATGCTATAACGATAAAGAACAAGTATCCCCTACCTCGTATTGATGATTTATTTGACCAACTGCATGGAGCTCAATACTTTTCAAAGATTTACCTTCGATCTGGATACCATCAGTTGTGTGTGAAGAAGGAAGACATTCCGAAGACAGCATTTCGAACCAGGTACGGGCATTACGAGTTTACCGTAATGCCGTTTGGATTGACTAATGCACCATCTGTATTCATGGATCTGATGAATAGAGTTTTCAAGGAGTATCTCGATGAATTTGTGGTGGTATTTATTGATGATATCTTGGTATACTCCAAAACCTACGAAGATCATGAAAATCACTTGCGCATTATCTTGAAGACTCTGAGGAGGCATGAATTATATGGGAAGTTTAGCAAGTGTGAATTCTGGCTTCAGGAGATTTCTTTTCTTGGCCATATTGTCTCTAAAGATGGAATCATTGTTGATCCTTCTAAGACCAAGGCAATCCAAGAATGGACAGCACCTACGAGTATAACTGAGGTACGTAGTTTTATTGGTTTGGCAGGTTATTATCGACGTTTCGTCCAGAATTTTACCCGATTGGCTAACCCATTAACGAAGCTCACACGTAAAGGGGTTAAATTTGTTTGGATAAAAGAGTGTGAAGAATGTTTCGAAGAACTGAATAGAATATTAGTCAATGCTCCTATATTGACTCTACCATCGGGGAATGATGGGTTTGTTATTTATAATGATGCATCAAAGAAAGGACTTGGTTGTGTCCTTATGCAGAATGATAGAGTTATTGCCTATGCATCACGACAGTTGAAAATTCATGAACAAAACTATCCTACTCATGATCTTGAGTTAGCAGCTGTGATCTTTGCTTTGAAGATATGGAGGCACTACCTCTATGGTGAAAAATGTGAGATTTATACTGATCACAAGAGTTTGAAGTATATTTTCTCACAAAAAGAACTCAACATGAGGAAAAGGAGATGGCTTGAATTACTCAAGGATTATGATTGCACGATACACTACCACCCGGGGAAAGAAAACAAGGTGGCAGATGCTTTGAGCAGAAAAGACCATGGTGTTTTGAACATGATGAGAATTGAAAGGGATCCAATTTTCATGGATCTAGTGGAGATGGACATGGGAATAACAAGGGAAGGTGAAACATCAATGCTTTTTCAAATGGTTGCCAAACCATATTTACTAGAAAGGATTAAGAGTTCTCAGACTGATGATAAAGAATTCCAAAAGAAGATTAAAGCTGTGAATGATGGGAGATTGAGAGACTTTGTGTATGAAGATGGAATTTTGAAATTCGGGAAGAGACTTTGTGTTCCCAATTTACCTGATCTAAAAAGGGAATTGTTGGATGATGCTCATAGTTCCAATTTCTCTATACACCCTGGGAGCACCAAAATGTATAGAGATTTGAAGGAACATTTTTGGTGGGACAACATGAAGAGGGAGATTGCTGATTTTGTGTCAAGATGTATGGTTTGTCAACAAGTGAAAGCTGGAAGGCAACATCCTGGAGGAGTCATGCAATCTTTTCCCATACCGGAGTGGAAATGGGACAATATTACAATGGACTTTGTCATGGGGCTACCAAAGACTCCTAGAAGGAACGATGAAATATGGGTTATTGTTGATCGTCTTACCAAGTCAGCACATTTTCTTTCTATAAGAGAAGATCTACCCCTGGAACGTCTAGCAAGACTATATATTAATGAAGTTGTGAGACTTCATGGAGTACCCTTATCGATTGTTTCTGATAGTGATCCCCGTTTTACTTCAAGATTTTGGAAAAGTCTTCAGAAATCCCTGGATACTGAACTTCATTTGAGCACTGCTTACCACCCTCAGACAGATGGACAATCAGAATGGACTATTTAGACCTTAGAAAACATGTTGAGATCTTGCTCACTTGATTTTCAGGGTATGTGGGATCAATATTTACCACTGGTAGAATTTTCCTATAACAATAGCTTCCATTCAAGTATTCAGATGGCACCATATGAAGCGTTATACGAAAAGAGATGTCCTACACCAACCTGTTGGGATGACATTGGTGAAAGAAAACTTGTAGGCCCAGAACTGGTGGAGGAAACGGTGGAAAAGGTGAAAGTAATCCAAAATCACATCAAATTAGCTCAAAGTAGGCAGAAGATCTATGCCGATAATCGAAGGAAGGATTTGGAATTTCAAGTCGGTGATCATGTTTTCCTGAAGGTATCTCCGTGGAAGGGAGTCATACGTTTTGGTAAGAAAGGTAAATTGAGTCCCAGGTACATCGGACCTTTCAAAATTCTAGAACGAATTGGGGTTGTAGCTTACCGATTGGCAATGCCGCCAAGTCTCTCCAAAGTTCACGATGTGTTCCACGTATCTCTGTTGAGGAAATACATGCCTGATCCAACGCATGTACTCACCTATGAAGAATTAGAACTGGAACCCGATCTTTCCTATTGTGAAGAGCCCATCAGGATTCTTGATACGAGAGAACAAGTACTGAGAAACCGGACGACGCGTCTGGTAAAAGTTTTGTGGAGAAACCATAAGACGGAAGAGGCAACGTGGGAACCCAAGGAACTTATGATGAAGAACCACCCGAGTCTTTTCATGTGATAAGTATTCTAGAAATTTCGAGGACGAAATTATTTAAAGGAGGGGAGAATGTAACACCCCAAGCTTCTACGGTACGCTTCTCTTTGAATAATGTGATAGCGTGTGTTGTACGCAACACCGAGTTCTAACACACCATAACTAATCAAACTAGCCGTTATTAATAGTAATACCTACTTTTTGAAATTATATATATTTTATATTTGAAAACGGACTTCATTTTTGGATTCGGAATATCGAATTTAGCCTAAGGTGAAATTTTGGTACATTTCGGATAACTTTCATATTTTGATGAATAGTGAAAATTACTAAATTTTAATTAAAAACAACTTTTTTAATCAAAATAATTAATAGTGATAAATTATGAATTTGAGTGGTTTTAAATTATATTTAGAATATATTTTTACCATTTAATATAATTTTGGTCATTGGACATAATTTTACAATTAAACCGAACATAAACAAGTGTCAATCTTTTGATAGTTATTATCTCTTAAAAACACGCTTTTTGTTTTGACAGCGGGAATTAATTTTAAATTAATTTCTGCCACTTCTGTGTTTTGAATTTAGAAAAATGTATTCCATATTTGGAATCAAGATCTTCAAATTATGTAAATAGGTAACTTTTATTTTTAGACATTTTGAATAATTACTGCGGTAAATATTTTATTTACCATGGTTAAGGGTAAATCCGGTAAATAAGGGTTCAAAAAATAATATTATAATAATACTAAATTACCCTAAAACGTGTCTTAACCCTATTGGTTGATACATGGTCGACCATTGGCATATTTGGGTCTATTTTGGGACCCCATATATCCACTTGTAAGAGATAATGACACTTTATTTTAATTAAGTTAAAATGAATACAAAAATGACACAAGCATTTATCTTTTAGCAAAACAATTGTTACGTAGGGTTATATATGTTGGATTTTAGATTATAAATATTCATTATAAATATAAAAATATTTCCTACATAATTATCTTTTATTTATAATTTTTAGACATTAAATAATTTATTTTATTTATGACGCAATGATGATGCAGTAATTACTATAATAGTGAAAAATTAAAATAATTAGTATTATAAATACCCAAATAAATATAATATGAAACTTTTAATGAATTAAACTAATTTTATAGGATAATATGATATATTATTATTGATTTAATTGACTTTTTTCGAAGTAATAAATCTGTTATGAGTTTCACAAAAATCAACTATTGAATAGTGTCAAAATTGACATAAAAGTGTTCTTAAAACAAATATTATATTATTAATTGATATTAAATTCTTAAAAATATAAGGTTCGGCCAAGAGACTTATATCATGATAGGTTCATCATTAATGGACCACTTGGGGGTCTCTTGGATGTATATAGTGAGTTTATTAACCATATTATATAAAAATACAAAGAGACATTGTAAAAGTGAAACTAATTAACTTAGAGTTAATACTTAAAGATAAGGTTAATATAAGTACCCAAACCTGTCTAAATTCTATTGGTTGAGTGGTTTTCGACCTATCCCCACCTTAACCTTTGAATAATCAACTTTGGAGCCATTAGAAACCGCATATGAATTTATTATAAATTAATATTTCTAGCTTTTCCAAAGGTGCCCCTCACCCCTCTTATAAAAGGGCACTCCTCCTCATTTCTTCACACCTTCAAAGCCTTTTTGTTCAGCCAAACTCTGACCAAATACTCTCCCAACATCCCTCACTACAACCTAGAGGCATTAGTTTGATCAGAAAGCCAACCTAAGGAGCCCTTTTGATCAAATCAAAAGGAAGAACCCGAAGAAGAGGTAATGATTTCACCACCCTTTTCTAAGATCATTTCTTCTTCCACTTCTTCTTCCTTTGTTGTTACCATTCTAAAATAATAAATCCAGTATCATATATATACTGTGATTTTATTATAAATATGGTACAACCATATTCAGTATTCTATCCACCCTTTGAATAACATGTCACTATACGTGCGTACGTACGGCTTACCGTCTCCACGTCGTGGTGTAATTGTTATTCAATATAATATTATTTGGATGGGTATAATAATGATGTGTAAATCATGTAAATAATAAATATAACATGTTAAGTATTCTGTATATATGATATACCATCCATTATATATTATTTTAATATCAAAATAATGATATTGTCGCTCGTGCATACGTACGGACTACCGTCTCCACGAACGCGATGAGATTCATTCTCCATCGTATCCATTCAAGTATAATTATCATTTGATGATTTAAAAAATGATGTTTAAGGACTTGATATCATTCTGGATATGAATAATATAAAACCTATCCTTTACAAACATGGCTTATGTAACAAAACATATAAAAGAAAATGAGTAAGTTAACACCCGAAACGACGATAATTCTAAGATATTATTAAAAAATCAATGTTAAAAGATCATATATGATATCATATTAATATATATGATTCTTGTATAATTTAATAACAATTATTTCACCATTATACAGGAGGTTAACCTACCCCAACCAAGGAAAAGTACAAGGTAAGGGGTTTTCATCTCACTCCTTATTCCCGTGAGATTCATGCCATATTTCCACCATTACCTTTTGTGTGGTGTATGTACTGCCCATAATTATATTCTTTCTGTAATACACTCTAATTTATGTGTACTTACATATTCATTGTATGATACCTTTTTCATGGGTTGTATGTTTCATAAGTTACCAAATTGGTAAGGGTTATTTCACAATCTCTTCATTATCCGAGGTTGTTTATATGTAATAATCTACTCGGATCTCTTTATCATCCACATCCATGTTTCTTAAAAATGTATTTCAAAACATTTTTACTATTTACTAGAATATGAGTTAAAGTCATTTATACCCTTTTTGACTTTTATAAGTGGTTTATAAAGGAATCTTTCCGTCGTTTTCAAAACAAGGTCCTTTTTAACCTTTTCGACATAATTAAGGTAAGAATGTTTTTTTTAACTTATACGGCGGGTGCGGTTATTTTCCGCCGTTATAAAATCGTCAAAGCTTCCCTTACAAGCATATAAGAATATTTTCAAGAAAATGTTTTATTTTATATGGCTCTTAAATGATTTCAAAAATAGAAAGAGATATTTCTCTAAAAAGTGTTTTGATTTCATCTATGTCAACATCCTTTGACGGATTTTACACTTATTTGATGTTGATTTATTATGATACAAAACATCTATATTGTATTGAAGGTTTTGTGATATGTTTGACTGTGGATGTGATATTTTTATACCATTCATAGTTTATGGTGAAATTATTGACATTTCGTATGCTAGTTTTAATACGAATGTTTATTTTATGTTTAAACCTTTTCATATGGGAATGAATTGGACTTAATATGTGACGGGTGGAGCCCACTATAGCTCCTCGATGCATCGGTAGGTCTCATGAGACAAACTAGTGTCTTGACACAAGGCCTTGGCAAAATCTTATTTGTAGTCTTGGCACGAGGCCTTGGCTATGTGGTTATGATAGTCTGGCATTATGCATTCCAACATTATGAAAGTGGTTATTGATTTTTGCATGTTATTATTCGATTAGTATAATATCCATGTGAATAAGTAAATGGCATTATTTCATTTTACTTTTGCCATACTATGTTGAAGTTCAAGTTTAAAAGGCTTTTGTTTTAGTTATACATTGCCTTAAATCTTTATTCTTATTTATGAAGGTTTCCGCTATATTGTTATCCTTACTGGGCATTTGAGCTCACCCCTTTTCTATGTTTTATTTTTCCCAGGATGTGAAGATGTAAGTTATGAATGACCTGCAGGGATATTATGAGGGGATTATAGTGTGGACTGTGGAAACATTATGTTGCTGTAGTAGTTTTTCATTTTATTATGTAATGTAAAACTTATGAATATATCTAGTGTTTCCAAGGCTACTAAACCAATCAGTCTTTCGAGATTTGATCTTTCTTGTGATCATGCCAATGTTATGTAATAATGCACCAACTCTGGGTAACTGGGGTCGGGGCGTTACAATAAAACCTAAACCCTAAACACGCTATATAAACCCTAAATATGTTACATAAACCCTAAAAATGATACATAAAACCTAAAACCACTAACTAAACCCTAAAAATTCTACATAAACACTAAATATGCTACATAAACTATAAAAACGCTACACAAACCCTAAAAAATGTTACAAAAACCCTAAAGATGCCTCAATACCCTCAAAAATATTAAACCCTAATATACCATAATATAAAAAATTAAACCCTAATAAACCCCTAAAAACCACTAAAGTCACTAACAATGCTACATAAACCCTGACAATTGCTACAAAAAACCAAAAAATGCTTCAAAACCCACAAAATGCAAAAAAATCCCAAAAAATGCTAAAATAACCGTAACAAAACATAAAAAATCCAAACACACCCAAAAAACCAAAAAAGCATAAAACCCCAAATGACTCAAAATAACCGTAACAAACCTTAAAGACCCTAACAATACCTATCAAACCCTAACAACCACTAATAACCCCTAAGAACCACTAATAAACCCTAATAACCCTTAAAACACACTATTAAACCCTAAAAACCCTAAAAACCCCTAATAAATCATAATAACCTGTAATAAAATCGAACAAACTCTATTAGACCCTAATAGAAGCTACAAAATCCCAAAAATCCCTAATATATAATAAAAACACTATTAAACCATAATAAACCCTAACAATCACTAAAAACCATAACAGACCAGACAAAACGCTACAAAAACCTCCAAATAATATCCTACAAAATACTAAAACAAACTAATAAACCCTAACAAACCCTAATAACACCAAAATAAATCGTAACAAACCCAAAAAACCCCCAATAAATCTTAAAAAATCCTAACAATGCCAAATAAATCATAACAAAGTGAAACAAACCATAAAAAACCCCAAATAAACCGAAATAAACCCTAACAAATCATATTAAACCCTAATAAATTGTAATAAAACCAAATACAAGTCACTAAACCCTAATAAATAAAATAAACACTAAGAAACCCTAATAAATCCTAAATAACCATATAAAAATTGATAAACCCTAGAAAAATCTATTAATGCCTATAAAAGCCCAATAAAACCCTAATATACAACAAAAAATGCTAATAAATTGTACAATTCCTAAAGAACACTAATAAACCCTAAATAACCCAAATAAACCCTAAAGAACCATATTAAACTTTAAAGTACACTAAAAACCCTAAAGAACCCAAAAAAACTCAAACACATTATATAAACCCTAAAAACCACTACAATACCTAAACAAACCCTATGACACACTAAAAAACCCAAACAACCCCCATCAGTCCCAAAAAACAAATAAACCCATAAAACCCCAAAAAACCCATTAAAAAGCCATCAGATACCATAAAAACCATAAACACCTGTTAACAATCCTTAAAACCCCTAAACACACTACAAACCATAAACAACCATTAAAACCCTAAAAAGGCTTCAAATACATTCATAAACCCTAAAAACATTACATAAACCCTAAAAAATTCAATAAAAACTCTAAAACACAACACAAACCAAAAAATTCAACATAAACCCAAAAAACGCCACATGAACCCTAAAAACACTACATAAACCCTAGAACTGTAACATAAACCTAAAAAACACAACATAAACCCTAAAAAATGCAACATAAACATTAAAAAATGCTACACAAAACCTAAAAACATAATATTAACCCTAAAAAAACTTCATGAACCCTAAAAATGTTACATAAACCCTAAAAAATGCAACATAAACGCTACAACACTCCTAAAAACACTACATAAACCCAGAAAACGCAACATAAACCCTAAAAATGCTAAATAAAACGTAAATCCTAAATACGCTACATAATCACTAAAAACGTTACATAAACCTAAAAAATGATACATAAAATCTAAAACTGCTAACTAAACCCTAAAAATGCTACATAAACACTAAAAATTCTATTTAAACTCTAAAAAACGCTACACAAACCATAAAAAATGATACAAAACCATAAATATGCTTTAAAACACTCAAAAATATTAAACCCTAATATATCATAATATAAAAAATTAAACCCTAATAAACCCCTAATAAACTCTAATAATCTCTAAAAACACCTTATAATCCCTAAAATCCTAAGAAACTCTACTCAGCCCTAATAAAACCCCAAAAATACCTAATAAACCCAAATAACTGATAATAAAACCTAATAAACCCTAAAAACAAGTTAAGAAAACCTAAAAAACCCTAAACAACCCATATAGACACTAATAAACACTAATAGACTATAATAAACCAAAAAAAACCCGAAAAATCCCTAATAAACCATAAATAAAGCCTAATAAACCCTACTCAACCCTAAAAAACCTTAACACACCGTAATAACCCCTAATAAAACCCTACAAAACCCTAATAAGAAAAAAATGCTAGTATACCATAAAAATCCCTAGAAACCTTGATAAACTCTAATATAACCTAATAAAACCTAAATGTGCTCACAAACAATAAAAAATGATCACAAACAATATAAAACGCGCTATATTATCTAAAAAGACCAAGAAACACTAATATAACCTAATAAAGACAAAAAACGCTAATACACCATAAAAATCCCTAAAACCAAAATAAACCATAATAAACTCTAATATAAACAAAGAAACCCTAAAACAATCACAAACAAAAACAAAATGCTCACAAACAATAAAAACACGCTATAATATCTAAAAATAACTACCAAACACTAATATAGCCTAATTAAACAAAAAAAACTAATAAAACCCCCAAAACACTAATAAACCCTAAAAATCCCTAATAAACCCTAATAAAATCGAATAAACCCTAATAAAAACCTAATAAAACCCTAAAAATACCTTCTCAACCATAATAAACCTTATCACACCATAACAAAACCTAATAAATCCCAACTAAACCCCAATAAACAAAAAACGCAAACAAACCATTAAAAAGCCCTAGAAACCCTAATAAACCATAATAAATTCAAATAAAAGCTAAAAAACCATTAAAAATCCCTAGATACCCTAATACACCATAATAAATTCAAATAAAATCTAACAAACCATTAAAAATGCTTACAAACACTAAAAACGCATTAATAAAACCTAAAAAGTCATAACAACCAATCATATATGTTAACAAAGAATAAAATACACTCAATATACCCAAATAAAAACACTAAAAAACCCTAGTAAACCCTAAAAATACCTAACAAGCCCTAATAAACCCTACTCAACCCTAATATACCCTAATAAAACCTTAAAGATACCGAATCAACCCTAAAAAACCCTAAAAAACCTACTGAACCCTAATAAAACTTAACACACCATAATAAACCATAATAAGCCCAACTAAACCCTAAATAATAAATAAAAATGAACATGCCTGTGCATTTTCATGTGATAATGATAATAATAATGGTAATAATTATAATAATAATAATTGTGATAATAATAATAATAATAATAATAAAAGAATAATACAAGTACATTGCATATGCACGTGCATGGTAATAAATAATAAATAATAACGTACGCGCATCTACATTTGCCTGTGATGATAGTAATAACAATAGAAGTAGTAATAATAGTAGTAGTATTGGTGATAATAGTAGTAGTACCAATTCATGTGATAATAGAATATTGCATGTGCATTACGTGTCGACGTGCATGGTAATAAATAATAACGCCCGTGCATTGCATTTTCATGTGATGATGATGATGATGATGATGATGATGATGATGATGATGATGATGATGATGATGATGATGATGATAATAATAATAATAATAATAATAATAACAATTCATGTGATAATAGAATAACGAATGTGCAATGAATGTGCGTGTATGTGCATTCGCATGTGGATTTTCATGTGATGATAATAATAACAACAACAACAACAACAACCACAATAATAATATTGACAATAATATTAACAATGCATGTGATAATAAAATAACGTGTGTGAATTGCATGTGCACGTGCATGGTAATAAAAATATAATAATAACACACATTTATTTGAATATCAATGTGAATGATATGATGATAATAATAATAATAATAGTAATAATAAGTTATAGTTGTTTAAAAAATAGCAGACATGAAAAAAATGCTAGAAATTGGGTCTCGAAAAACCTAACAAATCACAGAGTCATTGAAAAAGGAATAACTTCTTCTTCAGGTGTCCATTTCCTCTCCTTGGAAATGAAATCTGAATCTCATGGAACAAACTATGATAAAAACAGGTCCGGAGGTAGAACAAACACACAGATCAGAAGTTATGACCATTTTCAGAAACATTTGATAGGGATCCGTACACAGAAATAGAGTTTTAGAGAACTTATGATGGATTTTTGGGATTTTAGAGTCTTAAACAAGACTTGAACTATGTTCAATTCATCCCTCTAGGAATATCTCTTTGCTACTTTTGATTTGATATGTGGTAGAGCTCAAATGGACAACCGGAGTGAAAGTTATGGCCATCTGAAGTTTGACTTTTTTGGAGTGGTATAACTAATATATCTTAAATTTCATTGATATTCATATAGTTTCTACTAAAATTGGTCCTCACTAATCTCATGAGATTTATTTGACTGGTCATCGCACTCAAACGGACACCCGAATGAGAATTTATGCCTATTTAACGAGTTGCGGGTTTCTTAGGTTTTTAGGCTCTAGGAGAGTTGTTCAATTTAAAATGACAATAACTTCTGCTATGTGTGTTCATTTTGGCTCTACCACATTTCAAATCAAATATTGAAAAAATATACACACTCTGGTAACCACTAGAACCCTTTCTAGCATTCTTCAACACCCTAAAAGACCCAAAATTCCTTTGGATGATCAAAATATTGGCTTCTGGTGTCGGTTTTGTCTCTACCACATATCCAATCGAAGCTTGCGACTAGACCTACACTCCTATAGCCACTGAAGCACCTTCTCAGATCCTTGAAGGCCCAAAAAGGTACCTAAACCCTCCAAAAGACCATAACTTCTACTCCAAGAGTCCATTTTTCCTCTACCATATATGAAATCAAATATTTCGAGTAGATCTACACATCTGTGACCAATAGGAACACTTTATCACGTTCATAAATTCCCAAATAGTCCTTAAGTCCTCCAAATGAGCATAACATCTGCTCTGGGTGTCTTTTTCACCTCTTCCACATATCAAATTGAAGCTTGCGACTAGCTCTACACATCTGTGACGACCATGAACAACTAGATAACCCTAACAAACCATGAATAACCCCATAAACACTAAAAATCATTAAAACCATTCAAATCCCAAAAAACCCAAACAAACCCTAACAAACCCGAACAAACCCTAACAAACCCCAAAAAACCCTAAAAAAAATAATGAACCCTAACAAACCCATAAAAACCATAACATTCCCTAATAAACCCTATAAAACTCCAAGAATCACTAAGAAACCCCAATAAACCCAAAAAAACTTGAAGAAACACTAAAAACCCCTAAGAAACCATAAGAAACACTAACAAAACCCTGAAAACCTAACAAAACCCTAAGAAAACCTAAGAAACACTAACACACCTTAAGAAACCCTAACAAACCCTTAAAAACCCTAACACACCCTTAGAAACCCTAGCACACCCTTATGAACCCCAACACACCCATAGAAACCCTAAGACAACCTTAGAATCCTTTAGAAACCATAACACACCCTTAGAAACCCTAACCCTCCCATAAAAACCCTAACCCAACCTTAGAAAACGGAACACACCGTTAGATGCCCTAACAAACCCTTAGACACCCTAAATCGCTCTAATAAGCACTAACAAATCCTAACAAACCCTACAAACCAATAATAAACCATAATAAATCCTAATAAACCCTCAAATCCACTACAAAACCCTAATAAACACTAATAAATCGTAATAAACCCTAAAAACCCAATTAGACCCCAAATAAAAGCTAAAAAATACATAAAACCCAAATATACAACAAAAATGCTATTAAACCATTCAAAATGCTAATATTCACAAAAAACCCTAACAAACCCGGCAAAACCTAACCAAACCATAAAAAACCTAAAAACTCTAAAAACCCAAAAAACCATAAAAACCCTAAAAGACCCTAAGCACCCTAACAAATCCTAAAAACCCTAAAAAGGCCTAAAACTCTAAAACCCCTAAATACACGAAAACACTAAAAACACCCGAAAACAAACCTAAAAAACCCTAAAAAACCTAAAAAAAACCTCAACAAATGCTAAAACTCCAAAACCCCCTAAAAACACTAAAAACCCTAAAAATCATAAAAATTCCTAACAAAACCCTAACCAAAACCTATGAAACCTTTAAAATCCCTAAAACCCCCCTAAAAACCCCTTAAAACCTCAAAAGAAACCCTAATACACTATAAAGAACCCTAAAGATCCCTAAAAAACCCTAAAGAACCACTAAAGCCACTAACAACGCTACATAAACTGTAACACCCTGATATTTTATGAGAAGTATATTTTCTTTATGTATTATGTTATATGCAAAAGAAATCTTTCACTGCACACAACACAAGCTTGACTTGCGTTACACGCAATCGTGACCTTCCTTGATAGCGTGTGTAATACGCAATACCGAGTTTCACTAAAAAATGATTTATTATTATAATATTATAAACTAGCCGTTATGAATAGTATTAACTGAATTTTAAATTTTATAACATTATAATTCATCTTACACTTTTTCTAGAATGAGGTATGAAAACCAAATCAGTTTTTTGGATAAAAGAAGTATTTTTAAAAAAATGCAGTTTTACCGCCCTTTGATGGCGCACCCATTTTAATTCTAGTTTTTGACATGTTTATAAGTTTAATTTTACAAAATAAAATTCTTCCTTTAAATCACGATATAAAAATTTAATTTGGATAAAATTTTCATATTATTCCGATAGCATTCATATTTTGATGAATAGTAACAACACGCTATATTTTAATTACAAACAACTTTTTTCATCACAATAATTTATATGGCTAGATTATATTTTTAATTGGTTTTAAAGTGTAATTAGAAAATATTTTTACCATTTAATCCAAATTTGGTCATTGGAATTAATTTCCATATGAAATTGGACATAAACAAGTGATGATCTTTTGATAGTTATTTTTTCTTAAAAATACGCTATTTGTTTTGATAACGGGAATTACTTTTTAAATTATTAAATTCCACTTCTATGTTTTTAATTTTGAAAAATAGACATCATTTTTGAATTCAGAATATCAAATATAGCTTCGGCTGAATTTTTGGTATTTTTCTGAAAAACTTCAATTTTTGATGAATAGTGAAAACACTAAGTTTTTGGTTAAAACCAACTTTTTATTTAAATAATAATTTATTTGATTTAAATTTATTTTAGGTCAAAATAGATACATAATTCTTATATAAGTTCAATGAAATTCATTGGAATCATTTTATAATAATTTTAGATTTATAGAAAATTGTATTGAACTTTTCACCGTCTTTTACCCACCTCCTAGGAGCTTTTGCAATTGTTCATAAAACATAATTTTACCACTTCTGTGCGTTGAATTTCGAAAATCAGAGAATATCAAGGAGTAAAATGTGGTTCAATTAGATAAAAATAATTTTTGGTGAATAGTAACTTTTTACTTTTATTTACCACGATTAAAAGTAAATAGGGTAATTCAAGGTTAAAAGAAAATTATAATAATTCAAAATTACCTTAAAACTTGTCCAAACCTTATTGGATGAGTAATGGCCGACCATGGGCATCCTTGGGTCGATTTTGGGACCCCATGGAGCCACTTATGAAAGACAATGACACATTAGATTAATTAATTTAATGTAAAGACAAAATTGGCATTAACAAAAAAATATTTTAGTAAATAATTTTTATAAGGGGCTGTATAAATTATCTTTTCGACTATAAATATTCATTGGAAAGCTAAAAATATTTCCTACATGTTAGTATTTTTTTATAATTTTTAGACATCAACTAAATTTATTTATTTTTGACACAATAATGATGTAGTATTAACCTCATTAATAAATGATTTAAATAAATAAGATTATAATGATTAAAATATTTTCCAAAACTTGTCCAATTCTGATTGGATGATTTTATTTAGACCATGATTCATCTTATATTTATCTTTAATGATTTTTGGACCTTTTGAAACCTAAGATAAGTTTATAATAAAATAATATTTTCACACTTTCCAAAGGTGCCCCTCTCCTCCCTTATAAAAGGGCACCTCCTCCCTCTCCCCCTCACACCACTTCGAGCCTTCAAGATCGGACAAAACCTGCCCATTTCACTTCCACACTTCCTTAGAAACCTACTAGAGGTACTGGTCTTCTCAAAAGACCAACTCTAGTGCCCTATGAAAAAGTTTAAAGGAGGCACTTCGAAGAAGAGGTAATAACTTCTACCGTTTCCTTCAAGTTCCATTCTTCTTCTACTACCTCTTATTTAGTTGTTTCATTATGAGGTAATAACATCTGTATCCCTCATATACTGATATGTTATTATAAATATGAAACAAATGTATTTCACCTCTTATCCATCCTACGGTAAAAAAATCACCGTGCATGCGTACGTACGGTCTTCCGTCTCCACGATGTGATGCGACACGTTCTATATGATCTTCATTGAATAATGATTATATAAATGAATTTAATGAATTAATATAATATATATTACACTAATAACATTCTGTAAATGATATATCTATATCCTATAAAGAGTAATAAGAATTTATTCGACAAAACACGCATAAGAACATAAAGCAATAAACACCCGAATAACAAGTAGCAATGAAATATTACTACTATGAAGATACAAATATGACCATATATGATATCATAAAAATGAATATGATTCTTTAATAATTCAATTGAAATTATTTAAACCATATTACAGGAGGTTCGGATTCATACAAAGCATATCAGTCCTAAGGTACTGGAAAATCTCACAATCTCATTTTTATCCGAGATTGTTTATACTTTGGTATTTACTAGGGTGTATTTTATCATCCACATAAATGTTTCCTCAATATTTAATATTATTTCTATCCCCATACAATTGTTTAAATCCAATTTTACCCTTTGGTGAGTTCTTATTAAAAGATATGAAAGGAATATTTTGTCGTTTTTAGAATGAGGTACTTTTTGACTTTTCCGGCCAATGTATGAGAAGAATGTTTTTTTAACTTATACGGCATGAATAGATATTTATGATTTTATAAAACAATATTTCCATGAAGTGTCCTTTATAAGTTTTCAAGTTTATTTTTTATCAACTTCTTTTAGTTAAAAATTGTACGACATGTTAAGAAAGGAAAAATGTTTTTGAAGTAGAAAGGATATTTTCCTCAAGAATGGAGTTCAAGTGTTTTATCAAAATTATTTTCCATCTAAGACAATATAGGTTTCGGTTTTTATCCCTATTATTACATTGATTTCATTATGTTATGATGGAATTATTTTTATGATGTTTTTTTATGGATTATGTTATGATGGCATGATGTTTATGAATCCCATTTTTATTACATTGGTTATGCTATGATGTATGATTTATGATCTTGTGGCACACATAAGAATGGTATCATTATGAGATGGGTGGGACCTATTTCGCCCTCCAATTCATTGGTTAAAGATTTATATCTCATGAGATAGACATGGCTGGAACGGCAGGTTAAACCGGTTCAGTGAAATAGGACTGAAACGAGGAGTGAACTCGGTTCAGAAATGGACTTTGTCCTCTAAGATAGTCTTGGAAATGAGTCTTGACTACAAAGAAATGATTTTATATGATTATGTGTGTATGCCACAAAGGTTCATGTTTTAAGTTATGATTATTGGGATTACATTTCACTTCTATGATTTATCCCATGTTATGATCTCTTTTGTAGGATAAGATTTTCAAAATGTTATGTTCTTATGAATATGATATGTTTGATATTTATTTTGTTTACCCTTACTGAGCATTTGAGATCAAACTTTTGTATGTTTTCTTTTCCCCAGGTCAGGAATAAGGATATTAAGTAGGATATGCCAAAAAGGGACTCTAGATATGATGAAATAAATGGGAGACAACGTAGATGATTTATGAACTAGTTTTTTATGTTTCCCAGTTTCTAAGGACATTATACATATATGGTCCTTTAATGGTTTTGTTATATGTTGTAATAAGTATGCTTAAATTTGAAGTAATAATCATGTATGTAAAGTATGGGTCGTTATAGTTGGTATCAGAGGAAAGGTGTAGTCAACCTTTGGAAACTAGGATGTCAAAGCCCTAGTAAGAACCCTAAGAATATGTCTAAGCATAGAACACAATATTAGTGTTTTAGAAACAGCCATGAATAACCTATGAAAATACCTTAAGTGTAAAATTTTATTCATGATTATGTGGTTTTCCTATTATAATTAGTGTTTCTCACACTATGCTTATTGGTTTTATTCAATTGATGGAACCCGAAGGAACCGTGTTAATGCGGAATGCAATGGGCAATGCAATGATTGTCCCCATGAGCAACCAAACGTTATGGGAGATGGAATGAAAAATATTTTAGCCATGCTAACACAACTTTCTCAAGCTATGAACCATGCAAGACTTCCAAATGAGAAAAGGAAGGAGAAACATTCTGTTGAATCCTTCATGAGGCAGCATCCACCTTCATTCAACGGGTCTTCTAATCCATTAGTGGCTGAAAAATGGATTAGTACCACTGAAAAGATATTTTCAGTTCTTCAATGTTCTGAACAAGATAATTTCATCTTAGCAGAATACCTTTTGGAAGGTGATGCTGATCAATGGTGGAATCTTATTAAGAATACGAGGCAAAGGGATTAAATTGAGTCCATGGAATGGGATGAGTTCAAGAACTTATTTTTCAATAAGTATTTCCCTCGTATTCTTCGAACAAAGATGGAGAAGGAGTTTCTTGAACTGAAGAAAAGGATGATGAATCAGTTGGTACCTATGAAGAAAATTTTACAAGACCGGCAAGGTACGCTTCTGGAATTATTATCCAACCTGAGAGTAAGATCGATCGATTCTTTAGTGGTTTAGAACCAAGTCTTCAAAGGGCGTTAGCCATAAGGGACTTCAATAGCTACAAGGAAATTGTTCGATGTGATCTCAAGGTTGAGATGGAGATTGGTGTAACCCATAAGTCACATGGGTTTGATAAGAAGAGAAAAATGGAATTCAAAGAAAAATCTAAACACCACATTGAAATGAAGATGAGTTTTCCTTTATGCTCAAATTATGGAAAGAAACATGGGGGGAATTGTCTTAAAGGGACAAGAAAATGTTTTAAGTGTGGAAAAGAAGGTCATCGGGCAGTTGAATGTCGAAATAATGGGAAGAAGATGTCTAATGATGCAAACAAAGAAAGGGATACACATAATGAACCTTCTACACTTCAATTTTTCAAGTGCATGGAGATGGGGAATTATGCCAATCAATGCCCAAATCCAAGGGTTGATGATGATGATCGACATCAACAAACTCTTAAGGCCAAAGACAAAGGAAAGTCACATGCAATTACTATCGGCAATGTGGAGTACGACAACGAAGTGGTGAGAGGTACACTTACCATCCACTCTAAAGTAGAAAATGTTTTATTTGATTCTGGATCCACCAAATCTTTTATTTCTGAATAATTTTCTATGTGTATCATCGTATTACCACAACAATTAGATGTTGAGTTGGATGTGACAACTCCTAATGGCACAACGGTTGCATCAAAAGTTTACAATTCTTCTCCGATTGAAGTTTTTGGGAATGTGATTCCTGCAAATCTTGTGATCCGTCCTATAGTGGAATTTGTTGTGATTCTTCTCATGGATTGGCTTTCTTTATATGGAGATCATATCAATTTCCAAATAAGGGAAGTCACATTTCATATTCCAGATCAATCTATGATCGTCTATCGATGCAAGGATGAACATAACCTTCCAGTGGAAATTTCTTCCATCTTATGGGTCTTGATTCCACTAAATGAAGGTTATTTATCTCAAATGGTTGAGAGAAACTTACGATTAATAATATTCAAATTGTATGAGAGTTTGATTATGTTTTTTCTGGAGGAATTGTAGGGTCTTCCACCAAATTGTGAAGTTGAGTTTTCAATAGAACTCGTACCGGGTTCTTTGCCTATTTCAAAGACACCTTATAGAATGTTCCTAATTGAGTTGCTGGAATTGAAGAAGCAACTCCAAGAGAATCTTGATAAAGGATTCATATGCTCTAGTGCGTCACCTAGGGGAGAACCTGTTCTGTTTGTTAAGAAGAAAGATGGATCAATGAGACTCTGCATTGATTATCGAGAACTTAACAAGATCAAGATCATGATCAAATATCCTCTCTCGCGCATTGATGACTTATTTGACCAATTACGCGGAGCTCAATACTTTTCCAAGATTGATCTTTGTTCAGGGTATCATCAATTAAGGTTCAAAAGGGAGGATATACCAAAGATGTCTTTCTGTACAAGGTATGGATACTATGAATTTATAGTGATTCCATTTGGTCTTACAAATTCCCCTGCTATATTCATGGATCTAATGAATAGAGTCTTTAGAGACTATCTTGATCAATTTGTGGTAGTCTTTATAGACGATGTTATTTTCTATTCAAAGATCAAGTAAGAACATGAAGATCACTTGATAATTGTATTGAAGACCCTGAGAAAGGAGAAGCTTTATGCCAAATTTACCAAGTGTGAATTTTGGCTTCAAAAAGTTTCACTTTTGGGTCACATAATCTAAAAAGAGGGGATATCTGTGGATCCAGAAAAAACAGAGGTTATCGAAAGATGCTCGAGACCAACAACAGTAACTGAGATCCAAAGTTTTCTTGGTTTGGATGGATATTACCAACGTTTTTTGAAAGATTATTCATGGTTATCTAACCCACTCACCAAGTTGACTCGAAAAGGAGTTAAGTTTGTTTGGACGGAGGAATGTGATGATAATTTCAAAGAGCTAAAAAGAAGGTTAGCCAGTGTACCTGTGCTCACACTACCCTGTAGTGGAGAAAGGTTTGTGATCTATAGTGATGCATCCAAGAAGGGACTAGGGTGTGTTCTCATGAAAAATGATATGGTGATAGATTATGCCTCACGATAGTTGAAAATCCATGAGCAAAGTTACCCAACTCATGATTTGGAGTTAGCTGCGGTAATCTTTTCATTAAAGATTTGGAGGCATTATCTTTATTGTGAAAGGTGTGATATTTATAATGATCATAAACGTTTAAAGTATATTTTCACACAAAAGGATCTGAATATGCGCCAAAGAAGATGGTTGGAGCTGATTAAGGATTACGACTGCTCAATTCATTATCACCCTGGGAAAGCAAACAAGCTGGCAGATGTATTAAGTCAACAAGACCATGCTGGCTTATCCATGATGAGGATCACAAAAGATCCAATATTTATGGATTTACACAGGATGGATCTTGGAATTATAATGGAAGGGGGAAAATCTTATCTTTCTCAAATAAATGTTCAACCATATATACATGTGAATATTAAAGAGGCACAAAAAGAAGATGTTGAGTTACAAAATAAGGTAAGAAATGTTCCTAAATTCAACCTTGATTGTGATGGGATAATAAGGTTCCGGAATCGGGTTTGTGTTCCTCCCATCCCAGAATTAAAGAAGGAGCTACTAGATGAGTCTCATAGTTCTTCATTCTCCATTCATCCTGGAAGCACGAAGATGTATAGGGACATGAAAGTGTACTTCTAGTGGGATGGCATGAAAAGAGATGTTGCTGAATATGTCTCTCGATGCTTGGTTTGTCAACAAGTTAAAGCTGAGAGACAGAAGTCTAGGGGATGTTACAACCATTACCCATACCTAAATTGAAATGGGAAAACATCACTATGGACTTTGTCAATGGACTTCCTAAAACATCCAAAATCAATAATGCTATCTGGGTTATAGTTGATCGTCTTACGAAGTCGGCACACTTCATTTCTTTTAGGGAAGATATCTCTCTGGATCAGCTTGCAAAGATATATGTAGAGGAAGTGGTAATATTGCATGGAGTACCACTTTCCATTATATCTGATCGGGATTCGAGGTTTACCTCGAAGTTCTGGTGAAGTCTTCAGCATACTCTAGATACAAAGTTGAGTTTCAGCACCTTTTATCATCCTCAGACAGACGGTCAGTCTGAGAGAACAATTCAAACTCTAGAAGATATGTTAAGATCTCTCTCTATGTATTTGAAAGGTGGTTGGGATCAACACCTACCATTGGTGGAATTTTCATATAATAATAGCTTTCACTCCAGTATTCAGATGGATCCTTATGAATCCCTCTATGGAAATAAATGCAGAACTCCAACTTGCTGGGATGATGTTGGGGAAAGAAAGCTATTAAGACCTGATCTTGTTGATGAGATGGCAGAAAAGGTCCAATCTATTCAAAAAAATATAAGAGCAGCTCAGAGTTGACAAAAAAGTTATGCCGACAACTGAAGAAAATACCTAGAGTTTGATGTGGGTGATAAATTGTTCTTACAAATATCTCCCTCGAAGAGGGTAATGAGATTTGGAAAGAAGGGAAAGTTGAGCCCTAGATATATCGGTCCTTTCGAAATACAAGATCATGTTGGGAAGGTAGATTACCAATTGGAGCATCCACTGAATCTCTCTCAAGTTCACGATGTGTTCCATGTATCTCTCCTGAGAAAGTACATACCCGATCCTTCACATGTACGCAGCTCAGAAGTTGTACCGCTGGAGAAAGATCATTCTTATGAAGAACAGCTGATAGAGATTCTAGATCGTAGCGAAAAAGTCCTACGGAACAAGACCACTTGCTTGGTGAATGTTTTATGGAGGAACCACCAATTATAAGAAACTACATGGGAGCTTGAGGATATGATGAGGGAGAGGTATCCTCATCTGTTTGTTATGAAGTACCGAATTTCGGGGGCAAAATTCATATTAAGGGGGGTAGAATGTAACACCCTGATATTTTATGAGAAGTATATTTTTTTATGTATTATGTTATACGCAAAGGAATCTTTCACTACACACAACACTATCTTGGTTTATGTTACACGCAATTGCGACCTTCCTCAATAGCGTGTGTAGTACGCAATATCGAGTTTCACTAAACAATGATATATTATTATATTATTATAAACTAGCCGTTATGAATAGTATTAACTGAATTTTAAATTTTATAACATTATAATTCATCTTACACATTTTCTATAATGAGGTAAGAAAACAAAATCAGTTTTTCGGATAAGGGAAGTATTTTTCAAAAAATGCAGTTTTACCGCCTTTTGACGGCGCACCCATTTTAAATATAGTTTTTTACATGTTTATAAGTTCAATTTGACAAAATAAAATTCATTCCTTGAAATCAGGATATCAAAATTCAATTTGGATAAATTTTTCATAATATTCTGATAACTTTCATATTTTGATGAATAGTAACAACACGCTATATTTTAATTAAAAACAACTTTTTTCATCGCAATAATTTATTTGGCTATATTATCTTTTTAATTGTTTTTAAAGTGTAATTAGAATAAATTTTTACCATTTAATCCAATGTTGGTCATTGAAATTAATTTCACTTTGAAATTGGACATAAACAAGTGATGATCTTTTGATAAATATTGTTTCTTAAAAACACGCTATTTGTTTTGATAATGGGAATTACTTTTAAAATTAATTAATTCCACTTCTATGTATTGAATTTGAAAATATATATATCATTTTTGAATTTGGGATATCAAATATATATTAGGCTAAATTTTTGGTATTTTTCTGAAAAACTTCAATTTTTTGATAAATAGTGAAAACACTGAGTTTTTGGTTAAAACCGACTTTTTATTTAAATAATCATTTATTTGATTTAAAATTATTTTAGGTAAAAATAGGTACATAATACTTATATAAGTTCAATGAAATTCATTGGAATCATTTTATAATAATTTTAGATTTATAAAAAATTGTATTGAACTTTTCACCGTCTTTTACCCACCTCCTAGGAGCTTTTGCAATTGTTCATAAAACTTAATTTTACCACTTCAGTGAGTTGAATTTTGAAAATATGAGAGACACGGTTAATATCAAGGAGTAAAATGTGGTTCAATTCGATAAAAATAATTTTTGGTGAATAGTAACTTTTTACTTTTATTTACAACAGTTAAATGTAAATAGGGTAATTCAAGGTTAAAAGAAAATAATAATAATTCAAAATTACTTTAACACTTGTCCAATACTTATTGGATGAGTAATGGCCGACCATGGGAATCCTTGGGTCGATTTTGGGACCCCATGGAGCCACTTATGAAAGACAATGACACATTAGATTAATTAATTTAATGTAAAGACAAAATTGGCATTAACAAAAAAATCCTTTAATAATTAATTTTTATAAGGGGCTATAAAAATTATCTTTTCGACTATAAATATTAATTGGAAATCTAAAATTATTTCCTACATTTTGGTATTTTTTTATAATTTTTAGACAAAAAATAAATTAAATTATTTATGACACAATAATGACGCAATATTTACCTCAATAATAAATTATTTAAATAAATAATATTATAATTATTAAAATATTTTCCAAAACATGTCCAATTCTGATTGGATGATTTTATTTCGACCATGAGTCATCTTATCTTCATCTTTAATGATTTTTGGACCTTTTGAAACCGAAGATAAGTTTATAATAAAATAATATTTTCACACTTTCCAAAGGTCCCCCTCTCCTCCCTTATAAAAGGGCACCTCCTCCCTCTCCACCTCACACCACTTTGAGCCTTCATGCTCGGCCAACCCATGCCCATTTCACTTACCAACTTCTTTAGAAACCTACTAGAGGTACTGTTCTTTTCAAAAGGCCAACTCTAGTGCCCTAAGAAAATGTTTAAAGGAGGCACTTCGAAGAAGAGGTAATACCTTCTATCATTTTCTTTAAGTTCCATTCTTCTTATACTCCCTATTATTTAGTTGTTTCATTATGAGGTAATAACATCTGTATCCCTCATATACTGATATGTTATTATAAATATGAAATAACTATATTTCACCTCTTATCCATCCTACGGTAAACAACATCACAGCGCGTGCGTACGTATGGCCTACCGTCTCCACGATGTGATGCGACACGTTCTATATGATCTTAATTGAATAATGATTATAAAAATGAATTTAATGAATGAATATGATATATATTACACTAATTCCATTATGTAAATGATATATCTATATCCTATAAAGAGTAATAAGAATTTATTTGACAAAACACGCATTAGAACATAAAGCAATAAACACCCGAATAACAAGTAGCAATGAAATATTACTACTAAGAAGATACAAATATGAACATATATGATATCATAACAATGAATATTATTCTGTAATAATTCAATTGAAATTATTTAAACCATATTACAGGAGGTTCGGATTCATACGAATCATTTCAGACCTAATGTAAGGGAAAATCTCACAATCTCATTTTTATCTGAGATTGTTTATACTTTGGTATTAAATGGGTGTATTTTATCATCCACATCCATGTTTCCTCAATATGTAATATTATTTATATCCTCCTACAATTGTTTAAATCCAATTTTACCCTTTGGTGAGTTTTTAGTAAAAGAGATGAAAGGAATCTATTGTCATTTTTAGAACGAGGTACTTTTTGACTTTTCCGGCCAAAGTACGAGATGGATGTTTTTTTAACTTATACAAAATGAATGGATATTTATGATTTCATAAAACAATATTTCCATGAAGCTTCCTTTACCTGTTTTCATGTTTATTTTTAATCAACTATTTTTAGTTATAAATTGTATGACATGTTAAGAAAGGAAAAATGTTTTTGAAGTAGAAAGGATATTTTCCTCAAGAATGGAGTTCAAGTGTTTTATCCAAATTATTTTCCATCTAAGATAATATAGGGTTCTTTTTCTATCACTATTATTACATTGATTTCATTATGTTAGGATGGAATTATTTTTATGAAGTTATTTTACGGATTATGTTATGATGTCATGATGTTTATGAATCCCATTTTTATTACATGTGTTATGCTATGATGTATGATTTATGATCTTGTGGAACACATAAGAATAGTATCATTATGAGATGGGTGGGAACTATATCTCCCTCCAATGCATTGGGTAAAGATTTATATCTCATGAGGTAGACATGGCTGGAACGGCAGGTTAAACCGGTTCAGTGAAACAGGACTGAAACGAGGAGTGAACTCAGTTCAGAAATGGACTTTGTCCGCTAAGATAGTCTTGGAAATGAGTCTTGACTACTAAGAAATTATTTTCTATGATTATGTGTGTATGCCACAAAGCTTCATGTTTTAAGTTATGATTATTTGGATTACATTTCACTTCTATGATTTATCCCATGTTATGATCTCTTTTGCAGGATAATATTTTCAAAATGTTATGTTCTTATGAATATGATATGTTTGATATTTCTTTTGTTTACCCATACTGAGCTTTTGAGCTCACCCTTTTGTATGTTTTATTTTACCCAGGTTAGGTAGAAGGATATTAAGTAGGATATGCCAAAAAGGGACTCTAGATATGATGAAATAAATGGGAGACAACGTAGATGATTTATGAACCAGTTGTTTATATTTCCCAGTTTCTAAAGACACTATACATATACAGTCCTTTCATGGTTTTGTTATATGTTGTAATAAGTATGCTTCAATTTTGAATTAATAACCATGTATGTAAAGCATGGGTCGTTATATAAACCCTAAACATTACAACAGAAAACCGAAAAATTCATCAAAATGCACAAAAGGTAAGAAAACCCCAACAAATGCTAAAATAACCCAAACATTGCTTAAAAAATAAACCCTAACAAAACCTAACAAACCCTAAAAAACCCTAAAACCCGTTAATAACCCCTATGAACCACAAATAAACCCTAATAACCCCTAAAAACCATCTATTAAACCCTAAAACCCAAATATACACTAATAAATCGTAATAACATGTAATGAACCCTAACAAACTCTATTAGACCATAAAAAAACTACAAAATCCCCAAAACCACTAATATACAATAAAAACACTATTAAACCATAATAAACTGTAATAATCACTAAAAACCCTAACAAACCCGACAAAACGCTACAAAAACCTCCAAATAATAGCCCACAAAACCCTACAACCCCCTAATAAACCCTAACCAAACTTAATAACCCCAAAATAAGTCGTAACAAACCCTAACAACCCCAAATAAATCGTAAAAAATCCTTAAAACGCCAACTAAATCGTAAAAAACTAAAACAAACCATAACAAACCCCTAATAAACCGCAATAAACCCTAATAAATAATAATAAACCATAATAAATTGTAATAAAACCAAATACACGTTACTAAACCCGAATAAATAAAATAATCCCTAATAAACCCTAATAAATCCTATATAATCCTAAAAAAGGTTGATAAACCCTAAAAAATCTATTAATGCCTAAAAAAGACCAATAAAACCCTAATATACAATAAAAATGAAAATAAACCGTAACAAATCCTAAAGAACACTAATAAACCCTAAATAACCCAAATAAACCCTAAAGAAACATATAAATCTCTAAAGAACACTAAAAAACCCTAAATAACCCAAAAAAATTCTAAAACACATTATATAAACCTAAAAACGGCAACAATACCCAAACAAACCCTAAAACACACTAAAAACCCTAACAACCCCTATCAGTCCCAGAAAAGCAAATAAACCCATAAACACCCCAAAAAATCATTAAAAACGATCAGATATAATAAAAAACCATAAACACTCATTAACAACCCTTAAAACCCTAAAAAACCTACAAACCATAAATAATCATTAAAACCCTAAAAAGGATTCAAATAGATATAGAAACCCTAAAAACATTACATAAACCCTTAAAAATGAAACAAAAACCCTAAAAACACAACATAACCCAAAAAATGCATCATAAACATAAAAAACACTACATAAACCGTAAAAGTACTACATAAAGCCTAGAACTATAACATAGACCCTAAAAAACACAACATAAGCCCTAAAAATCGCAACATAAATATTAAAAAATGCTACATATAACCTAATAACACAATATAAACCCTAAAAACACTACATGAACCCTAAAAATGTTACATAAACCCTAAAAAATGCAACATAAATGCTACATCCCCCCTAAAAACGCTACATAAACCCAGAAAATACAATATAAACCCTAAAAAATGCTTCATAAAACCCAAACCCTAAACACGCCACATAATCCCTAAGAATGTCACATAAACCCTAAAAATGATACATAAAATCTAAAACTACTAACTAAACCCTAAAAACGCTACACAAACACTAAAAATGCTATATAAACTCTAACAACGCTACACAAACCCTAAAAACCCTACAAAAACCCTAAATATGCTTTAAAACCCTAAAAAATAACAAACCATGATATACCATAATATAAAAAAATAAACCCTAATAAACCCATAATAAACTCTAATAATCCCTAAAAACACATTATAATCCATAAAAACCCTAATAAAATCTACTCAACACTAATAAAACCCCAAAATACCTAGTAAACCCTAATAAATGATAATGAAACCTAATAAACCCTAAAAACACGTTACGAAAACCTAAACAACCCAAACCAACCCTAATAGACAATAATAAACACTAATAGACCCTAATAAACCCTAAAAGAACCCTAAAACCCCTAATAATCCATAAATAAATCCAAATAAACCCTACTCAACCCTAACAAACCTTAACACACCATAATAACCCCTAATAAAACTCTACAAAACCCTAATAAAGAAAAAAATGCTAGTATACTGTAAAAAATCCCTAGAAACACTGATAAATTCTAATATAACCTAACAAACCCTAAAAACGCTCACAAATAATAAAAAATGACCACAAATAATAAAAACACACTATATTACCTAAAAAGACCTAAAAACACTAATATAACCTACTAAAGACAAAAATGCTAATATACCTTAAAAATCCCCAGAAACCCTAATAAACCATAATAAACTCCAATATAACCTAAGAAACCCTAGAAAATGCTCAAAAACAAAACCAAAATTCTCACAAACAATAAAAACACACTATATTATATAAAAATACCTAAAAAACACTAATATAACCTAATTATACAAAAAATAATAATAAACCCCTAACAAGCCCTAATAAAAACTGAAAATCCCTAATAAACCCTAATAAAAACTAATAAACCCATATAAAACCATAATAAAACCCTAAAAATACCTTCTCAAACCTAATAAACCTTGACACACCATAACAAAACCTAATAAAACCCAACTAAACCCCAATAAGCAAAAAAACGCAAACAAACCATTAAAAAGCCCTAGAAACCCTAACAAACAATAATAAATTCAAATAAAATCTAATAAACCATTAAAAATGATCACAAACACTAAAAACACGCAAATAAAACATAAAAAGTAATAGCAACCCCTCATATATATTAACAAAAACTAAAAAAACCTCATATACCCTAATAAAAACACTAAAAAACCTTAGTAAACTCTAAAAATCCCTAACAAACCCTAATAAACTGGATTCAACCCTAATAAACCCTAATAAAACCTTAATGATACTGACTCAACACTTATAAAACCCTAAAAATACCTACTCAACCCTAATAAACCTTAACACACCATAATAAACCATAATAAACCTCATTAAACCCTAAAAACGCAAATATACCATTGAAAATCCCAAAAACCCCTAATAAATGCTAATAAAACAGAACAAAGCTTAAAAGCGCTAATAAACCTGAATAAACACTACTAAACACTAAAAACCCCTAATATACCCTCTTAAAATTTAATAAACCATTATGAAACAAAATAAACCCTAATAAATCCTAAACATACCCAAATATACCACAATATACCATAATATACCCTAATAAACCCAAATCAATCCTAATAAAACATTAAAAATACATAATAAACCCTAATAAACCTTGACACGTGATAATAAACCCTAATTAAATCCTAATAACCCCCACAAAACCCAAAAATGGCTAATATACCATTAAAAACCCTAAAACCCTAACAAACCATAATAAATGTTAATAACACCTAAAAATCCCAAAAAATGATAGTAAACCCTAAAAATACCTCTAATAATAATAGTAGTAATAATGCACGTGCATGTGCGTTTTCATGTGTACGGTTTAAAAAATATATCATAATGCATGTGCATGTGCATATGTTTGCGCATTTACAGGTGAATGATAATAAATAATAACGCATGTGAATTGCATGTGCATGTGCATGTGACTGATAAAAAATAATAAATAATTACGCACCTACATGTTCATGTGCATGTGCATGAGCATGTGCAAGGTAATAAACAATAAATAATAACCAAGTCCACATTAATGTGTATTTGCATGTGAATGATAATAAAAAATAAAAAATAATACATGTGATAATAGAATAACGCATGTTCATTGCGAGTGCATGTGCATTAAAATAAATAATAATAACAGATGTGATAATAAAATAATGCAAGACCATTGCATTTACATGTTAATGATAATAAATAATATATAATAACACATGAGCATGTGCATTTACATGTAATGATAATGATAATGATGCATGCACGTGCATGGTAATAACTAATAAATAACAATGCATGTGCATGTGCATTTGTATTTGATGATACAAACAACAACAACAAAAACAACAACAATAATAATAATAAAAGAATAATGCATGTGCATTTCATGAGCACGTGCGTAGTAGTAAATATTTAATAAATAATAGTAAATAAGAACGCACATGCATGTGCACGCGCATTTACATTTGATAATCATATTAATAATACAAATTGTAATAATAATAGTAATAACGCATGCACGTGCATGGTAATAAATAATAAATAACAATGCACATGCATGTGGATTTGCATCTGATAATGATAATAATAATGATAATGATAATAATAATAATAATAATAATAACTGTGATAATAATAATAATAAAAAGAAAAATTCAAGTGCATTGCAAATCCACGTGCATGGTAATAAATAATAAATTATAACGCATGTGCATCTGCATTTGCATGTGATGATAATAATAATAACAGCAGTAGTAGTCGTAGTGTTAATAGTAGTAGTACCGATGCATGCGGTAATAGAATATTGAATGTGCATTATGTGTGCACGTGCATGGTAATAAATAATAATGTGTGTGCATTGAATTTTCATGTGATGATAGTGAAGATGATAATAATAATAATAATATTATTATTATTATTATTATTAATGCATGTGATAATAGAATAACACACATTCCATGAATGTTCTGGTTTATGCATTTTCATGTGCATTTGCATGCGCATTTTCATGTGATAATAATAACAATAACAACAACAAAAATAGCAGCAACCACAATAATAACAATAACAATAAGTATAACAACGTATGGGATAATAAAATAACACGTGTGCATTGCATGTGCATGTGCATGGTAATAAAAAATAAATAATAATTCATGTGCATTTTCATGTGCATGTCCATGAGATGATAATAATAATAATTATAATAATAACAGTAATAATAATAATAAAAACAACAACAACAATACATGTGATAATAGAATAACGCACATGCATTGCATGTGCAGTGCATGATAATAAATAATAACTCATAGCGCACGTGATGATCATAATAACAACAATAGTAATATTAATAATAATAGCGCATGTGATAATAGAATAACGCATGTGTATTGAATGTGAGCATGTATTGTCACAACCCGCCCTCGGGGCCCGTGCCGTGACTACCCCAAGCCCGCCTTCCATAGGCCAGGGGTTGGCGACTAGCACCAAGGCGTAAAATCCCAGTAAAAAGGGAAGGCATTGCCTTAATAAAGTAAACAAGCACCTCAGAGTAACAAGCGGAAGTAAAGCAGTACACAAAACTAGAAAAACTGTGCTGAAGTAAAGGGGCCGGAAATACAAGACCAACTGTAAAGTAAAGTACAACTCGAAAGGGAAAACAGCAACTGAAAGTACAAGCAGCTCCTGGGACGTCCTCCTCGATTCCTACCTGAAGGGTAGGTACAGATGGCTCAGCTCCTAGATCGTCCACCATGGATCCTACCTGAAGGGTAGGTACAAATAGCTCCACAACTCCTCGGGTCCAACTGTCCGCTCCGAGCACGTCCCGCTCAGTGGTCCTCCTCCGGGTACCGACCTACTCCGTAAGCCTCAACTGCAGTCAGCGCTGTCCGTCGTCTGCAACCAACACAACGAAGTGCGGGCATAGCCCGTCCAGGGGTGAGTATAAGATACTCAGTAGGGACCCCGAGACCCCCCGAAGGTCTCCTGAAATCCACAAAGGATAAACCACAAGAAGATACAATCACAAAGTAACATCCAGTATTGATTAGGTATATGCCCATACATATACCTATGTCACCAATTTCCGTTCGGCTCCAACACCGAGCCCAAGAACAACCCAATCCACAAGAAGAGTAAACAGAAAATCCACACAAGATAACAGTACAAGTTCACACAGTTTATAACAAGTTTATGAAATCTACGGATAACTATTACCCAGGTATATGCCCATACATATACCTAAGTTATCAAGCGACCCATCTCAATCATGAGGAAACACAAAGATCATTGACTCAGCTCAAACCAGGATTTTTATTATCGAAACCGTAACTACTGAAGAGCTCCGTCTCTAGAGTGTACAGTGGTCCTGTCACGACTCCGAGGTACTGCTCACTAACCTAAGACTGCTGAGGTACTCCTCCTGTCGAGTACTGCGGGTTTGCGGCCAACTACCGGGCGCTCCGTCCGCTGAGGGTCTGTCGCCAAATACCGGGCGCTCACCCAAATAGCCTACTGAGGTACTCCTCTGACGAGTACCGCGGGTTTGCTGCCAACTACCAGGCGCTCCGTCCGCCGTGGGTCTGCTGCCAACTACTGGGCGCTCCGTCCACTGGGCTAGTCGACTCACTCCAAGTCGAGTCGGTCAAGCAGTCATCGGGTCTCAGTCGGCTACACGGTCTCCGTACTCCGCACGCACGTCTCCACCGTCGCGGGTCTGTCGCTACAACCAAGCACACACACTCCGTAGAGTATCGCGGGTCCGCCGCTACAACCAAGCGCTCCACCGCCAAGGGTCTGCTGCTGCATCCAAGCGCACCACCACTGTCAAGTACCACGGGTCCGCCGCTACACCCAAGCGCTCCCCCGCCTGCTCGCCTCCGGGAGGGTCCACTCCACGAGCTACTGGTTGATACTCCAAGTATCTCAAAGTCCAACGTAGAAGTGCCACATACGTCCGCTTCGACAAAGGAGTCTCAACGCAACAGACGGCGCGTCAATCGGACGCCCGGTCTGTGAGTTATTAGCCTTTTCGTCCCGAGGGCCCGGTTGGTTTCGTGAGCGAACCAAACCCGGCCATATCTCAACTGTATCCAAAACTCGGGCGGAGTATGTCAAAAGTTCCGTCCCACTAAGAGGATTCCATCAAAGTCGACGGCACGTCAATCGGACGTCCGGAACTCAAGATATGAGCGTTTCCGCTCCGAGGGCCCGGTTGGTTTCATGAACGAACCAACCCGGCTGTACTCCACTTGCGTCCTAACCTCGGGCGGAGTATACCAAAAGATCCGTCTCACTAAGAGGAACTTATCAGAATTGACGGCACGCCGTTCGGACATCCGTAGCTCAAGATATGGGCGTTTCCGCTCCGAAGGCCCGGTTGGTTTCGTGAACGAACCAACCCGGCCGAACTCAAAGTGAATGGAAACCTTGAGTGCGATATACCGAAACGACCGTCTCGATCCAAGGATCGCGTTGCCGCAGACGGTTTGTCATTCGGAGGTCCGAGGCTCAAGTTATGGCCCAAAAACCGATTCTGGTTCTAGAAGGAAGGGTCCGGGCCGACCCGGCCCGAACCGGCCCGAACCGGCCCGGCCGGTTCGGCCGGCGGTGCGCGGGGCGCGCGGAGGCGGCGCGGCGGCACGCGGCGGTGCGCAGAGGCAGCGCGGCGGCGCGCTGGGCGCGCAGGCGGTGCGCTGGGCGCGCAGGCGGCGCGCGGGTGAGACCCCCGCCCTCCCCCGTTTTTCCCCCTGGCGGCGCGGCACGTGCCGCGCCGGTTTTAAAACAAAACCGCCCCCTCACATGAGGGGGCCTGCTGGACGACACGGGGGGCTTTGCCCCCCCCCCCTCACAAGGAAACCGCCCCCTCATTAAGAGGGGGGGTTTTGATGAACCGGCCGGGGGATTTATTCCCCCGGTTTTCTGCCATCCGGCCGGCCAGCTGGCCGGCCGGTTTTCACCAACGGGACCGGAAATTACGGTCCCGCCTTCGGCTTCCGACGCTGGCGGCCCGGCCGCCGGTCTTCATATCCCGCCGCGGCCTGGAACCGGCCGCGGTCTCCTCGTCCCGCCGCGGCCCGGAACCGGCCGCGGTGTTCGTCGTCCGGCGCGGTGCGACGGCACCGCGCCCCTTCGCCGCGCATTTGATTCCCTTCGACGCGGCGCGACGGCGTCGCGTTCTTTATGATTCTTCCATGGCGCGGCGCGACGGCGTTGCGCAAAAAGGATTGGCGAATATCCGCGTGGTGCGACGGCACCACGCCACCTTGATTCATCCACCCGCAAGCTATTCAACAAGGACGATGGAGGGGGTTCGGCCGTGTTCGTGCGGTCCGGCCCCCTCATGTTAAAATAATATCACTTATATATTCAATCCTCACGTTAGTCATGCGAACCACGAGCAAGAATAAAATAAGTTAACAATAAACAACAACCCCTACCTTGGTATAAGGTTCGAAGATTGTCAACGTTCCGCGGAAGACGACGTCGCGGAGGTCGGGCGTCGCGGTAGTCGTTCGTCAAATCCGATGACGAAGGAATGCGTCCGAAGAGACACGTCGTTGGCGAAACCTCGTACGCCAACGAAGGTTGTCCGAGGAAGAAGCGGTGTTCTCTCTCGTTGACACGGAAGACGAAGAAGAGCGGAGCGGCGTTCTTCGTCGGAACTTGAGCGTTCTTCGTCAAGTCTTGAGGAAAGTCAAATAAAAAGAAAACAACGAACTCAAGAACCCCTACCTCGATAGTCGCACGTTGACGTAGTCGTGGAATATCGGTGTTGATTCCTTTGACGTCGGAGGAAGAGTCGTTGTCGATGGCGTTCGTCGCGGAAAACCATCGCGGAAGAGATGACGCAGAAGAAGTACATCGCGTCGCGGATACGGCGTCGCGGATGGACCGTGTTCTTCGGCGGAGAAGTTCTTCGTTGAAGAACGACATTCTTTGCGTTCTTCGTTGAGTTTGAAGAAGATGAAGAAGACTTCCCTACTCTCTCAAGGAGATAAAATTCTAACAAAATAAAATAAGACTCTTTCTTATTTTATTCACACAACCCAACCACTTTGAATTTCAAAGGTTTGAAATTCAATAACCACACACAACTCACCTCATTAACTCATTACATTAATTAATTCTAGAGTTGTCAAAAAATTAAAAGAAGAGATAAGTTGGAAAGAATTAAAGTAGGGGAGAGTCACATAATTAAGAGGGGGTTTAGAGGGGTTAGGGAATTTGAAAAGGTGGGGGCTCGTATGGGCCCCACCTCCCTCATAACCACACATGGGAAGTTGGGTGGTTGTGGGCCCCACCAACAAATTCCCATGAGAGAGTCTAACTACCATGAATAAAATAAAATTCACACACAAAATTTTATTTTACTTATCTTTTAATCCCCAAAACTAACTTTCAACCTGCAACAAACGCACCTCCCGAAAAGGTCTCTTTAAGCGAATATCGGCGCTGCGAGTTCAACGGTGCCCTCGGATTTCAATTCCGAGCACCAGATCAAAAGTTAGGAAAACCCGCTCGTTCGTTCACTGAACGTACCCGAGCCAAACTTCGAAAAATGATTCCGGGCACTCCGGGCCTCGGAATCAGGTGCCGTCTGAAACCACGCTCTTGTAAAATTCTAAAGAAAATTAAGAAAAAAAATTCCCTTGAATTTTACGGGTCTTTACATTACTCCCACCTCAGGGCTTTACGTCCCCGTAAAGCTTCAACTCACACTTAAGGGAAACAAGGTAGTACTGAGCACGCAACTGAGCTTTACGCTCCCATATGCTCACCTGAAGATCTCGTGCTACCCGAGAAGCACCCCAGAGGAAGCAATCGTTTACGTAGAACCTGCTCCTGTCGATCCTCGATCTCTACTAGAACCTCTGTGCTTGTCGCCCTATCATCGACGTCCAACTCCCCGGGGTCGATGATGTGTGAAGAAACATACACGTATCTCCACAGCTGAGACACGTGGTGGACATTATGCACCCGGTGCGACTGAGGTGGTAGGGTCAAGCGGTAAACCTCCTCGCCTACCCTGCTGAAGATCAAAAGGGTCCATCGAACTTCGTAGATAACATGCCGCCTCGGCCACATCTCCGAAACCTCATCGGGTTGAGACGTATAAGAACGTGTTCGTCACCCTCGAACTCAAGAGGTTTCCCTTTTTAGGTTAGAACTGAAACTAAAAACTCCTACTGCCACAAGGGTAGGGTTGACCAACTCAATAGTGATCGGTCACACCCTCTTATGCCTGAGTTTAACATGTGCTGCCCAGGGTTTCCTTTTCGCCGACCAAGGAAAACCCATTCCGACGTTTGCCTAAAACAGTCAACCGGGGTATGATTTGTGAATCAAAACCATACCCAGATCAACGTCGTAAGGCCTCTACGCTGCCACCAAGAGATTCCAACCGAAACTCTCGCCTCGAGGTCAAATCACACCGTCGGCGTAAGTGTGATTATCGAGTCTCCTTCCAAAGGTATCTCCAGACGTGAGGGTCAAGTCTACGGCTTACCCGGAACCTCTAGGTCTGGGACATGATTCGTGGAAGGGTAGAATGATTGGTTCCTATGTCTATAGATATGGCAGCTCGTAGTAGACATAATTCGTACCCCGAATCATTCTTAGAGCTCCTGGGTCACACTCCTTGACCGCAATGCATCTATTCTCCTCCCCAGCCCTCCTGCTCCCTGAGCCTGATGGGAACTACTAAGTCGGGTGGTCGTAACATGTCGAAATGTACACCACCACATGCTGCTCTCCAAGCTCTGCTTCCACCTCTGCTACCCTGCAGATTCATCTGTCCTTAGCACTTCCTCCTCCTGAAACATTTTACACGCCCGAGTCTCTGAGACTGGCGCTAGTTTCCTGCCTTTCACTGCTAACGTTCACAACCACAAAGGTTCTCTCTAGCATCCTAACATAGGTAGGAATGCATAGAGGAAAAGAAATGGTTCAGATGTCCTTTAGACACACTTCTCTCAGAAGTTCGAGTCTAAAGAACTGATCTCAACGTAACCAACGAGTACCAAGATTGATTGGTAAGCCACGTTGAGTGCTCTGCTTCCGACATGTCGTACTGTCGAAGCTGTATTAGCTCCAGAAAACTCACAACCACCTCCTCAAGCCAATCCTCAGCCGCCTACGAGTCAGGCTCACCTCGAAACTTGAGGGATATCTGATGCTAAAACATATGTAAGGCACTAAGCCTGTGAGTCTCTGCTACCGGTACCGCCGGTAGTGTCTGCTGACCAACAGGTAGTGACATAGCTGGCGCTCTACCCGTAGGTACTATCCCAGGTATCGGTTCGCATACCGAAGCCTCATTACTATAAGGACCAACCTCATGGTCACTCACTGGAAACACCAGGAGCTAAGATCATCATCCGCTCTACTAGTATCAAAGCTAGGCGTAGAACTCTAGCAATCGCCTCCATCCAGTCCACTGCTGCCTGGGAAATCTGTCTCGCCTCGTATCCTCAGAGGCCTCTACTGCTGGAACTCGTGCATCGCGCTCTGCTAGCGTGCACCGTCAGCTAGTGGCATCTGCTGCCTAACGGGTGGTGGTGCTTCTGGTACACCACCCGAAGGTGCCAACACTGAAAAAGGGCCCTGCACTGGAGTCTCGCTGCTCGGTGGGCCATCATCGAGAACTCTCTCGGAACTCCAGCTAACTATCTGCATGGTGACATCCTGAACAGTTGTGTCATGGTCAACGATTTATACCTGGTGAGCTGACCTGGTTTGAGCTGACTTTAAACCTTTTGGGAAAAACACACGCAATCAGTGTTTTCATGCATTAAGTCGGAAATCAGAAGTCAGGGTCCTGGTGTACGGATACGTCGGCCGCCGCACCAACACTGGACTCCCTGGACTGATAACCACACTCAATACACTAAACACTATTGCTTCACATAGAAAAAAGATCAGAGTCTGCGGTAGAACCGACCCCTCTGATACCAATTTGTCACAACCCGCCCTCGGGGCCCGTGCCGTGACTACCCCAAGCCCGCCTTCCATAGGCCAGGGGCTGGCGACTAGCACCAAGGCGTAAAATCCCAGTAAAAAGGGAAGGCATTGCCTTAATAAAGTAAACAAGCACCTCAGAGTAACAAGCGGAAGTAAAGCAGTACACAAAACTAGAACAACTATGCTGAAGTAAAGGGGCCGGAAATACAAGCCCAACTGTAAAGTAAAGTACAACTCGAAAGGGAAAACAGCAACTGAAAGTACAAGCAGCTCCTGGGACGTCCTCCTCGATTCCTACCTGAAGGGTAGGTACAGATGGCTCAGCTCCTGGATCGTCCACCATGGATCCTACCTGAAGGGTAGGTACAGATAGCTCCACAACTCCTCGGGTCCAACTGTCCGCTCCGAGCACGTCCCGCTCAGTGGTCCTCCTCCGGGTACCGACCTACTCCGTAAGCCTCAACTGCAGTCAGCGCTGTCCGTCATCTGCAAGCAACACAACGAAGTGCGGGCATAACCCGTGCAGGGGTGAGTATAAGATACCCAGTAGGGACCCCGAGACCCCCCAAAGGTCTCCTGAAATCCACAAAGGATAAACCACAAGAAGATACAATCACAAAGTAACATCCAGTATTGATTAGGTATATGCCCATACATATACCTATGTCACCAATTTCCGTTCGGCTCCAACACCGAGCCCAAGAACAACCCAATCCACAAGAAGAGTAAACAGAAAATCCACACAAGATAACAGTACAAGTTCACACAGTTTATAACAAGTTTATGAAATCTACGGATAACTATTACCCAGGTATATGCCCATACATATACCTAAGTTATCAAGCGACCCATCTCAATCATGAGGAAACACAAAGATCATTGACTCAGCTCAAACCAGGATTTCTATTATCGAAACCGTAACTACTGAAGAGCTCCGTCTCTAGAGTGTACAGTGGTCCTGTCACGACTCCGAGGTACTGCTCACTAACCTAAGACTGCTGAGGTACTCCTCCTGTCGAGTACTGCGGGTTTGCGGCCAACTACCGGGCGCTCCGTCCGCTGAGGGTCTGTCGCCAAATACCGGGCGCTCACCCAAATAGCCTACTGAGGTACTCCTCTGACGAGTACCGCAGGTTTTCTGCCAACTACCAGGTGCTTCGTCCGCCGTGGGTCTGCTGCCAACTACTGGGCGCTCCGTCCACTGGGCTAGTCGACTCACTCCAAGTCGAGTCGGTCAAGCAGTCATCGGGTCTCAGTCGGCTACACGGTCTCCGTACTCCGCACGCACGTCTCCACCGTCGCGGGTCTGTCGCTAAAACCAAGCACACACACTCCGTAGAGTATCGCGGGTCCGCCGCTACAACCAAGCGCTCCACCGCCAAGGGTCTGCTGCTGCATCCAAGCGCACCACCACTGTCAAGTACCACGGGTCCGCCGCTACACCCAAGCGCTCCCCCGCCTGCTCGCCTCCGGGAGGGTCCACTCCACGAGCTACTGGTCGATACTCCAAGTATCTCAAAGTCCAACGTAGAAGTGCCACATACGTCCGCTTCGACAAAGGAGTCTCAACGCAACAGACGGCGCGTCAATCGGACGCCCGGTCTGTGAGTTATTAGCCTTTTCGTCCCGAGGGCCCGGTTGGTTTCGTGAGCGAACCAAACCCGGCCATATCTCAACTGTATCCAAAACTCGGGCGGAGTATGTCAAAAGTTCCGTCCCACTTAGAGGATTCCATCAAAGTCGACGGCACGTCAATCGGACGTCCGGAACTCAAGATATGAGCGTTTCCGCTCCGAGGGCCCGGTTGGTTTCATGAACGAACCAACCCGGCTGTACTCCACTTGCGTCCTAACCTCGGGCGGAGTATACCAAAAGATCCGTCTCACTAAGAGGAACTTATCAGAATTGACGGCACGCCGTTCGGACGTCCGTAGCTCAAGATATGGGCGTTTCCGCTCCGAAGGCCCGGTTGGTTTCGTGAACGAACCAACCCGGCCGAACTCAAAGTGAATGGAAACCTTGAGTGCGATATACCGAAACGACCGTCTCGATCCAAGGATCGCGTTGCCGCAGACGGTTTGTCATTCGGAGGTCCGAGGCTCAAGTTATGGCCCAAAAACCGATTCTGGTTCGAGAAGGAAGGGTCCGGGCCGACCCGGCCCGAACCGGCCCGGCCGGTTCGGCCGGCGGTGCGCGGGGCGCGCGGTGGCGCGCGGCGGCGCGCGGAGGCGGCACGGCGGCGCGCGGCGGTGCGCTGAGGCAGCGCGGCGGCGCGGCGGCGCGCTGGGCGCGCAGGCGGCGCGCGGGTGAGACCCCCGCCCTCCCCCGTTTTTCCCCCTGGCGGCGCGGCACGTGCCGCGCCGGTTTTAAAACAAAACCGCCCCCTCACATGAGGGGGCCTGCTGGACGACACGGGGGGCTTTCCCCCCCCCCCCCACAAGGAAACCGCCCCCTCATTAAGAGGGGGGGTTTTGATGAACCGGCCGGGGGATTTATTCCCCCGGTTTTCTGCAATCCGGTCGGCCAGCTGGCCGGCCGGTTTTCACCAACGGGACCGGAAATTACGGTCCCGCCTTCGGCTTCCGACGCTGGCGGCCCGGCCGCCGGTCTTCATATCCCGCCGCGGCCCGGAACCGGCCGCGGTCTCCTCGTCCCGCCGCGGCCCGGAACCGGCCGCGGTGTTCGTCGTCCGGCGCGGTGCGACGGCACCGCGCCCCTTCGCCGCGCATTTGATTCCCTTCGACGCGGCGCGACGGCGTCGCGTTCTTTATGATTCTTCCATGGCGCGGCGCGACGGCGTTGCGCAAAAAGGATTGGCGAATATCCGCGTGGTGCGACGGCACCACGCCACCTTGATTCATCCACCCGCAAGCTATTCAACAAGGACGATGGAGGGGGTTCGGCCGTGTTCGTGCGGTCCGGCCCCCTCACGTTAAAATAATATCACTTATATATTCAATCCTCACGTTAGTCATGCGAACCACGAGCAAGAATAAAATAAGTTAACAATAAACAACAACCCCTACCTTGGTATAAGGTTCGAAGATTGTCAACGTTCCGCGGAAGACGACGTCGCGGTGGTCGGGCGTCGCGGTAGTCGTTCGTCAAATCCGATGACGAAGGAATGCGTCCGAAGAGACACGTCGTTGGTGAAACCTCGTACGCCGACGAAGGTTGTCCGAGGAAGAAGCGGTGTTCTCTATCGTTGACACGGAAGACGAAGAAGAGCGGAGCGGCGTTCTTCGTCGGAACTTGAGCGTTCTTCGTCAAGTCTTGAGGAAAGTCAAATAAAAAGAAAATAAGGAACTCAAGAACCCCTACCTCGATAGTCGCACGTTGACGTAGTCGTGGAATATCGGTGTTGATTCCTTTGACGTCGGAGGAAGAGTCGTTGTCGATGGCGTTCGTCGCGGAAAACCATCGCGGAAGAGATGACGCAGAAGAAGTACGTCGCGTCGCGGATACGGCGTCACGGATGGACTGTGTTCTTCGGCGGAGAAGTTCTTCGTTGAAGAACGGCGTTCTTTGCGTTCTTCGTTGAGTTTGAAGAAGATGAAGAAGACTTCCCTACTCTCTCAAGGAGATAAAATTCTAACAAAATAAAATAAGACTCTTTCTTATTTTATTCACACAACCCAACCACTTTGAATTTCAATGGTTTGAAATTCAATAACCACACACAACTCACCTCATTAACTCATTACATTAATTAATTCTAGAGTTGTCAAAAAATTAAAAGAAGAGATAAGTTGGCAAGAATTAAAGTAGGGGAGAGTCACATAATTAAGAGGGGGTTTAGAGGGGTTAGGGAATTTGAAAAGGTGGGGGCTCGTATGGGCCCCACCTCCCTCATAACCACACATGGGAAGTTGGGTGGTTGTGGGCCCCACCAACAACTTCCCATGAGAGAGTCTAACTACCATGAATAAAATAAAATTCACACACAAAATTTTATTTTACTTATCTTTTAATCCCCAAAACTAACTTTCAACCTGCAACAAACGCAACTCCCGAAAAGGTCTCTTTAAGCGAATATCGGCGCTGCGAGTTCAACGGTGCCCTCAGATTTCAATTCCGAGCACCAGATCAAAAGTTAGGAAAACCCGCTCGTTCGTTCACTGAACGTACCCGAGCCAAACTTCGAAAAATGATTCCGGGCACTCCGGGCCTCGGAATCAGGTGCCGTCTGAAACCACGCTCTTGTAAAATTCTAAAGAAAATTAAGAAAAAAAATTCCCTTGAATTTTACGGGTCTTTACATGTATGGTAATAAATAATAACGCACATGCATTTGCATTTTCATTTGATGATAATAACAATAATAACAATAATAGTAATAATAACAATAACAATAAAAATGAATGTGATAATAGAATAATGTAGGTGCATTGCATGTGCACATTCATGGTAATCAATAATAACAGACGTCCATGTTCATTTGCATGTGATGATAATAATAATAATAATATTAGTAATAATAATAATAACAACAATAACAACATATGCACATGCATGGAAATAAATAATAAATAATAACGCATGTGTATCTGCATTTGCATGTGACGATAATATTATTAACAGTAGTAATAACAATAATGATAATTATAATATTGATAATTATAATAGTGATAATGACAATAATGATAATAATAATGTGTGTGATAATAGAATTACACACGTCCTAACAAACCCTTACAAACCCAAACAACCACTAATAACCCCTAAGAACCACTAATAAACCCAAATGACACCTGAAACCCACTATTATACCCTAAAACCCTAATAAACACTAATAAATCCTAATAACCTGTAATAAACCCTAAAAAATCCTATTAGACTCTAATAAACACTACAAAAGCCATAAAACACATAATATAAAATAAAAACACTATTGAACCATAATAAATCCTAATAATCACTAAAAAACCCTAACAAACTCAACAAAACACTACAAAACCTACCAAATAATACCCTAGAAAACCCTACAACCTGCTAATAAACCCTAAAAAACCCTAATAACCCCATAATAAATTGTAACAAACCCTAACAACCCCAAATAAAACGTAACAAATACTAACAAGGGTAACTAAATCGTATCAAACTGGAAAAAACCATAACAAACCCCTAATAAACCGCAATAAACCCTAACAAATCATAAAAAACCCTAATAAATCGTAATAAACCCAAATATGCATTAATAAACCCTCATAAATAAAATAAACCATTAGAAGCCCTAATATATCCTAAACAACCCTAAAAGGGTTGATAAACCCTAGAAAAAGCTATTAATGCCTACAAAATCCCAATAAAATCCTAATATACAATAACAACGCCAATAAACCGTAACAAATCCTAAAGAACGCTAATAAACCCTAATAAACCCTAAAGAACCATAATAAACTCTAAGGAACACTAAAAAATCCTAAAGAACCCAAAAAAATGCTAAAAAAAATTACATAAGCCCTAAAAACCGCTACAATACCCAAAAAATCCCTAAAACACAATAAAAAACACAAACAACCTCTATTAATCCTGAAAAAACAAATAAACCCTTAAACCCCCCCCCCCAAAAAAACCATTGAAACCCCATCAAATACCGTAAAAACCATAAACACCCGTTAACAACCCTTAAAAACCCTAAAATCCACTACAAACCATAAACATCCATTAAAACCCTAAAAAGGAAATAAATAGATACATAAACCCAAAAAAATTACATAATCCCTAAAAATGAAACATAAACCCTAAAAACGCAACATAAATCCAAAAAAACACTACCTAAACCCAAAAGGACTACATAAACCCTAGAACAATAATATAGACCCTGAACAATGCAACATAAACATTAAAAAACGCTACATAAAACCTAAAAAAACAACATAAACCATAAAAAAACTACATAAACCCTAAAAATGTTACATAAACCCTAAAAAATGCAACATAAATTCTACATCACCCCTACATCGCTACATAAACCATGAAAACGCAACATAAACCCTAAAAAATGCTATATAAAACCTAAACCCTAAATAGGCTACATAAACCCTAAAAACGTTACATAAACCCTGATAAATGCTATATAAAACCAAAAACCACTAACTAAACTGTAAAAGTGCTACATAAACACTAAAAATGCTACATAAACTCAAACAACGCTACACAAACACTAAAAAATGCTACAAAACCCCTAAAGATGTTTCAAAACCCTCAAAAATATTAAATCCTAATATACCATAATATAAAAAATTAAACCCTAATAAACCCCTAATAAACACTATTAATCCTTAAAAAGGCCTTATAATCCCTAAAAACCTGAAGAGACTCTAATCAACTCAAATAAAACCCCAAAAATACATAATAAACCCTATAAATGATAATAAAAACTAATAAACCCTAAAAACATGTTAAGAAAATCTAAACAACCCTAACCAACCCTAATATACACTAATTAACACTAATAAACCATAATACTAGAAAGGTTAGTTAGAGGAAAATCCCCTAACCATTTATTAAATAAAGGAAAATTTCAGAAAACAAGCGCAATAATACCCAAAGATAAACTACATACCATCAAAGTCCAACCCATCACCACCTCCACGAACGAAATCTTCATCCACAGTTGTTGTTTCCCATTCCGAGCTTTCACATCGCTTGAGGACTTTAGCATACTTTCATCTAAGATTAATCCTTTCCAAATAGAGGAGTTCATTCGTAGATTGAATACCTTTATTAAAATATTCGGTGGGCATTGGCCTTGGCAGGTAGGAGTAATACTTCCTCGGTCATCTTCGTGGCGATGCAAGCATATTCTCTTGACTCCCAATCGAAACCTTCTTCCCTCCCTGAACAACATCTCTATATGAGGGTCTGACCATGCCACTCTAATTTTCCTTGTCACTATCGGATTAATCCCCCCTTTTTCTAGGGATCTGCATATCCTGATGAAGCTCCATTCTGGTCTGATGCATCTGACAATTGCTATCAATCACGGCTAAACATTGTAGATTTTCTAGCACTTTAGTGCCTTCACAAATCCCTCTTTCACTGCTCTTATACACTACATCCTCCTCTTGCAGAATTCTTTGGGCCTGCAAGTTTTCTTCCTGCAAGGCCTCCCCTGTATCCTCCTGCTCAAGTCCTTGAAACCGGTTCCCCGTGGGAACATAGGCTAGCACACCAGCTTTGCCATCAGCCTTACCCTGAATCCCAGCAGCACAGATCACCTCAGTTCTAACTGAGGGCTGATCCTTACATCCTGCAGACTTCAACAGTCCCACTGTCCCAACATCCTTCTCTTCAGCCCACTCAACACCATTGTTTCCAACCCGCTTCCCATCCGAACCATGGACACCCTTACCTAAACCATTTTAAACTACCTTCTTCTCACCATCATCCACCCTTAGATCAACATTGAGTCGCTCAATGACTGCGCTGACTAGTGTATTGGAAGATACCACCACCTTTTCTCCCACTTCCACTGCATTTTTCTTCTCACAATTAGAAGTCCTTCCAAAACCGGGCAGCTGACTCTGCCCCTCAACCACCCTAGCCATCGGAGAAAATCTATGTATCCTCCCTTCACCATTTCACTACGACACCAGATGCCCCAGACGATGACAATTCGAACAAAAGCCAACCCAAGACTCAAACACCACGACCTGCCTCCATCTAAACTTTGTTCCAACATTAATCCATATCCAATCAACCTAGGGCTTCGATACATCCACTTCAACACGAATGCGTGGATTTATGGGGTGAGATAAAACAGAGGTGCCGACCTCAGAGCATAAGAAACGACCACCCATGTTGCCAATCATGTGGACAATTGCAGGATTTTTAAACGGTAAGGGTAGGCGAGGTAGACTTACCCATGTCGTGGTACAGGGAGGATCGTGGTTCAAGCACATATCAAACGACCAGTGAATTGTGAATAACTTACAACAGCGACATCGATGAGGTGCATTGGACTATGCACGAATCAGGTCATCCTCCATTACAAACCGAATCATCAGATGTCGCGTATCTAGAAACCGTAATAAAACATAATAAACTCTAATATAACCTAAGAAACCCTAAAAATTCTCACAAACAAAAAAAATGCTCACAAACAATAAAAAACTCTATATTATCTAAAAAGACTTAACAAACACTAATATAATCTAATAAAACAAAAAAACTAATAAACCCCTAAAAACCCTAATAAACCCTAAAAATACATATTAAGCCCTAATAAAAACTAATAAACCCTAATAAAACAATAATAAAACACTAAAAATACCTTATCAACCCTAATAAACCTTGACACACCATAACAAAACCCTATAAACCCCCACTAAACCCCAATAAACAAAAAAACTCAAACAAACCATTAAAAAGCCCTAGAAACCCTAATAAACCATAAAAAATTCTAATAAAACTGAGTAAACCATAAAAAATGCTCACAAATACTAAAAACATGCTAATAAAAACTAAAAAGTCCTAACAACACCTCATATATATTAACAAAAACTAAAAAAAAGTCATATACCCTAATAAAAACACTAACAAACCCTAGTAAACCCTAAAAATCCCTAACAAACCCAAATATACACTACTCAACCCTAATAAAACCTAATAAAACCCCAAATATACCTACTTAACTCTAATAAAACCCTAAAAATACCTACTCATTCATAATAAACCTTAACACACTATAATAAACCATAATAAACCCCACTAAACCCTAAAAATGCAAATATACCATTAAAAAGACCTAAATCCCCTAATAAATCCTAAAAAGAACTTACAAAGCCTAAAAGCACTAATAAACCCTAATAAACACTACTAAACCCTAAAAAATGCTACATAAACCCTAAAAATGATACATAAACTCTACAAATGCTACACAAACCCTAAAAAATGTTACAAAAACCCTAAAGACACTTCAATACCCACAAAAATATTAAACACTAATATACCATAATATAAAAAATTAAACCCTAATTAACCCCTAATAAACCCCTAATCAACCACTAAATGAACTATCAATGCAACATAAACCCAAGAAATTACTATAAAAAACCTAAAAATGCTTCAAAACCCACAAAATGCATCAAAATCCCAAAAAATGCTAAAATAACCCTAACAAAGCAGAATAAATCCAAACACACCCAAAAACCCAAAAAAATCATAAAACCCCAAACCACTCAAACAAACTGTAACAAACACTAAAGACCCAAAAAAACCTAACATACCCTAACAACCACTAATAACCCCTAAAAACCACTAATAAACCCTAATAACCCCTAAAACCCACTATTAAACCCTAAAAACCCTAATAAACACTAATAAATCATAATAACTAGTAATAAAATCTAAAAAACTCTATCAGACCCTAATAAACGATAAAAAGGCCCTAAATCCCTAATATGCAATAAAGAACAATCTTAAACCATAACAAACCCTAATAATCACTAAAACCCTAACAAACCAGAAAAAATGCTATAAAACCTCCAAATAATAGCCTACAAAATGCTACAACATACTAATAAGACCTAACAAACCCTAATAACACCAAAATAAATCGTAAAAAACCAAAATAACCCCAAATAAATCGTAACAAATCCAAACAATGCCAAATAAATCATAACAAACAGAAACAAACCATAAAAAACCCCTAATAAATCGCAATAAACCATAACAAATCATAATAAACCCTAATAAATTGTAATATACCCAAATCCACATCACTAAACCATAATATATAAAATAAACCATAATAAACCCTAATAAATACTAAATAACCTGAAAAAATTGATAAACCATAGAAAAAGCTATTAATGCCTACCAAAGCCCAATAAAACCTTAATATACAACAAAAAAAGCTAATAAACTGTAACAAATCCTAACGAACACTAATAAACCCTAAATAACCCTAATAAACCCTAAATAACCATATTAAACTTTAAAGAATGATAAAAAACCCTAAAGAACTCAAACAAATGCTAAAACACATTATATAAACCCTAAAAACCACTACAATATCCAAAAAACCCTAAGACACAATAAAAACCATAACAACCACCATCAATCCCAAAAAACAAATAAACCCACAAAACCCCCAAAAACCCATTAAAAAGCCATCAGATACCATAAACAACCATAAACACCCGTAACTAATCCTTAAAAACCCTAAAAAACACTACCTACCATGAACAACCATTAAAACCCTAAAAAGTCATCAAATACATACATAAACCCTAAACAAATTACATAATCCCTAAAAAATTCAATAAAAACACTAAAAACGCAACATAAACCAAAAAACACAACATAAACCCAAAAAACGCTACATAAACCCTAAAAGCACTACATAAACCCTAGAACTGTAACATAAGACCTAAAAACACAACATAAACCCTAAAAAATGCCACATAAACATTAAAAAATGCTACACAAACCCTAAAAACAGAATATTAACACTAAGAAAACTCCATGAACCCTAAAAACATTACATAAACCCTAAAAAATGCAACATAAACACTACATCACCCCTAAAAACACTACATTTACCTAGAAAACGCAACATAAACCCAAAAAATGATAAATAAAACCTAAACACTAAACACACTACATAAACCCTAAAAACGTTATATAATCCATAAAAATGATAGATAAAATCTAAAAAAGCTAACTAAACCCTAAAAACAATACATAAACACTAAAAATGCTACATAAACTCTAACAACGCTACACAAACCCTAAAAAATTCTACAAAACCATAAAGATGCTTTAAAACACTAAAAAATATTAAACCATAATATATAATAATATAAACAATTAAACCCTAATAAACCCCAAATAAACTCTAATAATCTCTAAAAACACTTTATAATCCCAAAAATCCTAAGAAACTCAACTCACCCCTAATAAAACCCCCAAAATACCTAATAAACCCTAATAAATGATAATAAAAATTAATAAACCCTAAAAACACGTTAAGAAAACCAAAAAAACCCTATCCAACCCTAATAGACACTAATAAACACTAATAAACCATAATAAACCACAAACCAACCCTAAAAAGACCTAATAAACCATAAATACAGCCAAATAAACCCTACTCAACCCTAACAAACCTTAACACACCATAATAGCCCCTAATAAAACCCTACAAAACCCTAATAAAGAAAAAAAATGCTAGCATACCTTAAAAAATCCCATGAAACCTTGATAAACTCTAATATAACCTAATAAACCCTACAAACTCTCACAAACAATAAAAAAATAATCACAAATAATAAAAATGTGTTATATTACCTAAAACGACCAAGAAACACTAATATAACATAATGAAGACAAAAATGCTAATATACCTTAAAAATCCCTAGAAACCAAAATAAACCAAAATAAACTCTAATATAAACAAAGAAACCCTAAAATGATCACAAACAAAAACAAAATGCTCACAAACAATACAAACACGCTATAATATCTTAAAAGACCTAACAAACACTAATATAACCTAATTAAACAAAAAAACTAATAAAACCCTAACAAACCCTAATAAACCCTAAAAATCCCTAATAAACCCTAATAAAAACAAATAAACCCTAATAAAACCCAAAAAAAATACCTTCTCAACCCAAATAAACCTTAACACACCATAACACAACCTAATAAAATCCAACTAAGCCCCAATAAACAAAAAAACGAAAACAAACCATTAAAAAGACCTAGAAACCCTAATAAACCATAATAAATTCAAATAAAACCTAATAAACCATAAAAAATCCCAAAAACAGTAAAACACGCTAATAAAACCTAAAAAGTCCTATCAACCCCTCATATATATTAACAGAAACTAAAAAAACACTCACATACCCTAATAAAAACACTAACAAACCCTAGTATACCCTAAAAATCCCTAACAAACCCTAATAAACCATACTCAACCCCAATAGACCCTAATCAAACCTTAAAGATACTGAATCAACCCTAATAAAACCTTAAAAATAGATACTTAACCCTAATAAACCTTAACACACCATAATAAACCATAATAAACCCAACTAAACCCTAAAAAATGCAAATATACCATTAAAAAGCCCTAAACCCACTAATAAATGCTAATAAAACCTAACAGAGCTTAAAAGCACTAATAACCCCGAATAAACACTACTAAACACTAAAAACCCTAATATACCCTTTAAAATTTAATAAACCATAATGAACCATAATAAAACATAATGAATCCTAAACATACCCAAATATACCATAATATACCATAATATACCCTAATAAACCCAACTCAATTGTAATAAAACCCTAAAAATACCTAATAAACCCTATTAAACCTTGACACACCATAATAAACCCTAATAAAATACTAATAACCCCCACAAAACCCTAAAACACGCTAATATACCATTAAAAACCACTAAAACCCTAAGAAACCATAAAAATGTTAATAACACCTCAAAATTCTAAAAATGATAGGAAACCCTAAAAATACCTCTATTAATAATAGTAGTAATAACGCACGTACATGTGCATATGCATGTGCATGGTTTAAATAATGAATGATAACACATGTGCATGTGCATATGTATGCGCATTTGCATGTGAATGATAATAAATAATATGTTATAAATAATGATGCATGTGAATTTCATGTGTATGTGCATGTGCATGTGAATGATAATAAATAATAAATATTAACGCACATCCAAGTGCATGTACATGTGCATGCGAATGTGCATGGTAATAAAAAAATAATAACAAAGTCCACATGATTGTGCATTTTCATGTGAATGATAATAAATAATAAAGAATACCACATGTGATAATAGAATAACGCAAGCGCATTGCATGTGCACATGCATGAGAATAAGTAATAATAACACGTGTGATAATAGAATAACGCAAGTGCATTGAATTTTCATTTGCATGGTAATAAATAATATATAATAACGCACGTGTATGTGCATTTACATGTAATGACAATGATAATGACGCATGCACATGTATGGTAATAAATAATAAATAACAACGCACATGCATGTAAATTTGTATTTGATGATACAAACAACAACAACAACAACAACAATAATAATAATAATAATAACGCAAGTGATTTTTATGTGCACATGCATAGTATTAAATAAAAAATAAAAAATAGTAAATAAGAATGCACATGCATGTGCATGTGCCTTTACATTTGTTAATAATATTAATAATACTAATTGTATTAATAATAATAATAATAATAATAACACGTGCACGTGCTTGGTAATAAATAATAAATAAAAACTCACATGCATGTGGATTTTCATGTGATAATGATAATAATAATGATAATGATAATAATAATAATAATAATAATAACAATTATAAAAACTCTGATAATAATAATAATAACAATAATAAAAGAATAATACAAGTTCATTGCATATGCATGTGCATGGTAATAAATAATAAATAATAACGCACATGCATCTGCTTTTGCATGTGATGATTATAATAATAACAGCAGTAGTAGTAGTAGTGATAATAGTAGTAGTACCAATGCATGTGATAATAGAATACTTCATGTGCATTACGTGTGCATGTGCATGTTAATAAATAATAATGTGCGTGCATTGCATTAGCATGTGATGATGATGACGATGATGATAATAATAATAATAATATTATTATTATTAACAATGCATGTGATAATAGAATAACACACGTGGATTGAATGTGTGTGTTTCTGTATTTGCATGTGCATTTGCATGTGATGATAACAATAATAATAACAACAACAGCAAAAATAACCACAATAATAATAATAACAATAAGAATAACAACATATGTGATAATAAAATAACGTGTGTGCATTGCATGTGCATGTGCAAGGTAATAAAAAATAAAAAATAATGCACGTGAATGTGCATGTGCATGTGCGTGAGATGATAATAACAACAACAACAACAACAACAACAACAACTCATGTGATAATAGAATAATGCACTTTCATTTCATGTGTAGTGAATGATAAAAAATAATAACTCATAGTGCATGTGATGATAATAATAACAATAATAGTAATATTAATAATAATAGAACATGTGATAATAGAATAACACGCATGTATTGAATGTGCCTGTGTATGGTAATAAATAATAACGCACGTGCATTTGCATTTTCATTTGATGATAATAAAAATAATAACAATAATAGTAACAATAACAATAACAATAACAATGCATGTAATAATAGAATAATGTAGGTGCATTGCCTATGCGCGTGCATGGTAATAAATAATATCGGACGTGCATGTGCATTTGCATGTGAGGATATTAATAATAATAGTAGTAGTAGTAATAATAATAATAACAAAAACAACAACAACATATGCACGGGCATGGAAATAAATAATATATAATAAATAATAAATAATAACGCATGTACATCTGTATTTTCATGTGACGATAATAATAATAATAATAATAATAATAAGGATAATTATAACAATGATAATAATAAAAAGGATAATGATAATAATGAAATTAATAACGTGTGTTATAATAGAATAATAGACGTCCTAACAAACCCTAACAACCACTAATAACCCCTAAGAGCCACTAATAAACCCAAATAACACCTAAAACCCACTACTAAACCCTAAAATCCTAATTAACACTAATAAATCATAATAACCTATAACAAACCCAAAAAAACCCTATTAGACTCTAATAAACGCTACAAAAGCCCTAAAACCCCTAATATACAATAAAAACACTATTAACCATAATAAAACCTAATAATCACAAGAAACCCAAACAAACCCAACAAAACACTACAATACCCGCCAAATAATAGCCTACAAAACCCTATTACCTGCTAATAAACCCTAACAAACCCTAATAACCCCATAATAAATCATAACAAACCCTAACAACCCCAAATAAATCGTAACAAATCCTAACAACGCCAAATAAATCATAACAAACTGAAACAAACCATAACAAACCACTAATAAACCATAAAAAAACCCTAACAAATCCTAATAAACCCTAATAAATCGTAATAAACAAAAAATCATGTTAATAAACCCTAATAAATAAAATAAACCCGAAGAAACCCTAATAAATCCTAAATAACCCTAAAAATGTTGATAAACCCTAGAAAAAGTAATTAATTCCTACAAAAGCCCAGTAAAACCTTAATATAAATAAAGAATGCTAATAAACTACAACAAATCCTAAAGAACACTAATAAACCCTAAAAAACCCTAAAAAACCCTAAAGAAGAATAATAAACTCTAAAGAACAATAAAAACCCAAAAGAACCCAAAAACGCTAAAACACATGACATAAACCCTAAAAACCGCTCTAATACCCCAAAAAAACCTAAAATACAATAAAAAAAACCAAACAACCCCTATTAATCCTGAAAAAATAAATAAACCCTTGAAAACCCCCAAAAAACCATTGAAAACCCATCAAATACCATAAAACTATTAAACACCTGTTAACAACCCTTAAAAACCACAAAAACCACTACAAACCATAAACAACCATTAAAACCCTTAAAAAGAAACAAATAGATACATAAACCCAAAAACATTACTTATACCCTAAAAATGCAACATAAACCCTAAAAACAAAACACAAACCCAAAAATGCAACATAAACCCAAAAAACACTACATAAACCCAAAAAGAACTTCATAAACCCTAGAACCGTAACATAAACCCAAAACATCACAACATAAATATTAAAAACACTACATAAACATAAAAACACAACATAAACCCTAAAAACACAACATGAACCCCAAAAAGTTACATTAACCCTAAAAATTGAAACATAAAAGCTACATCACCCCTAAAAACGCTATATAAACCCTGAAAACGCAACATAAACCCAAAAAAAATCTATAAAAGACCTAAACCCTAAACATGCTACATAAAGCCTAAAAACATTACATAACCCCTAAAAATGCTACATAAAAACTAAAACCGCTTACTAAACCCTTAAAAAGTTACATAAACACTAAAAATGTTACATAAACTCTAAAAACGCTACAAAAACACTAAAAAATTCTACAAAAACCCTAAAGATGCTTTAAAGCCGCCCAAAATATTAAACCCTAATATACCATAATATAAAAAATAAACCCCATTAAACCCATAATAACCTCTAATAATCCCTAAAAACACCTTATAATACCTAAAAACACTAAGAGACTATACGCAACCCTAATAAAACAACAAAATACCTAATAAACCCTAATAAATGGTAATAAAACCTAATAAACCCAAAAAACACATTAAGAAAACCTAAAAAACCAGAACCAACCCCAATAGACAATAATAAACACTAATAAACCATAATAAACCCCAAAAAAACCCTAAATATTTCTAATAAACCATAAATAAATCCAAATAAAACCAACTCAACCCTAACAATCCTTAACACAACATAATGACACCTAATAAAACCCTACAAAACCCTAATAATGAAAACAAACGCTAGTATACCTTAAAAAATCCCTGGAATCCTTTATAAACTCTAATATAACCTAATAAACCCTAAAAGGATCACAAACAATAAAAAATTGATCACAAACAATAAAGACATGCTATATTACCTAAAAATACCTCAAAACCTAATATAACCTAATAAAGACAGAAAACGCTAATATAACATAAAATTCCCTAGAAACCATAATAAACCACAATAAACACTAATATAACCTAAGAAACCATAAAAAATCTCACAAACAAAACAAAAATGCTCACAAACAATAAAAAACACTATATTATCTAAAAAGACTAAACAAACACTAATATAACCTAATAAAACAAAAAAACAAAAAAAACCCTAACAAACCCTAATAAACCCTTAAAATCCCTAATAAACCCTAATAAAAACTAATAAACCCTAATAAAACCATAAATAAACCCTAAAAATACCATCTCAACCCTAATAAACCTTGCCACACCATAATAAAACCTAATAAACCCCAACTAAACCACAATAAACAAAAAAATGCAAACAAACCATTAAAAAGATCTAGAAACCCTAATAAACCGTATTAAATTCTAGTAAAACCTAATAAAACATAAAAAATGCCCAAAAACACTAAAACACACTAATAAAACCTAAAAAGTCCTAACAACCACTCATATATATTAACAAAAACTAAAAAACACTCATATACCCTAATAAAAACAATAACAAACCCTTGTGTACCCTACAAATCCCTAACAAACCCTAATAAACACTACTCAACCCTAATAAACCCTAACAAACCCCCAAAGATACCTACTCCACCCTAATAAAACCCTAAAAATACATACTCAACCCTAATAAACCATAACACACTATAATAAACCATAATAAACCCCACTAAATCCTAAAAAATGCAAATATACCATTAAAGTCCCTAAAACCCCTAATAAATGCTAATAAAACCTAACAAAGCTTAAAAGCACTAGTAAACCCTAAAACACCCTAATATACCCTCTTAAAATTTAATGAACCATAATGAACGATAATAAACCCAAATAAATCCTAAACATACACAAATATACCATAATATACTATAATATACGCTAATAAACCCAACTCAATCCTAATAAAACCCTAAAAATACCTAATAAACTCTAATAAACTTGAACGCACCATAATAAACCCTAATAAAATCCTAATAAGCCCCACCAAACCCCAAAAAATGCTAATATACCATTAAAAACCCTAAAACCCTAACAAACCATAATTAAAATTAATAACACCTAAAAATTATAAAAAATGCTAGTAAACCCTAAAAATACCACTAATAATAATAGTAGTAATAATGCACGTGCATGTGAATATACATGTTCATGGTTAAAATAATAAATCATAACGCACCTGCATGTGCATATGCCTACGCATTTTCATGTGAATGATAATAAATAACAAATTATAAATAATAACACATGTGAATTACAAGTGTATGTGCATGTGCATGTGAATGATAATAAATAATAAATAATAATGGACATCCAAGTGCATGCGCATGTGCATGTGCATCTGCATGTGCATGTGAATGTGCATGGTAATAAACAATAAATAATAACCATGTCCACATGAATGTGAATTTTCATGTGAATGATAATAAATAATAAATAATAACACTTGTGATAATAGAATAATGCACGTGCATTGCGTGTGCACCTACCTGAGAATAAATAATAATAACACATGTGATAATAGAATAACACAAGTGCATTGAATTTTCATGTGAATGATAATAAATAATATATAATAAAACACGTTCATGTGCATTTACATGTAATGATAATGATAATGATGCATGAATGTGCATGGTAATAAATAATAAATAACCACGCACATGCATGTGCATTTTTATTTGATGATATTATCAAAAATAAAATAATAATAATAATAATAATAATAATAATAATAATAGAATAACGCAAGTTCATTTCATGTGCATGTGCATAGTAGTGAATAATAAATAAATAATAATAAATAAGAACGCACATGCATGTACATGTGCATTAATAATTTATGATAATATTAATAATAATAATTGTAATAATAATAGTAGTAGTAATAACACATACACGTGAATGGTAATACATAATAATTAACAACGCACATGCATGTGAATTTGCATGTGATATTGATCATAATAATGATAATGATAATGAAAATAATAATAAAAGAATAATACAAGTGCATTGCGTATGCACATGCATGGTAATAAATAATAAATAATAACCCAAGTACATCTACATTTTCATGTGATGATAGTAATAACAACAGTAGTAGTAATAATAGAAGTAGTATTGGTGATAATAGTAATAGTACCAATGCATGTGATAATAGAATATTGCATGTGTATTACGTGTCCACATGCATGGTAATAAATAATAACTCCAGTGCATTGAATTTGCATGTTATGATGATGATGATGATAATAATATTATTATTATTATTAATAACATATCATGTGATAATAGAATAACGCACATGAAATGAATGTGCGTATATGTGCATTCGCATGCGGATTTTCATGTGATGATAAAAACAACAACAACAACAACCATAATAATAATAATAACAATAATAAAAACAATGCATGTGATAATAAAATAATGTGTGTGCATTGCATGTGCATGTGCATTGTAATAAAAATATAACAACAACGCACGTGAATTTTCATGTCAATGTGGATGAGATGTTGATGATAATAATAATAATAATAATAGTAATAATATGTTATAGTTGTTTGAAAAAACAATAGATATGACAAAAATTCTAGAAATGGTGTCTCGAAAAACCTAACAAATCAAAGAATCAATGAAAAAGGAATAACTTCTTCTTCAGGTATCCATTCCCTCTATGTGAATAGTCAAACTAAATCTCATGGAACGAACTATGATAAAAACAGGTGTCAGTGGCTGAACAAACATGCATATCAGAAGTTATGACCATTTTCAGAAAACTTTGACATGGATCCGTATGCGGAAATAGTGTTTTGGAGGAATTTTTATGGGTTTAAGGGATTTTAGGGTCTCAAACATGACGTGAACTGTGTTCAAGTAGCCATTCTACGTAGATATTTTCGCTACTTTCAATTTGATATGTGGTAGAGCTCAAACGGACAACCGGAGTGAAAGTTATGGTCGTTTGAAATTGGACTTTTTTGGAGTGGTATAACTAATATATATTATATTTATTTGATCTTCTCATAGTTTCTACTAAAATTTTTCCTCACTCAACTCATGAACTTTATTTTACTGGTCACAACACGCAACCAGACACCAGAAGGAGAAGTTATGCCTATTTAATGAGTTGTGGGTTTCTTAGGGTTTTAGGCGCTAGGATTGTTCCTTAATTTAAAACGAAAATAACTTTTGCTTCGTGTGGTCATTTTGTCTCTACCACATATCAAATCAAATATTGTGAAAATATACACACTCTGGTAACCACTATAACCCTTTATGACATTCTTCATCCCCCAAAAATACCCAAAATCCCTTTGGATGGTCAAAAGATAGGCTTCTGGTGTCCGTGTTGCAATAACGTCTGCTATGGGTGTGGATTTTGCCTCTACCACATATCAAATCGAAGATTAAGACTAGACCTACACTCCTATAACCACTGAAGCACCTTCTCAGATCGGTGAAGGCCCAAAAAGGTACTTCAACCCTCCAAAAGACCATAACTTCTACTCATGTAGTCCGTTTTACCTCTACCATTTATCAAATCAAAGCTTTCAACTAGATCTACACATCTATGACCAATAGGAACACCTTATCATGTTCTTAAAGTCCCAAATGGTCCTTAATCCCTCCAAATGACCATAACTTCTTCTCTAGGTGTTTTTTCATCTCTTAATCATATAAAATTGAAGCCTGCGACTAGCTCTACATATCTGTGACAACAATGAACAACTAAATAACCCTAACAAACAATAAATAACCCCATAAACACTAAAAACGATTAAAACCCACTAAAATCCCTAAAAACCCAAAAAAAACCCTAACAAACACCAACAAACCCTAACAAACCCCAAAAAACGCTAAAAAACATAACAAATCATAATAAACCCTAAAAAACCCAAAAAAAACCCTAACAAGCCCTAAAACCCTAAAGAACTCCAAGAAGCACTATGAAAAACCAATAAACCCCAAAACCCCAAAGAAGCTCGAATAAACTCTTAAGAAACCATAAGAAACCCTAACAAAACCCTAAAACCCTAACAAAACCCTAAGCAAAACTAAGAAACACTAACACACCCTTAGAAACCCTAACACACCCTTAGAAACCCTAACACGCCCTTAGAAACCCTAGAACACCCTTATAAACTCCAACACACCCATAGAAACCCTAACACAACCTTAGAAACCATTAGAAACCATAACACACCCTTAGAAACCCTATCCCGCCCATAAAAACCCTAACCCAACCTTAGAAACCCAAACACACACTTAAAAACCCTAACAAACCCTTAGACACCCAAAATCACTCTAATACACACTAAAAATTCTTTAAAAACCCTTCCAACCCATAATAAATCACAATAAACCCTAATAAACCCTAAAAACCAGTACAAAACCCTAATAAACACTAATAAATCGTAATAAACCCTAAAAACCTTATTAGACCCCACTAAATGCTACAAAATACATATAAACCCAAATATACAACAAAAATGCTATTAAAACATTCGAAATGCTAATATTCAAATAAAAAACCCTAACAAACTCGGAAAAACCCTAAAAACCCCTAAAAAACCATAAAAACCCTAAAAACCCAAAAAAACCCAAAAAAATCCTAAAAACCCTATAAAACCCTAAAACCTATAAAAACACTAAAACACTAAAAACACCAGAAAACAAACCTAAAAACCCTTTAAAAACCTCAAAAAACCCAAAAACCCCAAAAACCCCAAAAAACGCCAAAAAACCCTAAAAAGCCTAAAATTGCCTAAAAATGCCTAACAAAACCCTAACCAAACCTATGAAACCCTAAAAAAACTAAAACCCCCCTATAAAACCCTAAAAACCTCAAAAGAAACCCTAATACACCATAAAGAACCCCAAAAAACCCTAAAAATTCCTAAAGAACAACTAAAGCCACTAACAACGCTACATAAACCCTAACAATTCCTAAAAAAAACAAAAAATGCTTCAAAACCCAAAAAATGCAGAAAAACCCCAAAAAATGCTAAAATAACCCTAACGTAGCTAAAAAAAATCCAAACACACCCATAAAACCCAAAAAAATGCATAAAACCCCAAACCACCCAACCAAACCGTAACAAACCCCAAAAACCATAACAAAACCTAACAAACCCTAACAACCACTAATAACCCCTAAGAACCACTAAGAAACCCTAATAACCCCTACAACCCACTATTAAACCCTAAAACCATAATAAACACTAATAAATCGTATTAACCTGCAATAAACCCTCAAAAACTCTATTAGATCCTAAAAAGGCTACAAAAGCCCCAAACCCCCTAATATACAATAAAAACACAATTGAGCCATAATAAACTATAATAATCACTAAAAACACTATCAAACCCTATAAGACGCTAATAAAACCTCCAAATAATAGCCTACAAAACCCTACAACCCCCTAATGAACCCTAAAAAACCCTAATAACTCCAAAATAAATCATAACAAACCCTAACAACCCCAAATAAATCGTAAAAAATCCTATAAATGCCAACTAAATTTTAACAAACTAAAACAAACCATAACAAACCTATAATAAACCGCAATAAACCCTAAAAAATCATAATAACCCCTAATAAATCGTAATAAAACCAAATACATGTTACTAAACCCTAATAAATAAAATAAACCCTAATAAACCATAATAAATCCTAAATAACCCTAAAAAGGGTTGATAAACACTAGAAAATGCTATTAATGCCTACAAAAGCCCAATAAAACCCTAATATACAATAAAAATGCTAATAAACTGTAACAAATCCTAAAGAACACTAATAAACCCTAATGAACCCTAATAAACCCTAAAGAACCATATTAAACTCTAAAGAACACTAAAACCCCTAAAAAATCCAAAAAAAATTCTAAAACACATTATATAAACCCTAAAATTGCTACAATACCAAAACAAACCCTAAAACACACCAAAAACCCTAACAACCCCTATTAGTCCCAAAAAAATAAACCCATAAACCCCCAAGAAACCATTTAAAAGCCATCAAATACCATAAAAAACCATAAACACCCGTTAATAACCCTAAAAACATACAAACCATATACAACCATTAAAACGCTAAAAAGGCTTCAAATAGATACATAAACCCTAAAAACGTTGCATAAACCCTTGAAAATGAAACAAAAACACTAAAAACGCAACCTAAACCAAAAAACGTAACATAAACAAAAAATACACTACATAAACGGTAAAAGTACTACCTAAACCATAGAACTATATCATAGACCCTAAAAAACACAACATAAACCCAAAAAAGCATAACATAAACATTAAAAACACTACATAAAACCTAAAAACACAATATAAACTCTCAAAACACTACATGAACCATAAAAACATTACATAAACCCTAAAAGGCATCATAAATACAACATCACCCCTAAAACGCTACATAAACCCAGAAAATGCAACATAAACCCTAAAAATGTGACATAAAACCCAAACCCTAAACACACTACATACACCCTAAAAACGTTACATAAACCCTAAAATGATTCATAAAATCTAAAACTACTAAATAAACCCTAAAAAATGCTACATAAACACTAAAAATGCTACATAAACTCTAACAAAGCTACACAAACCCTAAAAAATGCTACAAAACCCTAAATATGGTTCAAAACCCTCAATAATATTAAATCCTAATATACCATAATATAAAAAATTAAACCCTAATAAACCCATAATAAACTATAATAATCCCTAAAAAACTTATAATCCCTAAAAACCCTATGAAACTCTACTCAACCCTAATAAAACCCCAAAAATACCTAATAAACCCTAATAAATGATAATAAAACCTAATAAACCCTAAAAACACGTCAAAAACCCTAAACAACCCTAACCAACCCTAATAGACAACAATATACACTAATAAACCCTAATAAACCCCAATAAACCCCTAAAAATCCCTAATAAGCCATAAATAAAGCCAAATACACCCTACTCAACCCTAACAAACCATAACACACCATAATAACCCATAATAAAACCCTACAAAACCCTAATAAAGAAAAAAATGCTAGCATACCTTAAAAAATCCTTAGAAACCCTGATAAATTCTAATAGAACCTAGCAAACCCTAAAAACGCTCACAAACAATAAAAAATGAACACAAACTATAAAAACACTCTATATTACTTAAAAAGACCTAAAAACACTAATATAATCTAATCGAAATGCTCAATTAGAGGTAAAACCTCTGACCCTTTATTAAAATAAAAGAAAATTATAGGAGAAAAAGATCAAGAATACAGGCATACCATGAATCCACATCCAGATATCAGCACCAATCAGAAAAGGTCATCTATATATCATAGTAGTCATAATCATCACCACATCCATAATAAGGCACATCCTCCATAGTAGCCGACTCCCATTCAGAGTTCTTATCATACGGTTTTAGAATCTTGGCATACTTCTGTTTGAGCTCTAGTTGCTCCATTGTGAGTTTCTCCTTCTTTGTTTTCTTGCTCTCACGAATCTTTTTAGAATTAGGTACATCCTCATTTTCCTTCTTGACTGAGGACCTGGTGGATATGGGCTTCGGTATGTAAGAATAGTCCTTCTGTGGCCTCCTCTTTGGTGGAGTAGTAACTGCACCTTCACTGCAAGACAATTTCTTCTGGCCACGTTGAACTATGTCACTGTATGATGGTCTTGCAGCCCCGCAGTCATTCTTCTTGTCACTGTCAGATACATTTCTCCATTTACCTGTGAGATTCACCGGGATGAAGCTTGCGTCCCCACCTTCTTTCCTTACCAAAACTCCTTCTGAGTTCATCAGAGACTCACCCCCAATCATCGGAGCGAGCCTATTATGATTAATCGAAGAAATAGATTGCAGATTTACCTCTTTTCCAGGGTCCTCAACAGTCCCCATCGGGACATCAACTACAACCTTTTCCTAAGAATTGGAACCAATTTTCATAATCAAGTCTTCTATCCCCTGCAAATCAGAAATCAGATTGGATGGCACCTCATGCTCCAAGACCTCAAAGCTATTACCAGAGAGGACATCCTGTACAGAATCCACTGCTCCTCGGTTTATACTACCACCAAATCCAGTATCACCCTCCAACACATTGGGGTCCTCAACTCCCGGACCACATTTAATCTGCTTAATGTCCTGCTGCATAGATGGATTGATTGAATCCCGCACCTCCTTCACAGCACAGTCATGCGGACAAACCTCTGCATGAAAGGATTTCTGCACCTTCTACTCCACACCTGTGCCCAGTACTGACGTGCCAAGGTAGGGGCTTCCCACCTGTTCATCACACCTAGTAGAACCCGCATCCCTCCTGCACTCCATAGGTCCACCCATATCTCTATTTACACTCCCTCGCACGATAACAGTATCACCAAAAACTGATTTTTCCATAACTGAATTCAATCCAAAAGCCAGATCACCCTCAGAGCTTCTCCTTTCAACCATCTTTGAAGACCGAGTCATCCTTCCATGGTGACAAACCATTTCCAGATGACCAAATCAGGAGCAAAAAACACAATAGCGCATCCAAGACTCAAAGATGACACCCTGCCTCCATCGAAACTCCTTGCTATCCGTTATCCATACACATTCTATCGGTGGTATTGATACGTCCACCTCTACACAAATTCGGGGGAAAATCATGTGACTCACATCCTCAGTCTGATGATCAGAACAAAGATAACGGATGATCATATTGCCGATTGTGCATAAAATCGAGAGATTTTGGAATGAAAGAGGTAAGCCAGAAAGACTCACCCATGTTGAGATTGTTGCAGGATCTCGTTGCATGTGGAAATCGAAGTTCCAATAGAACATGAAGAAGGTGAAACCGTTGCATCTCCGGGGAGCTTGAGACCAGGCCACAATAAAATCTTCCTCAGATCCAAAGAGAATCATGATGAGCTTCTGTTCAAGAAGACCCACGACAGTCCACTCCTGTAACTCCCAAAAATCTGAGACAAATCTCTTGAACTCATCAACTGAAGGGCATTGTGGATGAAAACGTTCCACTAGGGTTAGCTTGCATAAATCCACAGCGTTATTGATCTCCGTTGGGAGACTAATATAACCTAATAAAGACAAAAAATTATAATATACCTTAAAAATCACTAGAGACCCTAATAAACCATAATAAACTCCAATATAACATAAGAAATCGTAAAAACGCTCACAAACAAAAAAACACTCACAAATAATAAACACACACTGTATTATATAAAAAGACCTAATAAACACTAATATTAGCTAAAAAACAAAATAAATAATAAACCCCTAAGAAGCCCTAATAAAAACAAAAAATCCCTCATAAACCCTAATAAAACCCTATAAACGCTAATAAAACCATAATAAAACCCTAAAAATACCATCTCAACACTAATAAACCTTGACACACCATAAAAAAACCTAATAAAACCCAACTAAACCCCAATAAACAAAAAAATGCAAACAAACCATTAAAAATCCCAATAAAACCCTAATAAACCATAATAAATTCAAATAAAAGCTAATAAACCATTAAAAATGCTCACAAACACTAAAAACGCGCTAATAAAACCTAAAAAGTCATAACAACCCCGCATATATATTAACAAAAACTAAAAAACACTCATATACCCTAATAAAAACACTAACAAACCCTAGTGAACCCTAAAAATCCCTAACAAACTCTAATAAACCGGACTCAACCCTAATAAACCCAAATAAAACCTTAAAAATACTGACTCAACACTAATAAAACCCTAAAAATACCTACTCAACCCTAATAAACCTTAACATGCCATAATAAACCATAATAAAACCCAATAAACCCTAAAAAGGAAAATATACCATTGAAAAGCCCTAAAACCCCTAATAAATTCTAATAAAACATAACAAAGGTTAAAATCACTAATAAACCCGAATAAACACTACTAAATACTAAAAAACCCTAATATACCCTCTTAAAAATTAATAATCCATAATGAAACATAATAAATCTTAATAAATCCTAAACATACCCAAATATACCATAATATACCCTAATAAACCCAAATCAATCCTAATAAAACCCTAAAAATACCTAATAAACCCTAATAAACCTTAACACGCCATAATAAACCCTAATAAATTCCTAATAACCCCCACTAAAACCCTAAAAACGCTAATATACCATTAAAACCCAAAAACCCTAACAAACCATAATAAATGTTAATAACACCTAAAAATACTAAAAATAATAGTAAACCCTAAAAATACCTCTAATAATAATAGTAGTAATAATGCAGATGGATGTGCATATGCATGTGCATGGTTTAAATAATAAATCCTAATACACGTGCATGTGCATATGCATACGCATTTACATGTGAATGATAATAAATAATAACACATGTGAATAGCATGTGTATGTGCATGTTCATGTGAATGATAATAAATAATAAATAATAATCAAGTCCACATAAATGTGCATGTGCATGTGCATGTGCATGTGTATGTGCATGGTAATAAACAATAAATAATAATCAAGTCCACATGAATGTGCATTTGCATGTGAATGATACAAAAATAATAAAAAATAATACATGTGATAATAGAATAATGCACGTGCATTGCGTGTGCATGTGCAAAAGAATAAATAATAATAACACATGTGATAATAGAATAATGCAAGTGCATTGCATTTTCCTGTTCATGATAATAAATAATATAAAATAACACACGTGCATGTGCATTTACATGTAATGATAATGATAATGATGCATGCACGTGCATGGTAATAAATAATAAATAACAATGCATGTGCATGTGAATTTGTATTTGATGATACAAACAACAACAAAAAAACAACAACAACAACAATAATAATAATAGAATAACGCAAGTGCATTGCATGAGCACGTTCATAGTAGTAAATAATAAATAAATAGTACTAAATAAGAACTCACATGCATGTGAATGTTCCTTTACATTAGATAATAATATTAATAATACTAATTGTAATAATAATAATAACAATGCATGCACGTGCATGGTAATAAATAATAAATAGCAATGCACATGCATGCGGATTTGCATGTGATAATGATTATAATAATGATAATGATAATAATAAAAAAAATAAAAAATAAAAACTGTGATAATAATAATAATAATAATAATAATAATAATAAAAGAATAATTCAAGTGCATTGTAAATGCACGTTCATGGTAGTAAATAATAAATAATAACGCACATGCATCTGTATTTGCATGTGATGATAATAATAATAACAGCAGTAGTAGTCATAGTGATAATAGTAGTAGTACCAATGTAATTGGTAATAGAATATTGCATGTGCATTACGTGTGCACGTGCATGGTAATAAATAATAACGCGTGTGCATTGCATTTGCATGTGATGATGATGACAATAATAATAATAATAATATTATTATTATTATTAACAATGCATTTGATAATAGAATAACGCATGTTCCTTGAATGTGCCTCTTTAAGCCTTTGCATGTGCATTTGAATGCGCATTTTCAAGTGATGATAATAACAATAACAACAACAACAACAACAATAATAATAATAACAACACGAATAACAACGTATGTGAAAATAAAATAACGTGTGTGCATTGTATGTGCATGTGCATGGTAATAAAAAATAAATAATAATGCATGTGCATGTGCATGTGCATGTGCATGAGATGATAATATTAATAATAATAGTAATAATAATAATAACAACAACAATAACAACAATGCATGTGATAATAGAATAACGCACGTGCATTGCATGTGCATTCCTTGATAATAAATAATAACTCATAGCGCACGTGATGATAATAATAACAACAATAGTAATATTAATAATAATAACGCATGTGATAATATAATAACGCACGTGTATTGAATGTGTGTGTGTATGGTAATAAATAATAACGCACATGATTTTGCATTTTCATTTGATGATAATAACAATAATAACAAGAATAGTAATAATAACAATTACAATAAGAATTCATGTGATAATAGAATAATGTAGGTGCATTGCGTGTGCGCATGCATGGTAATAAATAATAACAGACATGCATGTGAATTTGCATGTGATGATAATAATAATAATAACAACAACAACAACATATGAACATGCATCGAAATAAATAATAAATAATATATAATAAATAATAACGCATGTCCATCTGCATTTGCATGTGATGATAATAATAATAGTAATAACAATAATGATAAATATAATAATTATAATTATAATAGTGATAATGATAATAATGATAATATTAATATGTGTGATAGTAGAATAACACACATCCTAACAAACCCTAACAAACCCTAACAACCACTAATAACCCCTAAGAACCACTAATAAACCCAAATAACACCTGAAACCCACTATTAAACCGTAAAACCATAATAAACACTAATAAATCAAAATAACCTGTAATAAACCCTAAAAACCCTATTAGACTCTAATAAACATTACAAAATCCCTAAAACCCATAATATACAATAAAAAACACTATTGAACCATAATAAATCCTAATAAGCACTAAAAACCCAAACAAACCCAACAAAACACTACAAAACCCGCCAAATAATAGCCTACAGAACCCTACAACCCGCTAATAAAAAACTAACAAACCCTAATAACCCCATAATAAATTGTAACTAACCCTAACAACCCTAAATAAAATCGTAACAAATCCTAACAATGGAAAATAAATCTTAACAAACTTAAACAAACCATAACAAACCCTTAATAAACCGCAATAAACCCTAAAAAATCATAATAATCCCTATTAAATTGTAATAAACACAAATACGTGTTAATAAACCCTAATAAATAAAATAAACCCTAAGAAACCCTAATAAATCCTAAATAACCCTAAAAATGGTTGATAAACCCTTGAAAAAGCTATTAATGCCGACAAAATCCCAATAAAACCCTAATATACAATAAAATGCTAATAAACCGTAAAAATCCTAAAGAACACTAATAAACCCTAAGAACCCTAATAAACTCTAAAGAACACTAAAAACCCTAAAGAACCCAAAAAAAGATAAAACACATTACATAAACCATAAAACCCACTAAAATACCCAGACAAACCCTAAAACAAAATAAAAACCCCTAACAACCTCTATCAATCCCGAAAAAACAAATAAATCCTTTAAACCCCCAAAAAACCATTGAAACACCATCAAATACCATAAAAACCATAAAGACCCGTTAACAACCCTTAAAAACCCTAAAAACCACTACAAACCATAAACAACCATTAAATCCCTAAAAAGTCATGAAATAGATACATAAACCCAAACAACCTTACATAAACCCTAAAAATGAATCATAAACCCAAAAAACACAACATAAACACAAAAAATGTAACATAATCCCAAAAGCACTACATAAACCCTAGAACAGTAACATTGACCCTAAACAATGCAACATAAACATTAAAAAAGCTACATAAAAACTAAAAACACAACATAAACCCTAAAAACAAAACATAAACCCTAAAAACACTACATGAACCATAAAAACGTTAGATAGACCCTAAAAATGCAGCATAAACACTAAATCACCCCTAAAACGCTACATAAACCCAGAAAATGCAACATAAACCCTAAAAAATGCTACATAAAACCTAAACCCTTAACACGCTACATAAAACCAAAAACATTACATAAACCCTGAAAAATGATACATAAAACCTAAATCCACAAACTAACCTGTAAAAGTGTACATAAACACTAAAAATGCTACATAAACTCGAACAATGCTACACAAACACTAAAAAATGCTACAAAAACCCAAAATATGATTCAAACCCCACAAAAATATTAAACCCTAATATACCATAATATAAAAAATTATACCCTAATAAATCCCTAATAAACACTAATAATCCCTAAAAAGGCATTATAATCCCTAAAAACCCTAAGAGACTCAACTCAACCCTAATAAAACCCCAAAAATACCTAATAAACCCTAATAAATGATAATAAAATATAATAAACCTTAAAACACGTTAAAAAAACCTAAAAACCCTGACCAACCCTAATAGACACTAATTAACACTAATAAACCATAATAAACCCCAAAAAACCCCCTAAAATCCCTAATAAATCGTAAATAAATCCAAATAAACCCTACTCAACCCTGACAAACCTTAACACGTCATAATGACCCCTAATAAAACGCTACAAAACCCAAATAATGAAAACAAACAATAGTATACCTTAAAAAATCCCTAGAAACCTAGATAAACTCTAATATAACCTAATAAACCCTAAAAATGCTCACAAATAATAAAAACATGCTATATTACCTAAAAAGACCTAAAAACACTAATATAAGCTAATAAAGACAAAAAAACACTAATTTACCTTAAAAATCCCTAGAAACCATAATAAACCATAATAAACTGTAATATAACCTAAGAAACCCTAAAAATGCTCACAAACAAAAACAAAATGCTCACAATCAATAAAAAAGGATATATTATCTAAAAATACTTAACTAACACGAATATAACATAAAAAAACTAATAAACCCCTAACAAATCCTAATAAACCCTTAAAATCCCTAATACACTCTAATAAAAACAAATAAACCCTAATAAAACCAAAATAAAACCCTAAAAATACCTTCCCAACCCTAATAAACCTTGACACACCATAAAAAAACCTAATAAAACCCAAAAAACCCCCAATAAACAAAAAAACACAAACAAACCATTAAAAATCCCTAGAAACCCTAATAAACCATAATAAATTCTAATAAAACCTAATAAACCATAAAAAAATCTCAGAAACACTAAAAACACGCTAATAAAACCTAAAACGTCCTAAACACCCCTCATATATATTAACAAAAACTAAAAAACACTCATATACCCTAATAAAAACACTAACAAACCCTAGTAAACCCTACAAATCCCTAACAAATCATAATATACACTACTCAACCCTAATAAACCCTAATAAAACCTTAATTATACCTATATAACCCTAAAAAAAGACTAAAAATATCTACTCAATCCTAATAAACCGTAACACACTATAATAAACAATAATAAACCCCACTAAACCCTAAAAAATGCAGATATACCATTAAAAAGCCCTAAAACCCCTAATAAATTCAAAAAAACCTAAAAAAGCTTAGAAGAACTAATAAACCCTAATAAACACTACTAAACCCTAAAAACCCTAATATACCCTCTTAAAAATTAATAAACCATAATGAATGATAATAAACCCTAATAAATCCTAAACATACCCAAATATACCATAATATACCATAATATAACTAAATTAACCCAACTCAATCCTAATAGAACCCTAAAAATACCTAATAAACCTTAACACACCATAATAAACCCTAATAATATCCTAATAACCCCCACCAAACCCTAAAAAACTCTAATATACCATTAAAAACCCTAAACCCTAACAAACCATAATAAATGTTAATAACACCTAAAAAATTCAAAAAAAATGCTTGTAAACCCTAAAAATACCTCTAATAATAATAATAGTAATAACGCACGTGCATGTGTATACGCATGTGCATGGTTTAAATAATAAATCATAACGCACGTGCATGTGCACATGCCTGCGCATTTGCATGTGAATGATATTAAATAAAAAATTATTAATAATAACGCATGTGAATTACATGTGTATGTGCATGGTCATGTGAATGATATTAAATAATAAATAATAATGGAAAACCAAATGCATGTCCATGTGCATGTGCATGTGCATGTGCATGGTTATAAACAATAAATAATAACCAAGTCCACATGAATGTGCATTTGAATTTGAATGATAATAAATAATAAATAATAACACATGTGATAATAGAATAAGGCACATGCATTGCGTGTGCACGTGCGTGAGAATAAATAATAATAACACATGTGATAATAGAATTACGCAAGTGCATTTAATTTTCATGTGCATGATAATAAATAATATAAAATAATGTACGTGCATGTGAATTTAAAAGTAATGATAATGATAATGACACCTGCATGTGCATGGTAATAAATAATAAATTACAACGCACGTGCATGTGCATTTGGATTTGATGATATAAAAAATAATAATAACAATAGTAGGAGTAGTAGTAATAATAATAATAATATAATAACGCAAGTGAATTTCATGTGCATGTGCATAGTAGTAAATAATAAATAAATAATAATAAATAAGAATGCACATGCATGGGCATGTGCATTTACATTTGATGATAATATTAATAATACTAATTGTAATAATAAAAATAATAACAAGGCACATTCATGTGAATTTTCATGTGATAATGATAATAATAAATATAATGATAATAATAATAATAATAATAATAATAATTGTGATAATAATAACAATAAAAGAATAATACAAGTGCATTTCATATCCACATGCATGGTAATAAATAATAAATAATAACGCACATGCATCTACATTTGCATGTGATGATAGTAATAATAACAGCAGTTGTAATAATAGTAGTAGTGGTGGTGATAAAAGTAGTAGTACCAATGCATGTGATAATAGAATATTTCATGTGCATTACGTGTGCACGTGCATGGTAATAAATAATGATACACGAGCATTGCATTTGCATGCGATGATGATGATGATGATGATGATGATGATGATGATGATGATATTATTATTAACAATAACAACACATGTGATAATATAATAATGTGCGTACATTGAAATTATGTGTAGGTGCATTTTCATGTTATGATAATAACAATAACAAGAACAATAACAACAACCACAATAATAATAATAACAATAATAATAACAACGCATATGATAATAAAATAACATGTGTGCATTTCATGTGCACGTGCATGGTTATAAAAATATAATAATAATGCATGTGAATTTGCATGTGCATGTGGATGAGATAAAGATAATAATAATAATAACAGTAATAATAAGTTATAGTTGTTTGAAAAAAAAGCAAACAAGGCAAAAATTCTAGAAATAGGGTCTTGAAAAACCTAACAAATCACAGAGTCATCGAAAATGAAATAACTTCTTCTTCAGGTTTCCATTTCTGCTCCGTGAATTGTCAAACTGAATCTCATGGAATTAACTATGATAAAAATAGTTGCTGGAGGCCGAACAAACACACAGATCAGATGTTATGACCGTTTTAAGAAAAATTTGATAGGGATCCGTAAATAGAAATCGAATTTTGGAGGCCTTTTGATGGGTTTCTGGGATTTTAGGGTCTCAAACATTACTTGAACTATGTTCAAGTAAACCTTTTGCATAGATCTCTTCACTGATTTTGATTAGATATGTGGTAGAGCTCAAACGGACAACCAGAGCAAAAGTTATGGCCGTTTGAAGTTGGACTTTTTTTTGGAGAGGTATAACTAATATATCTTATTTTTGTTTGATCTTCTCATTGTTTCTACTAAACATGGTCCTCTCTCATCTCACGAGCTTCGATTTGACTAGTCACAACGCTCAAACGGACACCTGAAAGAGAAGTTATGCCCATTTTAGTGAGTTGCGGTATTCTTAGGTTTTTAGGCCCTATGGGAGTTTCTTAATTTAAAATGGCAATAACTTCTTCTACGTGTGTTCATTTTGGCTCTAACACATATCAAATCCAAGATTGTGAAATGATACACACTCTAGTAACCACTAGAACCCTTTCTGACATTCATCAAACCCCAAAAAGACACAAAATCCATTTGGAAGGTCAAAATATTGTCTTCTGGTGTCCGTTTGGCCTCTACCACATATCAAATTGAATCTTGCGACTATAACTACACTCTTATAACCCATAAAGAACCTTCTCACATCCTTGAAGGCCCAAAAATGTACATAAACCCTCCAAAAGTCCATAACTTCTACTCTAGGAGTCCTTTTTTCCCCTACCATATATCAAATCGAATCTTTTGACTATATCTACACATCTATGACCAATAAGAACACCTTATCACGTTCATAAAGTCCAAAAAGGTCCTCAATCCCTCCAAATGACCACAACTTCTACTCTGGGTGTCTGTTTCACCTCTACCACATATCAAATTGAAGCTTGCAACTAGCTCTAAAGATCTCTGACAACCACGAACAACTAAATACCCCTAACAAACCATGAATAACCCAATAAACACTAAAATCCTTTAAATCAATGAAAACCCCTGAAAAACCCTAACAAACACTAAGAAACCCTAACAAACCCCAAAAAACCCTAAAAAAATAACAAACCCTAAAAAGTCTAAAAAGTCTAACAAGCACTAACAAACCACAAGAAGCACTAAGAAACAACACTAAACCCAAAAAACCCTGAAGAAACCCTAAAAACCCCCTAAGAGACCATAAGAAACCCTAACGAAACCCTAAAACCCCTAACAAAACCCTAAGCAAACCTAAGAAAAATAATAACACACCCTTAGAAACCCTAACACTCCCTTTGAAACCCTAACACATCCTTAGAAACCCTAGAACACACTTATAAACCCCAAAAAGCCCATAGAAACCCTAACCCAACCTTAGAAACCCTTAGAAACCATAACAAGCCCTTAGAAACCCTAACCCGCCCATTAAAACCCTATCCCACCCTTAGAAACCCAAACACACCCTTAGAAACCCTAACAGACCCTTAAACACCCTAAATCACTCTAATAAGCACAAATAAATCCTAACAAACCCTACCAACCAATAATAAACCATAATAAACCCTAATAAACACTAATAAATCGTAATAAACCTTAAAAACCCTATTAGACCCCAATAAAAACTAAAAAATACCTAAAAACCCAAATATACAACAAAAATGGTATTAAACCATTAAAAATTCAAATATTCATAAGAAACCCCTAACAAACTCGGCAAAACTTGACAAAACCCTAAAAAAATCCTCAAAAACCCAAAAAACCCAAAAACCATAAAAAACCACAAAAAACCCTAAAACCCCTAAAAAATCCTAAAAACAAAAAAAAACCCTAAAAACCCTAAAACACCTACAAAACCACAAAAAACCAGAAAAAATAAAAAAAAATACCCTAAAACCCATAAAATGCTATAAAACCCTAAAACCCTAAAAATGCCTAAGAAAACCCTAACCATCGCTAGGAAATCCTTAAAAACCCTAAACCCCCCTATAAAACCCTAAAAACCTCAAAAGAAAACCAAATACACCATAAAGAACCATAAAGAACCCTAAAATTCCTAAAGAACCACTAGAGCCACTAACAACGCTACATAAACCCTAACAAAGCATAAGAAATCCAAACACGCCCATAAAACCCAAAAAAACGCATAAACCCCAAACATTTCAAACAAACCCTAAAAACCCTAACAAAACCTAACAAGCCCTAAAAACCACTAATAACCCCTAAGAACCACTAATAAACCCTAATAACCCCTAAAACCCACTATTAAACTCTAAAAACCCTAATAAACCCTAATAAATCATAATAACCTTTAATAAACCCTAAAAAACTTTATTAGACCCTAATAAATGCTACAGATGCTATAAAACTCATAATATACAATAAAAAACACTATTAAACCATAATAAACTCAAATAATCACTAAAAACCATAACACACCCGACAAAACGCTATAAAAACCTCCAAATAATATCCTACAAAACCATAAAACCCACTAATAGACACTAACAAACACTAATAACCCCAAAATAAATCATAACAAACCCTAACAACCCCAAATAAATCATAACAAATCCTAACGACGCCAAGTAAATCATAACAAACTAAAAAAAGTATAAATAACCACTAATAAACCGCAATAAACCCTAACAAATCATAATAAACCCTAATAAATCGTAATAAACCCAAATACACGTTACTAAACCCTAATAAATAAAATAAACTGTAATAAACCCTAAAAATCCTAAATAACCCTAAAAAGGTTGATAAACCCTCGAAAAAGCTAATAATGCCTACAAAAGCCCAATAAAACCCTAATATACAATAAAAAATTATAATAAACTGTAACAAATCCTAAAGTACACTAATAAACCCTAAAGAACCCTAATATGCCCTCAAGAACCATATTGAACTCTAAATAATAATAAAAACCCCTAAAGAACCCAAAAAATGGTAAAACACATTATATAAACCCTAAGAATCGCTACAATACCCAAACAAACCCTAAAACACAGAAAAAAACTCTAACAACCCCTTTCAATCCCCAAAAAAAATAAACCAACAAACCCCCCAAAAACCATTAAAAATCCATCAGATACCATAAAAAACCATAAACACCTATTAACATCCCTTAAAAAACCTAAAAACACTACAAACCATAAACCATTAAAACCATAAAAAAAGTCTTCAAATACATACATAACCCTAAAAACGTTACATAATCCCTAAAAAATGCAACAAAAACCCTAAAAATGCATCATGAACCAAAAGACACAACATAAACCCATAAAATGCTACATAAACCCTAAAATCCCTACATAAATCCTAGAACTATAACATAAACCCAAAAATACAGAACATAAACCCTAAAAACGCAACATAAACATTAAAAAATGCTACATAAAACCTAAAACAAAATATAAACCCTAAAAACACTAAATGAACCCTAATAACGTTACATAAACCCTAAAAAATGCAACATAAATGCTACATCACCCCTAAAAATGCTACATAAACCTAGAAAATACAACATAAACCCTAAAAATTGCGACATAAAACCTAAACCCTAAACACGCTACATAAACCCTAAAAACGTTACATAAACCCTAAAATGATACATAAATCCTAAATCCGCTAACTAAACCCTAAAAATGCAACACAAACACTAAAAATTCTATATAAAATCTAACAACGGTACACAAACCCTAATAAATGCTACAAAACCCTAAAGACGCTTCAAACCCCTCAAAAATATTATACCCTAATATACAATAATATAAAAAATTAAATCCTAATAAACACCTAATAAACCCCTAATAAACTCTAATAATCCCTAAAACACATTATAATCCCTAAAACCCTAAGAAACTCTACTCAACTATAACAAAACCCCAAAAATACTTAATAAACTCTAATAAATTATAATAAAACCTAAAAAACCCTAAAAACACATTAATAAAACCTAAACAACCCTAACCAACCCTAATAGATAATAATAAACACTAATAAACACTAATAAACCCCCAAAAAACCCTAAAATTCCTAATAAACCATAAATAAATCCAAATAAACCCTACTCAACCTTAACAAACCTTAACATGCCATAATAACTCCTAATAAAACTCTACAAAACCCTAATAAAGATAAAATGCTAGAATACCAAAAAAAATCCATAGAAACCCGGATAAACTCTAATATAACCTAATAAACCCTAAAAACGCTCACAAACAATATAAAAATGATAACAAACAATAAAAACGCACTATATTACTAAAAAGACCTAAAAAGACTAATATAAAATAATAAAGACAAAAATTGCTAATATACCATAAAAATCCCTAGAAACCCTAGAAACCCATAATAAAATCTAATATAACCTAAGAAACCCTAAAAACACTCACAAACAAAAACAACGCTCACAGACATTAAAATCACGTTATATTGTCTAAAACGACCTAACAAACAATAATATAACCTAATAAAACAAAAAAACTAATAAACCCCTAACAAATCCTAATATACCCTAAATATCCCTAATAAACACTAATAAAAACAAATGAACCCTAATAAAACCCTAATAAACCCCTAAAAATACCTTCTCAACCCTAATTAACCTTGGAACACCATAAAAAACCGAATAAAACCCAACTAAACTCCAATAAACAAAAAAATGCAATCAAACCATTATAAAACCAAAGAAACCCTAATAAACCATAATAAATTCAAATAAAATCTAATAAACCATTAAAAATGCTCACAAACACTAAAAACACTCTAATAAAACCTAAAAAGTCATAACAACCCCTCATATATATTAACAAAAACTAAAAAACACTCATATACCCTAATAAAAACACTAACAAACCCTAGTAAACCCTAAAAATCCCTAACAAACCCTGATAAATTGTACTCAATCATAATAAAACATTAAAGATACCGACTCAACCCTAATAAAACCTTAAAACTACCTAATAAACCCTAATAAACCTTAACACACCATAATAAATCATAATAAACCCCACTAAACCCTAAAAAAAGAAATATACCATTGAAAAGCCCTAAAACCCCTAATAAATGCTAATAAAACTTGACAAAGTATAAAAGCGCTAATAAACTCGAATAAACACTACTAAACACTACAAAACCCTAATATACCATCTTAAAATTAATAAACCATAATGAACCATAATAAACCCTAATAAATCCTAAACATACCCAAATATACCATCATAAAATATAATATACCCTAATAAACCCAACTCAATCATAATAAATCCCTTAAAATACCTAATAATCCCTAATAAAACTTGACACACCATAATAAACCCTAATAAAATCCTAATAACCCCCACCAAAACCTAGAAAATGCTAATATACCATTCAAAAACCCTAAATCCCTAACAAACCACAATAAATGTTAATAACACCTAAAAATCATAAAAAATTATAGTAAACCATAAAAATACCTCTAATAATAATAGTAGTAATACTGCACGTGCATGTGAATATGAATGTGCATGTTTAAAATAAATAATCATAATGCACGTGCATGTGCATATGCATGCACATTTCCATGTGAATGATAATAAATAATAAATTATAAATTATAACGCATGTGAATTGCATGTGTATGTGCATGTGCATGTGAATGATAATAAACAATAACGCACATCCGAGTGCATGTGTATGTGCATGTGCAGGTGAATGTGCATGGTAGTAAACAATAAATAATAACAAAGTCCACATGAATGTGCATTTGCATGTGAATGATAATAAATAATAAATAATAACACATGTGATAATAGAATAACACAACTGCATTGCATGTTCACGTGCATGAGAATAAATAATAATAACCAATGTGATAATAGAATAACTCAAGTACATTGCATTTTCATGTTCATGGTCATTAATAATATATAATAAGGCACGTGTATGTGCGTTTTCATGTAATTATAATGATAATGACGCATGCACATGCATGGTAATAAATAATAAATAACAACGCACGTGCACGTGCATTTATATTTGATGGTACAAACAATAACAACAACAATTATAATAATAATAGAATAACGAAAGTGCATTGCATGTGCACGTGCATTGTAGTAAATAATAAATAACAGCACACATGCATGTGGATTTTCATGTGATAATGATAATTATAATGATAATGATAATAATAATAATAATAATAATAATAATAACTGTGATAATAATAATAATAATAAAAGAATAATACAAGTGCATTGCATATGCACGTGCATGGTGATAAATAATAAATAATAACGCATGTGCATCTGCATTTGGATGTGACGATAATAATAATAACAGTAGTAGTTGTAGTAGTGATAATAATAGTAGTACCAATGTATGTGATAATAGAATATTTCATGTGCATTACGTGTTCACGTGCATGGTAATAAATTATAACACCCGTGCATTAAATTTTCATGGTATGATGATGATGATAGTAATAATAATAATAATATTATTATTATTATTATTATTATTAACAACACATGTGATAATAGAATAAGGCACATGCATTGAATGTGCGTGTTTATGTATTTGCATGTGCATTTGCATGTGCTGATAATAACAACAACAACCACACCACCACCACCAACAACAACCATAATAATAATAATAAGAATAAGAATAACAATGTATGTGATAATAAAATAATCGGTGTTCATTGAATGTGCACTTGCATGGTAATAAAAAATAAATAATAATGCACTTGCATGTGCATGTGCATGTGCATGAGATGATAGTAATAATAATAATAACAGTAATAACAATAATAATAATAACAACCACGCATCTGATAGGAGAATAACACACATGCATTGCATGTGCAATGTATGATAACAAATCATAACTCATAGCACACGTGATGATAATGATAACAATAATAGTAATATTGATAATAATAGTGCATGTGATAATAGAATAACGCACATGTATTGAATGTGTGTGTGTATGGAAATAAATTATTACACACGTGCATTTTCATTTTCATTTGATGATAATAACAATAATAACAATAATAGTAATAATATCAATAACAATAAAAATGCATGTGATAATAGAATAATGTAGGTGCATTGCATGTGCGCGTGCATGGTAATAAATAATAACAGACATGCATGTTCATTTGCATCTAATGATTATAATAATAGTAGTAGTAGTAATAATAATAACAACAACAACAACAACAATATATGTACGTGCATGGAAATAAATAATACATAATAAATAATAACACATGTGCATCTGCATTTTCCTGTGACGATAATAATAATAATTATAGTAATAACCATAATGATAATTATAATACTAATAATGATAGTAATGATAATAATGATAATGATAATAATAATGCGTGTTATAATAGAATAACACACGTCCTGACAAACCCTAACAAAACCTAACAAACCCTAACAACCACTAATAACCCCTAAGAACCGCTAATAAGCCCAAATAAAACCTAAAACCCGCTATTAAACTGTAAAACCATAAAAAATACTAATAAATAATATTAACCTCTAATAAACCCTAAAAATCCCTATTAGACTCTAATAAAAGATATAAAAGCCCTAAAACCCCTAATATTCAAATAAAACACTATTGAACCATAATAAATCCAAATAATCACTAAACCCCTAAGAAACCTGACAAAACACTACAAAACCTGCCAAATGATAGCCTACCAAACCCTACAACCCGCTAATAAACCCTAAAAAACCCTAATAACACCATAATAAATCGTAATAAACCCTAACAACCCCAAATAAATCTTGAAAAATCCTAACAACATGAAAACAATCGCAACAAACTGAAACAAACCATAACAAACCCCTAATAAATAGTAATAAACCCTAAAAAATCATAATAAACCCTAATAAATCGTAATAAACTCCAATACAAGTTAATAAACCCTAATAAATAAACTAAACCCTATGAAACCCTAATAAATCATAAATAACCCAAAAAAAGATGATAAACCCTAGAAAATGCTATTAATGCCTACAAAATCCCAATAAACCCTAATATACAATAAAAAACGCTAATAAACCATAAAAAATCCTAAAAAACACTAATAAACCATGAAGAATGCTAATAAACCCTAAAGAACCATAATAAACTCTAAAGAACACTAAAAAACCCTAAAGAACCCAAAAAATGCTAAAACACATTACATAAACCCTAAAAAGCGCTATAATACACAAACAAACCCTAAAACACACTAAAACCCTAACAATCCCTATCAATCCCTAAAAAACAAATAAACCCTTAAAACCCCCCAAAAAAACCATTGAAAACCCATCAAATACCATAAACACCATAAACACCCGTTAACAACCCTTAAAAACCCTAAAAAGCACTAAAAACCATAAAAAACAATTAAAACCCTAAAAAAGGCAACAAATAGATACAGAAACCCAAAAAACATTATATAAACCTCAAAAATGCAACATAAACCCTAAAATGCAACATAAACCAAAAAACTGCAACATAAACCCAAAAAACACAATATGAACCCAAAAAGCACTACATAAACCCTAGAACCATAACATAAACCCTAAACAACGCAACATAAACATTAATAAAATGCTAAATACAACCTAAAACACAACATAAACCCTAAAAAATTACATGAACTATAAAACTGTTACATAAACCCTAAAAAATGCAACATAACGGCTACATCACCCCAAAAACCGCTACATAAACCCAGAAAATACAACATAAAACCTAAAAATGCGACATAAAACCTAATCCCTAAACATGCTACATAAACCCTAAAAACGTTACATAAACCCAAAAAATGATACATAAAACCTAAAACTGCTAACAAAACACTAAAAGTGCTACATAAACACTAAAAATGCTACATAAACTCAAATATCGCTATACAAACACTAAAAAATGCTATAAAAACCCTAAAGGCGTTTCAAAACCTTCAAAAATATTAAACCCTAATATACCATAATATAAAAAATTAAACCCTAATAAACCCCTAATAAACTCTATTAATCCCTAAAAAAGCCTTATAATCCCTAAAATCTCTAAGAGACTCTACTCAACCCTAATAAAACCCCAAAAATACCTAATAAACCCTAAAAACACGTTAAGAAAACCTAAACAACCCTAACCAACCCTAATAGACACAAATTAACACTAATAAACCATAATAAACCCCAAAAAACTCTAAAAATCCCTAATAAACCATAAATAAATCCAAATAAACCCTACTCAACCCTAACAAACCTTAACACACCATAATGACCCCTAATAAAACCCTACAAAACCCAAATAAGGAAAACAAAAACTAGTATACCTTATAAAATCCCAAGAAACCTAGATAAACTCTAATATAGCCTAATAAACCCTAAAAATGTTCACAAACAATAAAAACATGCTATATTACCTAAAAAGACCTATAAACAATAATATAACCTAATAAAGACAAAAAACACTAATATAACTTAAAAATCCCTAGAAACCATAATAAACCATAATAAACTCTAATATAACCAAAGAAACCCTAAAAAAGCTCAGAAACAAAAACAAAATGCTCACAAACAATAAAAAATGCTATATTATCTAAAAATACAAAACAAACACAAATATAACCTAATAAAAAAAGTAATAAACCCCTAACAAACCCTAATAAACCCTAAAAATCCCTAATAAACTCTAATAAAAAATAATAAACCATAATAAAACCATAATAAAACCCTAAAAATACCTTCTCAACCCTAATAAACCTTGACACACCATAACACAACCTAATAAAACCCCACTAAACCCCCAATGAACAAAAAAACGCAAACAAACCATTAAAAAGCCCTAGAAACCCTAATAAACCATAATAAATTCTAATAAAACCAAATAAACCATAAAAAATGCCCAGAAACACTAAAAACACACTAATACAACCTAAAAAGTCCTACCAAACCCTCATACATATTAATAAAAACTAAAAAACACTCATATACCCTAATAAAAACACCAACAAACCCTAGTGAAGCCTAAAAATCTATAACAAACCCTAATATACACTACTTAACCCTAATAAACCCTAATAAAACTCTAAAGATACATACTTAACCCTAATAAAACACTAAAAATACCTAATCAATCCTAATAAAACGTACCACACTATAATAAACCATAATAAACCCCACTAAACCCTAAAAAATGAAAATATACCATTAAAAAGCCCTAAAACCCCTAATAAATTCTAAAAAAACCTACCAAAGCTTAAAAGAACTAATAAACTGTAATAAACACTACTAAACCCTAAAAAAGCCCTAATATACCCTCTTAAAAATTAATAAACCATAATGAATGATAATAAACCCTAATAAATCCTAAACATACCCAAATATACCACAATATACAATAATATAACCTAATGAACCCAACTCAATCCTAATAGAACCCAAAAATTACCTAATAAACCTTAACACACCATAATAAACCATAATAAAATCCTAATAACCCCCACCAAACCCTAAAAAACGCTAATATACCATTAAAAACCCTAAAACCCTAACAAACCATAATAAATGTTAATAACACCTAAAAATTCAAAAAAATGCTAGTAAACCCTAAAAATACCTCTAATAATAATAACAGTAATAATGCATGTGAATGTGTATACGCATGTGCATGGTTTAAATAATAAATCCTAATGCACATTCATGTGAAAATGCCTGCACATTTTCATGTGAATGATAGTAAATAATAAATTATAAATAATAACGCATGTGAATTACATGTGTATGTGCATGTGCATGTGAATGATAATAAATAATAAATAATAATGTACTACCAAATGCATGTGCATGTGCATGTGCATGGTTATTAACAATAAATAATAACCAAGTCCACATGAATGTGAATTTTCATTTGAATGATAATAAAAAATAAATAATAACACATGTGATAATAGAATAATGCACGTGCATTGCGCATGCACATGCATGAGAATAAATAATAATAACACATGTGATAATAGAATAACGCAAGTGCATTGCATTTTCATGTGCATGATAATAAATAATATATAATAATGCACATGCATGTGCATTTACATGTAATGATAATGATAATGATGCATGCATGTGCATGGCAATAAATAATAAATTACAACGCACGTGCATGTGCATTTGGATTTGATGATACAAACAATAATAATAATAATAAGAGTAGTAGTAGTAGTAGAAATAATAATAATAATAGAATAACGCAAGTGAATTTTATGTCCACCTGTATAGTAGTAAATAATATATAAATAATAATTAATAAGAATGCACATGCATGTGCATGTGCATTTACATTTGATGATTATATTAATAATATTAATTGTAATAATAAAAATAATAACGCATGCACGTGCATGGTAATAAATAATAAATAAAAATGCACATGCATGTGAATATTCATGTGATAATGATAATAACAAAGATAATGATAATAATAATAATAATAATAATTGTGATAATAATAATAATAATAAAAGAATAATACAAGTGCATTGCATATCCACGTGCATGGTAATAAATAATAAATAATAACGCACGTGCATCTACATTTCCATGTGATGATAGTAATAATAAAATCAGTAGTAATAATAGTAGTAGTGGTGATGATAATAGTAGTAGTACCAATGCATGTGATAATAGAATATTTCATGTGCATTACGTGTGCACGTGCATGGTAATAAATAATTATACACGTGCATTGCATTTTCCTGCGATGATGATGATGATGATGATGATGATAATTATAATAATAATATTATTATTAACAATAACAACGCATGTGATAATAGAATAATGTGCGTACATTGAAATTACATGTATCTGCATCTGTATGTGCATTTTCATGTGATTATAATAAAAATAAAAATAAAAATAACAACAACCACAATAATAATAATAACAATAATAACAACAACGCATGTGATAATAAAATAACGTGTGTGCATTGCATGTGCACGTGCATGGTAAAAGAAATATAATAATAACGCATGTGCATTTGCATGTTCATGTGGATGAGATGAATATAATAATAATAATAACAGTAATAATAATTTATAGTTCTTTGAAAAAAAGCAGACAAGGTAAAAAAGCTAGAAATGGGGTCTCGAAAAACCTAACAAATCACAGAGTCATTGAAAATGGTATAACTTCTTCTTCGGGTGTCCATTTCTGCTCCATGAATTTTCGAACTGAATCTCATGGAATGAACTACGATAAAAAAGTTGTTGGAGGCCAAACAGACACAAAAATCAGAAGTTCTTACCATTTTAAGAAAAATTTGAAAGGGATCCGTACATAGAAATCGAGTTTTGGAGGACTTTTGATGGGTTTCTGGTATTTTAGGGTCTCAAACATGACTTTAACTCTATTCAAGTCATCCTTCTACGTAGATATCTTAGATTTTTTTGATTTGATATGTGGTAGAGCTCAAACGGACAACCAGAGTGAAAGGTATGGTCGTTTGAAGTTGGATTTTTTTGGAGTGGTATAACTTATATATCTTATATTTCCTTGATATTATAATAGTTTCTATTAAAATTGGTCCTCATTCATCTCACGAGATTCAATTTGACAGGTCATAATGCTCAAATGGACACCCGAAGGAGAATTTATTCCTATTTTAGTGAGTTGCAAGTTTCTTAGGTTGTTAGGCGCTAGGAGAGTTGCTCAATTTAAAATGACAATAACTTCTGCTACGTGTGTTCATTTTGGTTCTACCACATATCAAATCGAAGATTGTGAAATGATACACAATCTAGTAACCACTGGAACCCTTTCTGACATTCTCCAAACCCCCAAAAGACCCAAAATCCATTTGGAAGATCAAAATATTGGCTTCTGGTGTCCGTTTGGCTTCTACCACATATCAAATCGAAGCTTGCGACTAGACCTACACTCTTATAACCCCTGAATAACATTCTCACATATTTGAAGGCCCAAAAATGTACTTAAACCCTCCAAAAGACAATAACTTCTACTCTAGGAGACTATTTTTCATCTACAATATATCAAATCGAAGCATTTGACTATATCTACACATCTATGACCAATAGAAACACCTTATCACGTTCTTAAAGTCCCAAAAGGTCCTCAAGTCCTCCAAATGAACATAACTTCTACTCTAGGTGTCTGTTTCACCTCTACCACATATCAAATTGAAGCTTGCGACTAGCTCTACACATCTCTGACAACCATGAACAACTAAATACCCCTAACAATCCATGAATAACCCAATAAACACTAAAATCCATTAAATCCATGAAAAACCCTAACAAACCCTAACAAACAATAACACACACTAACAAACCCTAACAAACCCTAACAAACCCCAAAAAACCCTAAAAACATAACAAACCCTAAAACAACTAAAAAGTCTAACAAGCACTAACAACCCCCAAGAAGCACTAAGAAACAATAATAAACCCAAAAAACCAGAAGAAACCCTAAAAACCCCATAAGGGACCACAAGAAACCCTAAAGAAACCCTTAAACCCTAAAAAAACCATAAGAAAACCTAAAAAAAATACTAACACGCCCTTAGAAACCCTTACACTCCCTTAGAAACCCTAACACAACCATAGAAGCCCTAACACACACTTATAAACCCCAAAAAAACCCATTGAAACCCTAAAACAACATTAGAAACCCTTAGAAACCACATCAATCCCTTAGAAACCCTAACCCACCCATAAAAACCCTAACCCACCCTTAGAAACCCAAACACACCCTTAGAAACCCTAATAGACCCTTAAACACCCTAAATCACACAAATAAGCACTAATAAATCCAAACAAACCCTACTGACCAATAATAAACCCTAATAAACACTAAAGCCCACTACTAAACCCTAATAAACACTAATAAATCGTAATAAACCTTAAAAACCCTATTAGACCCCAATAAAAGCTAAAAAATACCTAAAACCCCAAATATACAATAAAAATGGTATTAAACCATTAAAAACGCAAATATTCACAAGAAACACCTAACAAACTCAGAAAAACCTGACAAAACCCTAAAAACCTAGAAAACCCAAAAATGATAAAAACCATAAAAAACCCCTAAAAACCCTAAAAAATCCTAAAAACCCTAAAAACCCTAAATCCCCTTAAAACATGAAAAGGCTAGAAAACCCAGAAAAAAACTAAAAACCCTAAAAAACCACAAAAAAACCACAGAAAACACAAAAAACCCTAAAAACCCCTAAAACACAATAAAATGCTAATATACAATAAAAAATACTAATAAACTATAACAAATCCTAAAGTACACTAATAAACTCTAAAGAAACCTAATATACCCTCAATAACGATATTGAACTCCAAATAACAATAAAAACCCCTAAAGAACCCAAAAAATGCTAAAACACATTATATAAACCTAAGAATCGCTACAATACCCAAACAAACCCTAAAACACAAGAAAAACGCTAACAACCCCTATCAATCCCCAAAAAACAAATAAACCCATAAAACCCCCCAAAAGACAATAAAAATACATCAGATACCATAAAAATCATAAACACCTGTTAACAACCCTTAAAAAACCAAAAAAAAAACTAGAAACCATAAACCATTAAAACCCTAAAAAAGTCTTCAAATAGATACATAAACCCTAAAAACATTACATAAACCCTAAAAAATGCAACAAAAACCCTAAAAACGCAACATAAACCAAAAAACGCATCATAAACCAAAAAATGCTACATAAACCATAAAAGCACAACATAAATCCTAGAACTGTTACATAAACCCAAAAATACGGAACATAAACCCTAAAAACGCAACATAAACATTAAAAAATGCTACATAAAACCTAAAAACAGAAATATAAACCCTAAAATCACTACATTAACCCTAAAAACGTTACATAAACCATAAAAAATGCAACAAAAATGCTACATCACCCCTAAAAATGCGACATAAACCTAGAAAATGCAACATAAAACCTAAAAAATGCGACATAAAACCAAAACCCTAAACACGCTACATAAAACCTAAAAACGTTATATAAACCCTAAAAATGATACATAAAACCTAAATCCGCTAACTAAACCCTAAAAATGCAACATAAACACAAAAAATGCTACATAAACTCTAACAAAGATACACAAATCGTAAAAAATGATACAAAACCCTAAAGATGCTTCAAACCCCTCAAAAATATTAAAACCTGATACACCAAAATATAATAAATTAAACCCTAATAAACACCTAATAAACCCCTAATAAACTCTAATAATCTGTAAAAAAATCTTATAATCCCTAAAACCCTAAGAAACTCTACTCAACCCTAATAAAACCCCAAAAATACCTAATAAACCCTAATAAATGATAATAAAACCTAATAAACCCTAAAAACATGTTAATAAAACCTAAACAACCCTAACCAACCCTAATAGATAATCATAAACACTAATAAACCCCAAAAAACCCTAAAAAGCCCAAATAAAACATAAATAAATCCAAATAAACCCTACTCAACCCTAACAAACCTTAACACACCATAATATCTCCTAATAAAACCCTATAAAACCCTAAAAAAGATAAAATGCTAGAATGCCTTAAAAATGCCTAGAAACCCTAATAAACTCTAATATAACTTAATATACCCTAAAAATGATCACAAACAATAAAAAAACAATCACAAACAATAAAACGCGCTATATTACCTAAAAAGACCTAAAAATACTAATATAAAATAATAAGGAACAAAAAATGCTAATATACCTTAAAAATCCCTAGAAACCCTAAACAACATAATAAACTATAATATAACATAATAAACCCTAAAAACACTCACAAACAAAAAAATTCTTACAGAAATTAAAATCACATTATATTGTCTAAAACTACTTAACAAACACTAATATAACTTGATAGAACAAAAAAACTAAAAAACCCCTAACAAACCCTAATATACCCTAAAAATCCCTAATAAACACTAATAAAAACTAATGAACCCAAATAAAACCCTAATAAAACCCTAAAAATACCTTCTCAACCCTAATTAACCTTGACACACTATAAAAAAACAAAATAAAACCCAACTAAACACCAATAAACAAAAAAATGCAATCAAACCGTTATAAAACCCTAGAAAACCTAATAAACCATAAAAATTTCAAATAAAATCTAATAAACCATTAAAGATGCTCAAAAACACCAAAAACACTCTAATAAAACCTAAAAAGTCATAACAACCCCTCATATATTAAACAAAAACTAAAAAAACACTCATATACCCTAATAAAAACACAAACAAACCCTAGTAAACCCTAAAAATCCATAACAAACCCTTATAAATTGTAATCAACCATAATAAAACCTTAAAGACACCGACTCAACCCTAATAAAACCTTCAAATTACCTAATCAACCCTAATAAACATTAACACACCATAATAAATCATAATTAACCCCACTAAACACTAAAAAACATAAATATACCATTTAAAACCCCAAAAACCCCTAATAAATGCTAATAAAACATGACAAAGCTTAAAAGTGCTAATAAACTCGAATAAACAGTAATAAACACTAAAAAACCCTAATATACCCTCTTAAAAATTAATAAACCATAATGAACCATAACAAACCCTAATAAATCCTAAACATACACAAATATACCATCATAAAACATAATATACCCTAATAAACCCAACTCAATCATAATAAAACCCTTAAAATACCTAATAAACCCTAATAAAACATGACACACCATAATAAACCCTAATAAAATCCTAATAACCCCCACCAAACCCTAAAAAACGATAATATACCATTCAAAAACCCTAAAACACTAACAAACCACAATAAATGTTAATAACACCTAAAAATCCTAAAAAATGATAGTAAACCCTAAAAATACCTCTAAACATAATAGTAGTAATACCACATGTGCATGTGAATATGAATGAGAATGTTTAGAATAATAAATCATAATGCACGTGAATGTGCATATGCAAGCACATTTTCATGTGAATGATAATAAATTATAAATTATAAATTATAACGCATGTGAATTGCATGTGTATGTGCATGTGCATGTGAACGATAATAAATAATAAATAATAATGCACATCTAAGTGCATGTTCATGTGCATGTGCATGTGCATGTGCAGGTGAATGTGCATGGTAATAAACAATAAATAATAACAAAGTCCACATGAATATGCATTTGCATGTGAATGATAATAAATAATAAATAATAACACATGTTATAATATAATAACACAAGTTCATTGTCTGTGCACATGCATGAGAATAAATAATAATAACACATGTGATAATAGAATAACGCAAGTGCATTGCATTTTCATGTTCATGGTAATAAATAATATATAATAAGGCACATGAATGTGCATCTTCATGTAATGATAATGATAATGAAGCATGCACGTTCATGGTAATAAATAATAAATAACAATTCACATGCACGTGCATTTGTATTTGATGGTACAAAAAACAACAATAACAATTATAATAATAATATAATAATGCAAGTGAATTACATGTGCACATGCATAGTAGTAAATAATAAATAACAGCACACGTGCATGTGGATTTTCATGTGATAATGATAATAATAATGATAATGATAATAATAATAATAATAATAATAATTGTGATAATAATAATAATAATAATAATAATAATAATAATAATAAAAGAATAATACAAGTGCATTGCATATGCACGTGCATGGTAATAAATAATAAATAATAACACACATGCATCTACATTTGGATGTGATGATAATAATAATAACAGCAGTAGTTGTAGTAGTGATAATAATAGTAGTACCAATGCATGTGATAATAGAACATTTCATGTGCATTACGTGTGCATGTGCATGGTAATAAATAATAACACCCGCGCATTGAATTTGCATGGGATGATGATGACGATGGTAATAATAATAATAATATTATCATTATTAATAATAACGCTTGTGATAATTGAATAAGGCATGTGCATTGAATGTGCATGTTTATGTATTCGCATGTGAATTTGCATGTGATTATAATAACAATAACAACAACAACACCAACAACAACCACAATAATAATAATAACAATAATAATAACAACGTATGTGATAATAAAATAAACTGCGTGCATTGCATGTGCACATGCATGGTAATAAAAAATAAATAGTAATACATGTGCATGTGGATGAGATGATAGTAATAATAATAATAATAATAATAATAATAATAATAGTAATAACAATAATAATAATAACAACCATGCATCTGATATTAGAATAACACACATGCATTTCATGTGAAATGCATGATAACAAATCATAACTCATAGCACACGTGATGATAATAATAACAATAATAGTAATATTGTTAATAATAGCCCATGTGATAATAGAATAACGTACATGTATTGAATGTGCGCGTGTATGGAAACAAATTATCACACATGTGAATTTTCATTTTCATTTGATGATAATAACAATAATAACAATAATAATAATAATATCAATAACAATAAAAAAAACTTGTGATAATAGAATAATGTAGGTGCATTGTGTGTGCGCGTGCATGGTAATAAATAATAACAGACGTGCATGTTCATTTTCATCTGATGATGATAATAATAATAATAGTAATAATAATAACAACAACAAAAATAATAATGTATGCACGTGCATGGAAATAAATAATATGTAATAAATAATAAATAATAACACATGTGCATCTGCATTTTCATGTGACAATAATAATAATAATAATAATAGTAATAACAATAATTATAATTATAATAATGACAATGATAATAATGATAATAATGATAATGATAATAATGATAACAATAACGCGTGTGATAATAGAATAACACACATCCTAACAAATCCTAAAAAAACCTAAAAATTCCTAACAACCACTAATAACCCCTAAGAACCACTAATAAACCCAAATAACACCGGAAACATAGTATTAAACTGTAAAACCCTAATAAATACTAATAAATCATATTAACCTTTAATAAACCCTAAAGGGCCCTAGTATACTCTAATAAACAATACAAAAGCCCTAAAACCCCTAATATACAATAAAAACACTTTTGAACCATAATAAATCCTAATAATCACTAAAACCCAATGAAACCTGACAAAACACTACAAAACCTGCCAAATAATAGCCTACCAAACCCTAAAACCCACTAATAAACCCTAAAAAATCCTAATAACACCATAATAAATCCTAACAAACCCTAAAAACCCCAAATAAGTCGTAACAAATCCTAATAACGCCAAAACAATTGCAAAAAACTGAAACAAACCATAACAAACTCTTAATAAACAACAATAAACCCTAATAAATCATAATAAACCCTAATAAATTGTAATAAACTCTAATACAAGTTAATAAATGTTAATAAATTAAATAAACCCTAATAAATCATATATAACCCTACAAAGGATGATAAACCCTAGAAAAAGATATTAATTCCCACAAAAGCCCAATAAACCATAATATACAATAAAAAACACTAATAAACCATAAAAATACTAAAAAAGACTACTAATCCCTAAATAATCCTAGAAAGATATGGCGGCGCACTCTCCTGGCATTCTCTCCCTCTCGTCACGGCTCCTAAGGTCTCCTTTGGATTCCCCTGGAGAAGATGGGGCTAGATCTTCTCTCTGGCCCTCTCGGACTTGTGGGAGACTCTCGTGGAGGCGGTGGTTCGATGTTGGGTCCTTCGGTGCAGATGATTCTCTTCGACAGCTTCACATTTCCTCAGGTGCGACGACGATTTGTGCTTTCAAAGGGAGATCTGGGCGACTCCGGTCTTCAGTAGCGTTCTCGGGAAAAAGGCGGCAGGCTTTAGTGGTCCTTCCTCATTTCGGCTCTCAGCGTCTCAATCTCGCGGGGCTGAGGATGGGTCAACAGGGTCAAGGACCTCGTCATAAAAGGTTTCAGCGGCCCGGACGAAGGTGGAGAGGGATTCATTGGCAGACATGGGATCTTTGACGATGCTCGGTGTTCTGAGGCATTTCATCAGTTTGTCTGCAGTGCGGGCTCTCCGATCTACAAGTCAATGATGTGCTCTGAAGTTTCAGATCAGAGGCTTTTGCGTGGCCTGGTTTTTCTGGCGGTCTGGCTCAGTTTTGACGGTTCCTGCTCCCGGCGTGTAGCGTCTCAGATTCAGAGAGGTGTGGGAGAGATCCAATCTTTTCTTGGTGTAGCGGTGCACATCCATGGAGGGGCCCCTCAGATCTGGAGTGCGGCGGTCTTGTCGGTATTTACCGATCCTTGAAGCTGTGTGGGGAGCCTTTACTTTGGTATGGCTCGAGCTTCCAGGTAATGGTTCTGATTTCTCTTTGTGGCTCTCAACGCGGAAGCAGGTTTGCTCTTGGACTTCTTTTTTGTGGTATAATCTTGTTGCTGGTCTGGATAAGTGCTGCGTTCTGGGCTCTCTGTTTGGCTATGGTGGCTGTTTCCCGGATTGTGGTGGGATTGGATTGGTGCGGGTTTTTAGTTCTGTTCTGAGGTATTGGATGATGTCTTCTCTTGGTGTGCGGGTTTTGTGGTGCTTGTGGTGGATATTCTTGGTAGGGAGGTGCCAGCTACTGGTCTTTGTGAAGAAGGACGATGATTGCTGTATGGATGTGATGGATTCTGGTCTTTGTGAGTCTAGATACTGGTTGCTTCTTGGTGGTGAGCTGCGGAATGCTGGTGATGGCGAGGCTTGTGTTTTTTATGCTGGTGGTTTGGTGATATTGGTTGTTGGTGGTTTTCGATGCTGGTTGTTGTTTGGATGGGAGGTGCTGAAGCTGCGGTTTATAGTCATACTGCTACTGGATGTTGTTTGCTGTTTGAGTTTGGATGCTGCTCGTTGGTTAGCTGTGAGGTGCTGGATGCTGGGATACTGGATGGTGGTGGTGGCTGCTTTGCTTTGTGTGTTTTCTTTTTCATTCTTGACTTTTTTTGGGTTTTTTGTCTTGGGTCGTTAAGGGTTTTTGGGCATGGGTCGATTGACCCCTCCCCTCCCTTGTCTGCTGAGTCTCTTTTTTCCTTATAATAAATTTGGGGGGGGGGGGTCCGGAATAGCCCGACCCTCGCATCTTCTTTTCCCTAAAGAACCCTAATAAACCCTAAAGAACCATAATAAACTCTAATGAACACTAAAAAACCCTAAAGAACCCAAAAATGCTAAAACACATTACATAAACCCTAAAAACCACTACAATACCCAAACTAACCCTAAAACACAGTAAAAAACCCTAACAACCCCTATCAATACCTAAAAAACAAATAAACCCTTAAAACGCACAAAAAACCATTGAAAACCCATCAAGTACCATAAACACCATAAACACCCGTTAACAACCCTTAAAAACCCTAAAAACCAATAAAATCCATAAAAAACCATTAAAACACTAAAAAAGGCAACAAATAGATATATAAACCCAAAAAACATTACATAAACCCCAAAAATGCAACATAAACCCTAAAAACGCAACATAAACCCAAAAAACGCAACATAAACCCAAAAAAACACAATATAAACCCAAAAAGCACTACATAAACCTTAGAACCGTAACATATACCCTAAACAATGCAACATAAAGATTAAAAAATGATAAATACAACATAAAAACACAACATAAACCCTAAAAATTTACATGAACTATAAAACCATTACATAAACCCTAAAAATGAAACATAAAGGCTACATCGCCCCTAAAACCTCTACATAAACCCAGAAAATGCAACATAAACCCTAGAAAATGCTACATAAAACCTAAACCCTAAACACGCTACATAAACCCTAAAAACGTTACATAAACCCTAAAAATGATACATAAAACCTAAAACCGCTAACAAAACCCTAAAAGTGCTATATAAACACTTAAAATGCTACATAAACTCAAACAACTCTATACAACCACTAAAAAATGATACAAAAACCCTAAAGACGCTTCAAAACCTTCAAAAATATTAAACCCTAATATACCATAATATAAAAGTTATACCCTAATAAACCCCTAATAAACTCTAATAATCCCTAAAAAAGCCTTATAATCCCTAAAAACTCTAAGAGACTCTACTCAACCCTAATAAAACCCCAAAATACCTAATAAACCCTAATAAATGATCATAAAACCTAATAAACCCAAAAAACACATTAAGAAAACCTAAAAAACCTAACCAACCCTAATAGACAATAATAAACACTAATAAACTGTAATAAACCCAAAAAAAACCCTAACAATCCCTAATAAAGCATAAATAAATCCAAATAAACCCTACTCAACCCTAACTAACCTTAACACACCATAATGACCCATAATAAAACTCAACAAAACCCTAATAACGAAAAAAAAACGCTATTATTCCTTAAAACAATCCCTAGAAACCCTGATAAACACTAATATGACCTAATAAACCCTAAAAAAGTTCAAAAACAATAAAAAAATGATCACAAACAATAATAACACGCTATATTACCTAAAAAGACCCAAAAACACTAATATAACCTATTAAAGACAAAAAAACACTAATATACCTTAAAAATTCCAAAGAACTATAACAAACCATAATAAACTCTAATATAACCTAAGAAACCCTAAAAACGCTCAGAAACAAAAACAAAATGCTCACAAACAATAAAAACGCTATATTATCTAAAAAGTGTTAACAAACATTAATATAACCTAATAAAACAAAAAATAAACAAACCCCTAACAAAACCTGAAAAACCCTAATAATCCCTAATAAACCCTAATAAAAACAAATAAACCATAATAAAACCATAATAAAACCCTAAAAATATCTTCTCAACCCTAATAAACCTTGACACACCATAATAATACCCAACTAAACCCCAATAAACAAAAAATGCAATCAAGCCATTAAAAAGCCCAAGAAACCCCAATAAACCATAATAAATTCTAATAAAACCTAATATACCATAATATATTCTAATAAAACCTAATAAACCTTAGTAAATGATCAAAAACTCAAAAAAACACGCTAACAAAACCTAAAAAGTCCTAACAACCCCTCATATATATTAACAAATACTAAAAAACACTCATATAACCAAATAAAAACACTAAAAACCCTAGTAAACCTTAACACACTATAATAAACAATAATAAACCCCACTAAACACTAAAAAATGCAAATATTCCATTAAAAATCCTTAAACCCCTAATAAATTCTAATAAAAACTAAAAAAGATTAAAAGCACTAATAAACCCTAATAAACACTACTAAACACTAAAAACCCTAATATACCCTCTTAAAATTTAATAAAACATAATGAACGATGATAAACCCTAATAAATCCTAAACTTACCCTAATATATCATAATATACCATAATATACCCTAATAAACCCAACTCAATCCTAATAGAACCCTAAAAATACCTAATAAACCCTAATAAACCTTAACACACCATAATAAACCCTAATAAAATCCTAATAACCCCACCAAACCCTAAAAAACACTAATATTCCATTAAAAATCCCTAAAACCATAACAAACCATAATAAATGATAATAACACCTAATAATTCAAAAAAATGCTAGTAAACCCTAAAAATACCTCTACAAATAATAATAGTAATAACGCACGTGCATGTGCATATGCATGTGCAAGGTTTAAATAATAAATCCTAACGCACGTGCATGTGCATATGTCTGCACATTTGCATGTGAATGATAATAAATAATCAATTATTCATAATAACGCATGTGAATTACATGTGTATGTGCATGTGCATGTGATTGATAATAAATAATAAATAATAACGCACATCCAAGTGCATGTGCATGTGCATGTGCATGGTAATGAACGATAAATAATAACCAAATCCTCATGAATGTGCATTTGCATGTGAATGATAATAAATAATAAATAATAACACATGTGATAATAGAATAAAGCATGTGCATTGTCTTTTCACGTGCATGAGAATAAATAATAATAACACAAGTGATAATAGATTAAAGCAAGTGCATTTCATTTGCATGTGGATGATAATAAATAATGTATAATAACGCACCTGCATGTGCATTTACATGTAATGATAATGATAATGATGCATGCATGTGCCTGGTAATAAATAATAAATAATAACGCACGTTCATGTGAATTTTTATTTGATGATACAAACAACAACAACAACAACAACAATAATAATAATAATAATACTAATTATAATAATAATAGTATAACATAAGTGCATTTCATGTGCACATGCATAGTAGTAAATAATAAATAAATAATAATAAATAAGAACACACATGCATGTGCATGTGCATTTACATTTGTTGATAATATTAATAATACTAATTGAAATAATAATAATAATGCATGCACGTGCATGGTAATAAATAAAAAATAAAAACGCACATGCATGTGCATTTGTATGTGATAATGACAATAATAAAGATAATGATGATAATAATAACAATAATAATAATAATAATAATAATAATAATTGTGATAATAATAATAATAATAAAGGAATAATACAAGTGCATTGTATATGACCATGCGTGGTAAAAAATAATAAATAATAATGCACCTGCATCTACATTTTCATGTGATGATAGTAATAATAACAGTAGTAGTAATAATAGTAGTAGTGGTGGTGATAATAGTAGTAGTACCAATGCATGTAATAATAGAATATTACATGTGATAATACATTAACGCACATTCATTGAATGTGCGTGTATGTGCATTATCATGTGCATTTTCATGTGATGATAATAACAATTACAACAACAATAACAACAACAAGAACCACAATAATAATAATAACAATAATAACAACAACATATGTGATATTTAAATAACGTGTGTGCATTGCATGTGCATGTGCATGGTAATAAAAATATAATAATAACACAAGTGCATGTGCATGTGTATGAGGATTAGATGATGATAATAATAAAAATAATAACTGTAATAATAAGTTATAGGTGTTTGAAAAAACAGCAGACATGACAAAAATGATAGAAATGGTGTCTTGAAAAACCTAACAAATCATAGTCATTGAAAAAAGCACAACTTCTTCTTCGGGTGTCCATTTTTGCTCTGTGAATAGTCAAACTGAATATCATGGAATGGGCTATGATAAAAACTGGTGCTGGAGGCCGAACAGACACACAAATCAGAAGTTATGACCATTTTAAGAAATTTTTTATAGGGATTCGTACACAGAAATGTATTTTTGGAGGTCTTATGATGGGTTTATGGGATTTCAGGGTCTCAAACATGACTTCAACTATGATCAAGTCATCCTTATGGATAGATCTCTTCACTACTTTCAATTTGATATGTGGTAGAGCTCAAACGGACAACCGGAGCGAAAGTTATGGCCTTTTGAAGTTAGAATTTTTTTGGAGTGGTATAACTAATATATCTTATATTTCATTGATCTTCTAATAGTTTCTACTAAACTTGGTCCTCACTCAACTCACGATCTTTATTTGACTGGTCACAGCACTCAAACGGACACCCGAAGGAGAAGTTATGCCTATTTTAGTGAGTTGCGGTTTTCTTAGGTTTTTAGGCACTAGGAAATTTTCTCAATTTAAAACAATAATAACTTCTGCTATGTGTGTTAATTTTTGATCTACCCCATATCAAATCAAATATTGTGAAAAGATACATACTCTGGTAACCACTTGAACCCTTTCTGACATTCTTCAACCCCCCAAAAGACCAAAAATCCCTTTTAATGGTCAAAAGATTGGCTTCTGGTGTCCGTTTTACAATGACTTCTTCTATGGGTGTCTGTTTTGCCTCTACAACATATCAAATCGATGTTTGAGACTATACCTACACTCCTATAAGCACCTAATCACCTTTTCACATCCTTAAAGGGAAAAAAAGGTAATTAAACCCTCCAAAAGACCATAACTTCTACTACGGGAGTCTGTTTTGCCTCTACCATATAACAAATCGAATCTTTCGACTAGATCTACACATCTGGGACAAATAGTAACACCTTATCAGGTTCTTAAGGTCCCAAGAATTCCTTAAGTCCTCCAACTGACCATAACTTCTGCTCTGGGTGTCCATTTCACCTCTACCACATATCAAATTGAATCTTGCGACTAACTCTACACATATGTGACAACCATGAACAACTAAATAACCCTAAAAAATCATGAATAACCCCACAAACACTAAAAACAATTAAAAACCATGAAAACCCCTAACAACCCCTAACAAACCCTAACAAATACTAACAAACACTAACAAACCAGGACAAACCATATCAAACCCTAAAAAATCCTAGCAAACCCCCAAACCCTAAATAATATACCAAACCCTAAAAAACCCTAACAAACGACAAGAAGCCCTAAGAAACCCCAAATAAACCCAAAAAAACCCCTAATAAATCATAAGAAACCCAAACAAAACCCTAAAAACCCTAACAAAACCCTATGAAAACATAAGAAACACTAACACAACCTTAGAAACCCTAACAAACCCTTAGAAGACCTAACACATCATTAGAAACACTAGCACACCCTTAGAAAACCCAACACACCCATAGAAACCCTAACACAGCCTTAGAAACCCTTAGAAATCATAGCACACCCTTAGAAACCATAACACGCCCATAGAAACCCTAACCCACCCTTAGAAAGCCTAACACACCCTTAGAAACCCTAAAAAACCCTTACACACCCTAAATCACTCTAATAAGAACTAATAAATCCTAACAAACCCAACCAACCAATAATAATCCATAATAAACCGTAAAGCCCCCTACTAAACCCAAATAAACACTAATAAATCGTAATAAACCCTAAAAACCCTATTAGACCTCAATAAAAGATAAAAAGTTCCTAAATACCGAAATATACAACAAAAATGCTATTAAACCTTTCAAAATTCTGATATTCACAGAAAACCCCTAACAAACCCGGCAAAACCGGACAAAACCCTAAAAAACCCTAAAAACCCTAAAACCCCTAAAAACATGAAAAAATCGAAAAAACCCAAAATCAAACCTAAAAAACCCTAAAAACCGTCAAAAAAACCTAAAAAACGCTAAAAATTATAAAACCCCTAAAAACGCTAAAATATCCTAGAAACCCTAAAAATTCCTCACAAAACACTTACCAATCCTATGAAACCCTTAAAAACCCTAAACACTCCCTAGAAAACCCTAAAAGAATAAAAAGAAACCCTAATACACCATAAATAACACTAAAGAACCCTAAAAATCCCTAAAGTACCACTAAATCAACTAACAACGCTACATAAACTCTAACAATTTCTACAAAAACCGAAAAATGCTACAAAACCCACAAAATGTAACAATACCCCAAGAAATGCTAAGATAACCCTAAAAAAGCATAAACAATTCAAACACACCCATAAAACTCAAAAAACGCATTAAACTCCAAACAACTCAAACAAAATGTAACAAACCCTAAAAACTCTAAGAAAACCTAACAAACCCTAACAACCACTAATTACCCCTAAGAACCACTAATAAACCCTAATAACCCCTAAAACCTACTATTAAACCCTAAAAACTATAATAAATAGTAATAAATTGTAATAACCTTTAATAAATCCTAACAATGTCTATTAGACCCTAATAAACACTAAAAAAGCCCTAAAACCCCTAATATAAAATAAAAACACTATTAAACCATAATAAATCCAAATCACTAAAAACCCAAACAAACCTTCAAAACGCTACAAAGACCTCCAAATAATAGCCTATAAAACCCTACAACCAACTAATAAACCCTAACAAACACTAATAACTACAAAATAAATTTTAAAAAACCCTAAGAACCCAAAATAAATCATAACAATTCCTAACAATGCTAGATAAATCCTAAAAAACTAAAGAAACCATAACAAACCCATAATAAACCGCAATAAACCCTAAAAAATCATAATAAACCCTAATAAATCGTAATAAACCCAAATACACATTACTAAACCCTAATAAATAAAATAAACTTAATAAGACCTAATAAATCCTAAATAACCCTAAAAAAGGTTGATAAACCCTAGAAAAATCTATTAATCTCTACAAAATCCCAAAAAAACCCTAATATACAATTAAAAATGCTAAAAAAATATAACAAATCGTAAAGAACACTAATAAACCCTAAAGAACCCTAATAAACCCTAAGGAACCATATTAATCTCTAAAGAACTCTAAAAATCACTAAAGAAACCAAAAAACACTAAAACACATTATATATACCCTAAAAACCGCTACAATACCCAAACAAACCCTAAAACACACTAAAAACCCATAAAATCCCTATCAATCCCAAAAAAACAAATAAACCCATAACCCCCCCCCCCCCCAAAAAAAAACCATTAAAAAGCCATCAGATAGCATAAAAAACCATAAAAACCTGTTAACAACCCTTAAAAACACTAAAAAAACTACACACCATAAACAACCATTCAAACCCTTAAAAAATCTTCAAATAGATACATAAATTTCTAAAAACATTACATAAACCCTTGAAAATGAGACAAAAACCCTAAAAATGCAACATAAACCAAAAAACGCAACATAAATACAAAAAACACTAAATAAACCTTAACATCACTACATAAACACTAGAATTGTAACATAAACCCAAAAAACACAACTTAAACCCAAAAAAATGCAACATAAACATTAAAAATGTTATATAAAACATAAAAACACAATATAAACCCTAAAAACAATAAATGAACCATAAAAACATTACATAAACCCTAAAAATGCAACATAAACGCTACATCACCCCTGAAAATGCTATATAAACCCAGAAAATGCAACATAAACCATAAAAATTGCTGAATAAAACCTAAACACTAAACACACTACATAAACCCAAAAAATGTTACATAAACCCTAAAAATGCAACATAAAATCTAAAACTGCTAACTAAACCCTAAAAATGCTACCTAAACACTAAAAATTCTACATAAACTCTAACAACCACTACGGGAAAAATGGTTAATAGTGACGGGGTATTTGCGACGGTATCCCGTCGCTAATAGGCTTTTGCGACGGGGGTCCGTCGCAAATAGCTCGTTTCGGAAAATGGCGTTGCAACAAAAATTATTTGCGACGGGCCCGTCGCTAAAAGTATTATTTGCGACGGTGATTCTTCCCGTCACAAATATTAGTCCGTATATTTATAAGAACTTTTTAAAATAGTAATTGTGACGGGCCTGTCGCAAAAAATATTTGCGACGACAACAATTATTTGCGGCGGGCCCGTCGCTAAAAGTATTTTTTGCGACGGAGATACTTCCCGTCGCAAATATTAGTCCGTATATTTATAAAAACTTTTTAAAATAGTAATTGCGACGGGCCCGTCGCAATTACTATTTTTTAAAAAAAAATTAAAAAAAAATTAATAAATTATTTTAATTAATATAATAATAATACTATTTGTGACGGGCATAGTATCCCGTCGCAAATACTATAAAAAAATAAAAATAATAAATTATTAATAAATTATTTTAATTCATATAATAATAATCCAATTATAATTCAAAAATAAAAAAATAAAAAAAATATTAATAAATGATTTTATTTAATATAATAATAGAATTATAATTCACAAATAAAAAATAATAAAATATTAATAAATGATTTTAATTAATATGATAATAATAGATTTATAATTAAAAAATAAAAAATAATAAAATATTAATAAATGATTTTAATTAATATAATAATATTAGAATTATAATTCATAAATAAAAAAAATATTAATAAGTTATTTTAATTAATATAAAAATAATAGAATTATTTTACATTCAAATATTAAAATAATTCAAATATTACAAAAAAATATAATTAAATTATAATATTATAAAATTTTAATATATATATATATAATTTAATATTATAAAATATAAATAATAGTATTATTCATATTAATATTGTTATTTCAAAATATAATATTATTAATATTTTATAATGAGACAGAAACTACGAATAGAAAAAAATTCATATTTTGATTTAACAAACTTTATAACATAAAAACAAACTCTAATCTGAAGGAGGGGGAGGGGGGGGGGGAGGGGGAGGGGGGATCTGCAGATGCTGGTGGAGGAAACTCCATCCCTAAAGCATGAGTGAGTCGGCGCATGTACTCCATCTGCTCCTAATGCTGTTGCTGCCACCGACTCATCTGCTCCTCGTCCAGCTGTTGCTGGCGTCGACGCACCTCCTCATGCTGCTGGTGCTGCTAACGCATCTGCTCCTGCTCCTGTCGGAGACTCTCTATCAGTGCAGTCTAAGATCGCAACTGATCCTCATACTGTGTAGCAGAAGAAGATGCATGAGCTCCTCTAGAGCTGGACGCCGACATCACAGCACTGCCATAATAATCTCCGGGAGTCATTCGAGAGATGATACCAACTACCCGGCCCTTCTCGAAGGCATACTGGGTGGCCTGCACCCATGCCGCCTCATCAAACTGATGGCCAGTGGTCTGATCTGATGACCCGGCCTGACTCTCAGGCCGGGTCTGTGACGCTGCGGCCTCATATGACTCCTGTAGTTGCAATTTAAAATTAAAATTGTGAATATATTATATGCAGTAAATTTTTAAACTTGAAAACAAATAATATTGACCACGATGTGACGCTGACGATCACCTCTGAGCTCCCCAATAGCAGGATCATTATACATCCTCCGATATACGTCGTACTCTGTAATATCGGGGTGCTCGACAGCCTATAAGAATAAAAAATAAACTGTTAATATTTATAGTTATATAAAATATTTATAAATAATGTACGTACCAGATGCTGTCTATGAGTACTGAAAGTACGACTCCCAGCTCGATGAGTCACCTCATGTCTCCCCCGATTCTGCCTCCCCCCCCCCCCGATGATCTCCTCTGAAAGGCATCACTCAACCAGTGTGCACATAATCCATCCCATACGTGGGATGAAATGTACTGTGGTCGGTGCGCTCTACATGAGTCATCAAAAACGGATACTCCTGCTTTCTTCATGGCCGCTCTCCTCATGTTGTGCAAAAAATGACAAAAGTGATCACGCATGACCACCTCCCATGCCTCGTGGATGGCGCCACGCATGGTATCCTCGATCGGATACCATAAACCCTTCAAATAAATCAAAATATCAAGTTAGAAATGAAATAATTTTCAAAATAAAAATTATTTATTTACGTATGTACCAACCAATTGCTGAACATGGCCTACTGCACATCAATGGGAATATGCTCCCATGTGGTCCAAGGCTGAGAGAAATAGTTGCGCAAAATAGCACTGCCCTGTCCGACTGCTATATGCGGAAAACTGTAAAAATAATAAACATTTATTATGTGACTAGATTAATGAAATCTTAGTCAAATCCACAGGTTATCACACAGGTTATCACACCTCAGTGTGCGTGGATCAAACCCAAGACGTGGACGTTGCTCGGGGACGGGGTCAGGAATCATCAATCGTGCAAGACCGCGCCCCCTCCGCGTACTCCCTAAAGCGCCTGCAGGCTGAGGGTCATCTGCCAGCAAATCATCCGTATCGAAAGGCAGGTCAGCATCCACCAACTCACGAAATGTGTCGTCGTCCATCTGAAACAGAAAATGTTAATGTTGTTAGCAAATAATTGATAATTACTATTATATATACATATATATTAGTTATGATTGTATATAACTACCATGGAATTATATCAGTGTTCATCTTCATCATCATCTTCATATATGTCAGTGTCATCTTCATATTCCTCCCCAACATCATCGATATCCATTCAAGTTCCAGTTGCTTCATCTCTTACCATTTCAAATTCATATGTGACATCATTAACATCATCATCATCACCGACTCTTAAATGTGGGGTGTCGTCATCGATACTCGTGTCTCTTTGTAAAAAAGATTGATTTTGAGTACTCTCTTGAAAAACTTCAATTTTTTTCACATCAGTGAAAGCACATTCACTTTGACTAAACTGATTGTCTCGAATTTTGGTTTTTATTATACTCCACCAATCAGACAAGTCTCTTGATGTAGCACAGTACTTTGCATAATAAACTTGATGTGCCTGTTGAGCCAATAAAAATGGTTCATTTACTGCGAGAACACTTTTACATTTAATATCGATGATTCCATGAGTCGGATGAACACGCACGCCTCTCTCTGTATCCATCCACCGACATTTGAACATGGTTATGTAATGTTGTCCAAGATAACAGAGTTCAATGATTTCATCAAGTATGCCATAAAATTCAACTTAATTTTCTCGATGATGAGATCCTCTCAAGCTAACTCCACTGTTCATTGTTTTTTTTTTGATTCCCCATATGCATGTGTGTGAAATTGAAATCCATTCACCACATATGCATTATAAGTTCTAACAAGTTTGGAAGTTGGGTTACTCAATATACACAGTCGTTTGTTAATTTTATCAGCATGTCGAGACACCTGAAAATTTGTGAAATAATTATCAATATTGTAAACTATAAATTGAATGAGTTTCTAAAAGATAAATAATTTATGTTACCATTTTTTGAAACCAATGAGAGAAATTTTTCTGTCGGCGTTCTTCGAGAGCAGCTGCTGTAATTTGTGGAATTTTTTTCATGATATGATTATCATAAAACCTATAAAAAACAAAGTTATTTACTGTAACATAAATGATAGAATAATTGATATAAACACTTACAGTACAACTGATGTCATCTCTTCACAGTTGAGTAGAACATACGTATGAGCACTGTGATGTTCATCATCCGAAAGCCAGCGTTCATAAACTCCACCAAAACCATGCTCTGGCTGGTTGAAAATAGATAATTGATTGTCGATTTCATCAATATTCTTCTTGTTCCATCCCATTCGGTTGTGTTTTGAAGGATACTCAGATTCAAAATAATGGGAGCAGAAAAAAGATATTTCCTCTTGCAAATAAGCTTATGCAATAGATCCTTCAACAGATGCTTTGTTACGTACTTTTCTTTTCAATTTTTGCATTCATCTTTCAAATGGGTACATCCATCGAAACTGTACTGGACCTCCACATTTGGCTTCATATGGAAAATGTAACATCAAATGTTCCATTGAGTCAAAGAAAGGCGGCGAAAATATTTTTTCCAGTTTACATATAATTACAACAACATCTTCTTCAAGTTTTCATAGAGCATCATAATCTGTTGTAGCCGCACAAATGTCCCAAAAAAGTGAGACATGTCTGTTATGGAATCCCAAATCACAGAATTCAACAGACCACTTAATCCAATAGGTAGAAGTCTTTCCATTATAACATGACAATCATGACTTTTTAATCCAGTAATATGACCATTCTTTACACATCTACCCAAATTGGAAGCACAACCATCTGGAAGTCTCAAATTTTAAATCCACTAACAAAATAATAAACGGTTTTCCTTAGACAATGTATAAGCTGCTTTTGGTTTCAGTATCCTTTCTGTTCTGACATTCACAAACAGTTCCAATTCTGGACACCTGCAAATTTGGGCAAGATCTAAACGTGCATTTACATTGTCTTTGCTCTTTCCTGGCATATCCAAAACTGTATGAAACAAATTATCAAAACAGTTCTTCTCAATATGCATGACATCCAACATGTGGCGGACCAACAAATCATACCAATATAGAAAATCCCAAAATATGTTATGTTTAATCCAACTGTGTTCTTTCCCAAAACCAGATATTTTTTGTTGGTTTATTGTGGGACCAAAAGTGATGGGAGGTAATGAAAATACAACTGATTTTAACTCCGAACCTAAGAGCATTTTTGGAGTTCCATCCCTTTCAACTGTTCTTTTTCTGAAATGAGATCTGTTTCTGTGAAAAGGATGATCAGCTAGAAGAAATCTGTGATGATAGTCAAAATAACAAGGTTTCTTTCCACGAATGAGCATAAATGATTTCTTCTCTCCCATACAGTAAGGACATGATTTCTGACCATGTGTACTCCAGCCAGATAACATCACATAAGCCGAGAAGTCACTAATTGTACACATCAATGCTGCTCTCAGTATGAAATTTTGTTTCGTAGCAACATCATATGTACTGAAACCAGTACTCCACAATAAACTTAATTCATCAATCAATGGTTTCAAATAAACATCAATATTCTTCTTCGAATGTCCTGGAATTAGTAAAGTCAAAAAGATATATGTCTCCTTCATCAACATCCATGGAGGTAAATTGTACGGAGTTAAAAAAAACAGGCAAACATGAATACTGACTACCATAAGATCCGAACGGACAGAAACCATCAGTGGAAAGGCCCAGTCGAACATTTCTAGCTTCTAAAGCAAAGGATGGATGCACTCTATCAAAATGTTTCCACAAATCGCCATCGGCTAGATGATTCAATCTTTTATCGGTTGAAATATTCGCTTTATGCCATGGCATCATTGTCGTTGTATTCTTAGACATGAATAAACGCTGAAGTCTGGATGTAAGCGGAAAATATCTCAACTATTTTACAGGAATCAATCCAGACATCCCATGTTGCCCTTCTTTATATCTCAGTTTCCCACATGTGGGACAACTATCCAACGACTCATTTTCCCCAGAATATAAAATGCATTCATTTGAACATGCATGAATATTCTGACAAGTAAGTCCCAAATTTCGAACCAGCCTCTTACTCTTATAGTAATTTGCAGGAAAAACATTTCCTTCGGGTAACAGTGTTTTAAGCAAAGAAAATATCTGGTCAAAACAGGTGTTTGACATTCCGTTATTTGATTTGATAGCCATAAATTTTGAAAATACTTCTAATTTTCTCATCTTACAGCCAGGATATAATGCATCCTCAGCAGACCTCAACAACTCATAAAATTCAGATGGTGCCAACTCAGGATTTGAAGCTATATCAGCCGGAGTTTCTGTATGTTGAACAGATGAACTGGCAACATCATGTACTAAATCTTGAAACCGGGATGGATCCGGAATCAAGTTGGTATCACCTACATTGGAACTGCGTTCACCGTGTTGATACCAAAAAACATAATCTGGTTGAAAACCAAAACGCAAGAGATGTCCCCCCACTTTGTCAAACGTGTCAAACGTTCTCAATGCACATTTTCTACAAGGGCATTTTATTTTGCCTTCTGAAAAAAATTCTGGATTTGATGCCGCAAATGATAAAAAAGTCTCCACACCCTTTCTATATACTGGATTTAAACCAGAACCGTTTGGATTTCTACGTTGATTTATCCATATGCGGTCATCTAATAATGACTGTTGACGACCTCGTTGTTCCATATTTTTCTATAAAATATAAAAGCATTATGGGTTTTGAATAATTTCTTAGAAAAAACACTCAAGCAAGGATAATTATAAAGTTTACATCAGACATGACTGACACGAACTTTTTATTGAGATAGACCTAAAAATTGACCCTTTAAGAATTGAATATGTCGAGAATAAAGCAAAACCTGTTACAAATATTGATAATTTTAATATTATATAATTTTTTTTATTATTCTAATAATACTAATATTATTTTTTCATAAATATTAATTATATAATAATAACATTATTATATTATTAGTATTTTTTATTATTAATATTAAAATAATATAATTTTCTATATTAATAGACCTAAAAATTGGCCCTTTAAGAATTGAATATGTTGAGAATAAAGCAAAACCTGTTACTTTCACCTCTCTATTGAAATAATATAATTTTCTATATTATATACAATTCTCCTTTCATCTGTGTGTTTAACATTCTGTCTCCACATGTAATATTCGCATTCACTTTCACCTCTCTATTGGTGAGTAGGTTGATAATTTTGAAAAAGAATGCAAATATTACATGTGGAGACAGAAGTTTTCTTAAAACCAATACAGTTATGAAAATATAATTGAGAAAGATAATGATCATGCTAGTTTTTTCCAATTAGCTAATTATTACTAATTATTCCTAATTATTGGTAATTATTCTTAATTATTGGTAATTATTCCTAATTATTGGTAATTATTCATAATTAATGGTAATTATTATTCCTAATTATTGGTAATTATTCCTAATTATTACGAATTATTACTAATTATTGGAAATTATTACTAATTATTGGTAATTATTACTAATTATTGGTAATTATTGGTAATTACTGGTAATTATTGGAAATTATTGGTAATTATTGGTAATTATTGGTAATTATTGATAATTATTACTAATTATTGGTAATTATTACTAATTATTACTAATTATTATTAATTATTACAAATTATTAATAATTATTGGTAATTATTGGTAATTATGAGTAATTATTGGTAATTATTGGTAATTATTGTTAATTATTACTAATTATTGGTAATGATTGTTAATTATTACTAATTTTTGGTAATAATTACTAATTATTACTAATTATTACTAATTATTACTAATTATTACTAATTATTTGTAATTATAGGTAATTATTGGTAATTATTACTAATTATTACTAATTATTAATAATTATTAGTAATTATTGGTAATTATGAGTAATTATTACTAATTATTGGTAATTATTACTAATTATTGGTAATTATTACTAATTATTGGTAATTATTACTAATTACTGGTAAATATTGGTAATTATTACTAATTAATGGTAATTATTGGTAATTATTTCTAATTAATGGTAATTATTGGTAATTATTTCTAATTATTACTAATTATTGGTAATTATTACTAATTATTGGTAATTATTACTAATTATTAATAATTATTGGTAATTATTGGTAATTATTACTAATTATTACTAATTATTACTAATTATTACGAATTATTCCTAATTATTGGTAATTATTCTTAATTATTACGAATTATTACTAATTACTGGTAATTATTACTAATTATTACTAATTATTGGTAATTATTACTAATTATTGGTAATTATTGGTAATTATTACAAATTATGGGTAATTATTACTAATTATTACTAATTATTACAAATTATTACTAATTATTACTAATTATTACTAATTATTGGTAATTATTACTAATTATTACTAATTATTACTAATTATTGTTAATTATTACTAATTATTGGTAATTATGAGTAATTATTGGTAATTATTGGTAATTATTACTAATTATTACTAATTATTGGTAATTATTAGTAATTATTACTAATTATTGGTAATTATTGGTAATTATTTCTAATTATTACTAATTATTAGTAATTATTACTAATTATTATAATTATTCGTAATTATTGGTAATTATTACTAATTATTCCTAATTATTGGTAATTATTACTAATTATTACGAATTATTGATAATAATTGGTAATTATTACTAATTATTACTAATTATTGGTAATTATTACTAATTATTGGTAATTATTACTAATTATTACTAATTATTAGTAATTATTACTAATTATTAATAATTATTGGTAATTATTGGTAATTATTAGTAATTATTACGAATTATTGGTAATTATTGATAATTATTACTAATTTTTGGTAATTATTACTAATTATTACTAATTATTACTAATTATTACGAATTATTACTAATTATTACTAATTATTACTAATTATTACTAATTATTTGTAATTATTGGTAATTATTACTAACTATTGGTAATTATTACGAATTATTGGTGATTATTACTAATTATTACTAATTATTACTAATTATTACTAATTATTAATAATTATTGGTAATTACTGGTAATTATTGGTAATTATTGGTAATTATTACTAATTAATGGTAATTATTGGTAATTATTTCTAATTATTACTAATTATTGGTAATTATTACTAATTATTGGTAATTATTACTAATTATTGGTAATTATTACTAATTATTGGTAATTATTACTAATTATTGGTAATTATTACTAATTATTACTAATTATTGGTAATTATTGATTATTATTAATAATTATTACTGATTATTACTAATTATTACTAATTATTACTAATTATTACTATTTATTGGTAATTATTACTAATTATTGGTAATTATTACGAATTATTGGTAATTATTACTAATTATTACTAATTATTGGTAATTATTGGAAATTATTGGTTATTATTACTAATTATTACTAATTATTGGTAATTATTAGTAATTATTACTAATTATTGGTAATTATTGGTAATTATTTCTAATTATTACTAATTATTAGTAATTATTACTAATTATTACGAATTATTGGTAATTATTGGTAATTATTAATAATTATTACTAATTATTGGTAATTATTACTAATTATTACTAATTATTGGTAATTATTGGTAATTATTACTAATTATTACTAATTATTGGTAATTATTGGTAATTATTACTAATTATTACTAATTATTGGTAATTATTGTTAATTATTACGAAATATTGCTAATTATTGGTAATTATTACTAATTATTGCTAATTATTGGTAATTATTACTAATTATTACTAATTATTGGTAATTATTACTAATTATTACTAATTATTACTAATTATTGGTAATTATTACTAATTATTGGAAATTATTACTAATTATTGGTAATTATTGATAATTATTGGTAATTATTACTAATTATTGGTAATCATTACGAATTATTACTAATGATTAATAATTATTGGTAATTATTGGTAATTATTGGTAATTATTAGTAATTATTGGTAATTATTGGTAATTATTGGTAATTATTAGTAGTTATTGGTAATTATTCCGAAATATTGGTAATTATTCCTAATTATTGGTAATTATTCCTAATTATTGGTAAATATTGACAATTATTTGCAATTATTGGTAAATATTGGTAAATATTGATAATTATTGGAAAAAATATTGACAAATATTGGCAATTATTAAATATTGGGAATTATTAGTAATTATTACTAATTATTAGTAATTATTACTAATTATTGGTAATTATTATAAATTATTACTAATTAATGTTAATTATTTTTAATTATTATTAATTAATTCAAATTAATTTTAATTTTTCATAATTACTGCTAATTAATTGTAATTACAGCTAACTATTTTAAATTAATTAGTGTTTAATTGTCTCTAATTACTGTTAATTATTAATACTTATTCATAATTATTTCTAATTAAAATCAAAAAAATATATAAAAATTTAAAATAAATAAATAAAATAAATATTAAATTAAAATTCAGATAAAAACCTTAAACTTGATGTCAATGTCGAGCCGCTGTAATTGTAGAACACCACCAACTGAATCCTCGAAGTTGGAAAAAAAAAATTACAACTGATAGTCGTAAAAGGTTCAGAGTGGGAAAATTGTAACGGTTGAGAGTTGAGAGTGGGAAAATTGTAATGGTTGGCAGTATTTATAGGTTAGATTAATTGCGGCGGGCTTTTTTTTTGCGACGGAGAACCCGTCGCAAATAACGATATTTACGACGGGACCCGTCGCAAATAACCCTGACCGCATTTAATTATGGTCGGCATTAAAACGGTTATTTGCGACGGGGCCCGTCGGAAATAACCCCTGCCGCCGGGGTATTTGCGACGGGACTGTAGACCCGTCGCAAAGGGTCTTTAACCGCCGCCGGTTATTTGCGACGGCGATAGAACCCCGTCGCAAATAACCCTGACCGCATTGAATTATGGGCGACATTAAAATGCCCGTCGCAAATAACCCCTGCCGCCGGGGTATTTGCGACGGGACTGCAGACCTATCGCAAATAGTCTTTAACCACCGACGGTTATTTGCGACGGGGATAGAACCTCATCGCAAATAAACTTCGCGCGGTTTGGCGCGCATTTCGCGCCAAACTATTTGCGACGGATAAAAAAACTCGTCGCAAATCACAGATCATTTGCGACGGGAATAGTTGCCCGTCGCAAATACTCCTTTGCGAAAGGTATTTGCGATGGGAATTATTCCCGTCGCAAATACCCCGTCGCTATTAACCATTTTTCCCGTAGTGAACGCTGCAAAAACCCTAAAAAATGCTATAAAAACCCTAAAGATGCTTTAAAAAACTCCAAAATATCAAACCATAATATACCATAATATAAAAAATTAAACCCTAATAAACCCCTAATAAACTCTAATAATCCCTAAAAACACCTTATAATCCCTAAAAACCCTAAGAAACTCAACTCAACCCTAATAAAACACCAAAATACCTAATAAACCCTAATAAATGATAATAAAACCTAATAAACACAAAAAACACGCTAAAAAATCCTAAACAACCCTAACCAACCCTAATAGACACTAATAAACACTAATAAACCCTAATAAACCGCAAACAAACCCTAAAGAGCCTTAATAGAACATAAATAAAGCCAAATAAACCCTACATAACCCTAACAAACCTTAACACACCATAATAACCCCTAATAAAACCCTACAAACCCTAATAAAGAAAAAATGCTAGTATACATTAAAAAATCTATAGAAACCCTGATAAACTCTAATATATCATAATAAACCCTAAAAAGGCTAAAAAACAATAAAAAACGATCACAAATAATTAAAACGCGATATATTACCTAAAAGACCTAAAACCCTAATGTAACCTAATAAATACAAACAATGTTAATATACCATAAAAATCCCTAGAAACCCTAATAAACCACAATAAACTCTAATATAACCTAAGAAACCCTAAAAACACTCACAAACAAAATAAACACTCAAAAACAATAAAAACAAGGTATATTGTCTAAACAGACCTAACAAACACTAATATAACCTAATAAAACAAAAAAACAAAAAAACCCCTAACAAACCCTAATAAACCATAAAAATCACTAATAAACCCTAATAAAAACTAATAAACCCTAATAAAACCATAATAAAACCCTAAAAATACCTTCTCAACCCTAATAAACCTTGACACAACATAATAAAACCTAAAAAACCCAACTAAACCCCAATAAGCAAAAAAACACAAACAAACCATTAAAAAGACCTAAAAACCATAATAAACCATAATAAATTCAAATAAAAGCTAACAAACTATTAAAAATGCTCACAAACACTAAAAACATGCTAATAAATCCTAAAAAGTCATAACAACCCCTCATATATATTAACAAAAACTAAAAAACACTCATATACCCTAATAAAAACACTAACAAACCCTAGTAAACCCTAAAAATCTGTAACGAACACTAATAAACTGTACTCAACCCTAATAAACCCTAATAAAACAAAAAATATAACAACTCACCCCTAATAAAACCCAAAAAATACCTACTCAACCCTAATAAACCTCAACACACCATAATAAACCACAATAAACCCCACTAAACCATAAAAACGCAAATATACCATTAAAATGCCCTAAAACCCAAAATAAATGCAAATAAAACCTAACAAATCAGAAAAGCGCTAAAAAATCTGAATAAACACTACTAAACACTTAAAAACCCCAAATATACCCTCTTAAAAATTAATAAACCATAATGAACCAAAATGAACCCTAATAAATCCTAAACATTCCCAAATATACCCAAATATATCATAATACACCCTAATTAACCCAACTCCATCATAATAAAACCCTAAAAATACCTAAAAAACCTTGACACACCATAATAAACCCTAATAAAATCTTAATAACCCCCACCAAACCCTAAAAAGTGCTAATATACCATAAAAAACCCTAAAATCCTAACAAACCATAATAAATGTTAATAACACCAAAAAATCCTTAAAAATGATAATAAACCCTAAAATTACCTCTAATAATAATAGTAGTAATAACACACGTTCTTGTGCATATGCATGTGCATGGTTTAAATAATAAATCATAAGGCACGTGCATGTGCATATGCCTGCGCATTTGCATGTGAATGATAATAAATAATAAATTATAAATAATAACACATGTGAATTGAATGTGTATGTGCAGGTGCATGGGAATGATAATAAATAATAAGTAATTACGCACATACAAGTTCATGTGCATGTGCATGTGCATGGAAATAAACAATAAAAAATAACCAAGTCCACATGAATGTGCATTTGCATGTGAATTATAATAAATAATATATAATAACAAATGTGATAATAGAATAACGCATGTGTATTGCATGTGCACGGTCATTAGAATAAATAATAATAACACATGTGATAATAGAATAACGCAAGTGCATTTAATTTGCATGTGCATGATAATAAATAATATATAATAGCGCATGTGCATGTGCATTTATATATAATGATAATGATAACGATGCATGAACGTCCATGGTAATAAATAATAAATAACAATGCACGTGCATGTGCATTTTTATTTGATGATACAGACAACAACAAAAACAAGAAGAATAATAATAGTAAACATAATAATAATAATAATAATAATAATAAGAATAATAAAATAACACAAGTGTATTTCATGTGCATGTGCATAGTTGTAAATAATAAATAAATAAGAATAAATAAGAATTCACATGCATGTGGTTGTGCATTTACATTTGATGAAATTTTAATAATACTAATTGTAATAATAATAATAGTAACAACGCATGCACGTGCATGGTAATAAATAAAAAATGACAAGGCACATGCATGTGCATTTCCATGTGATAATGATAATAATAATGATAATGATAATAATAATAATAATAATAATAATTGTGATAATAATAATAATAATAATAATAATAAAATAATAATACAAGTGCATTGCATATGCACGTATATGGTAATAAATAATAAATAATAATGCACATGCATCTACATTTGCATGTGATGATAGTAATAATAACTGTAGTAGTAATAATTTTAGTAGTGGTGGTGATAATTGTAGTAGTACTAATGCATCTGATAATAGAATATTTCATGTGCAATACGTGTGCATGTGTATGGTAATATATAATAACTCATGTGCATTGCATTTGCATGTGATGATGATGATGATGATAATAATAATAATAATAATATTATTATTATTATTAACAACGCATGTGGTAATAGAATAACACACGTTCATTGAAAGTGTACGTATGTGCATTTGGATGTGCATTTCCATGTGATGATAATAACAATAACAACAATAACAACAACAACCACAACAACAACAACAACAACAACAATAACAATAATAACAATAATAATAACAACGCATCTAATAATAAAATAACATATGTGCATTGCATGTGCACGTGCATGGTAATAAAAATATAATAATAACGCATGTTCATGTGAATATGAATTTTCATGAGATGATGATAATAATAATAATAATAACAGTAATAATAAGTTAAAGTTGTTTGAAAAAACAGCTCACAGGACAAAAGTGCTAGAAATGGTGTCTGAAAAAACCTAACAAATCACAGAGTCATTAAAAAAAGGCATAGCATCTTCTTCAAGTGTCCATTTCCACACAATGAATAGTCAAACTAAATCTCATGGAACAAACTATGATAAAAAGAGGTTCTGTAGGTCGAAAAGACACACAGATCAAGAGTTATGACCGTTTTAGGAAAAAATAGACTGGATCCGGACACATAAATGGAGATTTGGAAGCCTTCTGATTGGTTTTTTGGGATTTTGGGGTCCTTACCATGACATAAACTTTTTTCAATTTATATTTCTGCTTAGATCTCTTCGGTGCATTTGATTTGATATGTGGTAGAGCTCAAACTGACAACCGGAGTGAAAGTTATGGCCGTTTGAAGTTGGGCTTTTTTGGAGTGGTATAACTAATATATCATCTGTTTCTTTGATCTTCTCAGAGTTTCGATTATACTTGGTCCTCAATCATCTCACAAGATTTTATTTTACTAGTCAAAAATCTCAAACGGACACCCGAAGGAGTTGTTATGGCTATTTTAGTGAGTTGCGGCTTTCTTAGGTTTTTATGCGCTAGGAGGGTTGCTCAATTTAAAACGACAATAACTTATGCTACGTGTGTTCATTTTGGATCTACCACATTACAAATATATGATTCTGAAAAGATACACACTCTGGTAACCACTAGATCCCTTTCTGACATTCTTCAACCACCAAAAAGGCCAAAAATCCCTTTAGATGGTCAAAACATTGACTTCTGGTGTCCGTTTTGCAATAACTTCTTCTAGGGGTGTCTGTTTTGCCTCTACCACATATCAAATTGAAGCATGAGACTAGACCTATGCTCCTATAACCACTAAAGAACCGTCTCACATCCTTGAAGGCCTAAAAGGACTTAAACCTCCTAAAAGACCATTACTTCTACTCTGGGAGTCCGTTTTGTCTCTACCATATATCAAATTGAAGCTTTCGACTAGATCTACACATCTGTGACCAATAGGAACATCTTATCATGTTCTTAAAGACCCAAAAGGTCCTTAAGTCCTCCAAATGACCATAACTTCTGCTCTGGGTGTCTGTTTCACCTCTACCACATATCAAATTGAAGCTTACGACTAGCTCTATACATCTGTGCAACTAAGAAAAACTAAATAACCATAAAAACCATGAACAACCCCATAAAAAATGAAAACTATTAAAAACCACGCAAGACCATAACAAACCCTAACGAACCCTATCAAACACTAAAAAACCCTAACAAACCATAAAAAACCCTAAAAAACCCTAAAAAACCCTAACAAACCCCAAAAAACCATAAAAAACATATAAAATCCAAAAAAAACCTAAAAAACCCTAACAAGCCGTAATAAACTCCAAGAAGCACTAAAAAACACCAATAAAAACAAAAAACCTGAAGAAACCCTAAAAACACCTAAGAAACCATAAGAAACCCTAACATAACCCTAAAAACCCTAAAAACCCTAAGCAATCCTAAGAAACACTAACACACCATTAGAAACTCTAACACACCCTTATAAACTCTAACACACCCTTAGAAAACCTAAAACACCCTTAGAAACCCTAGCACAACCTTAGAGACCCAAACACACCCATAGAAACCCTAACACAACCTTAGAAACCCTTAGAAACTATAGCATACACTTAGAACCCCTAACCCGCCCATAAAAACCCAAACCCACCCTTAGAAACCCTAACACACCCTTAGAAACCCTAGAAAACCGTTAGACACCATAAATCACTCTAATTAGAACTAATAAATCCTAACAAACCTTACCAACCAATAATAAACCATAATAAATCCGAAAAAAATCTAAATCCCACTACTAAACCCTAATAAACACTAATAAATCGTAATAAACCCTAAAAACCCAATTAAACCCCAATAAAAGCTACAAAATACCAAAAAACCCAAATATACAACAAAATCACTATTAAACAATTCAAAATGCTAATATTCACAAAAAAACCCTAAAAACCTTGAAAACCCTGCAAAACCTGACTAAACCCTAAAAAATCATAAAAACCCAAAAAAACCCTTTGAACCCTAAAAACCCTAAAAACCCTAAAAAATCCTAAAAACCCTAAAAAACCCTTAAAACCCTAAAACCTCTAAAAACCTGAAAACACTGAAAAAACTCGAAAACAAATATAAAAACCCATAAAAAACCTCAAAAAAACATCAAAAATCCCTAAAATCCCTAAAAACCACTAAAACGCTAAAAAAACCTAAAACCCCTAAAAATGCCTAGGAGAAGAATGTCGCCGCTCTCGCCAGGATCTCTCCTGCTTTCGCATTCTCCTGATTTCCATCTCGGCGGCTTTACTGCTCCCTTCAAGATCTTGCGATGTGATGCAGTTGCGGCATTTGGTGATGGAGTTTCATGCTAGCGTGGTTCGGTGTTTTCGACCTGGTTCGTGGGTCACAAGGTGCTGCGTCTTTCAAGGATCTGCCCTGACCACTTTGGCGGTGCGGTGTTTGTATGGCTGGGGATGTGGCTGTGGGCGTCAGAGCCTCTCCTCGATAGATCTGGGCTGTGCATCCCGGATCTGGTCGGCTTCTCTTTGGAAGGTCGTTTGCAGCGGTGTGGTGTGGGCGTGACAGATCTGGTTGCTTATAGGGTTTCAAGATCCACGGATCCGATAATGGCGGTCCTCGATCTGGGTGACAAGCTCAGATCTGGTTCCCCTAACACGCGGCGGTTCAGATCCATGGAGGTGCGGGCCATATCCGGTCCCTTCTCGGTGCCTCTCGTTGTGACGAGCTCCTGGTGGTTCCCGGCTTCCTCGACGGTTTCCAAGCAGGGGCATGGAGAGGCTAGGCCTCGGTTGATGTTGTGATGTGGTACATTGCTATTCCATGAAGCTGTGTGGGGAGCAGCGACTTTGGTTTGGCTTCAATAGTCAAGCGATGGTGCTGATTTCTCACTTCAGACCTCAGCGCGGAGTCAGGTTCGTTCCTCGGATTCATTTTTGTGCTATGATCTTGTTGCTGGTCTGGATAAGTGTTGTGTTCTGGGATCTCTATCGGGTTACGATGGCTGCTTCATGGATTGTGGTGTGATTTCTTTGTTGCTGGTTCTTTGTTATGTTTTGAGGTATTGGTTGCTGCCTGCTCTTGGTGTGAGAGTTCTATTGTGCTTGCGATGGACTTTTATAGTTGGGAGGTACTGGGTACTGGTTTTGTGGAAAAGGATAATGGTTGTTGCACGGATGTGAGCTTTGGTGAATGGTGGTTGTGTGATTTCGTTGATAATGGTTGTGTGTTGTTGGTGGTTTCTTGTGTTGGTGGGAAGGTGCTGGTTTCTGGTTTTTGTGAGATTAGCTACAGGTTGCTGATTCGTGGTGCGCTGCTGAATGTTGTTGCTGGTTGTGATGTTGATGCTGGTGGTTTTGTGACTTTGGATGATGTTCGTTATGTGATGGCGAATGCTGGTGATTCTGGATGCTGGTTGCTACTTGGATGGGAGGCGCCGAAGCTGAGGATTATGGTCACGCTGATGTTGGATGTTGTTTGTTGTTTGAGTCTGGATGCTGGTCGTTGGTTAGTTGTGAGCTGTTGGATGCTGGTTGATGCTGGATAATAGTGGTGGATTCTTTTCTTTGTGTGTTTTATTTTTTCGTTCTTGACTTTTCTTTTTTTGGGGTCCTTTGTCTTGGGTGGTTAAGGGTTTTGGGGTGTGGGTCTTTTGACCCCTACCCTCCCTTGTCTGCCGTGTCTATTTTTTCTTTCTAATAAATTTGGGGGGCCTGGAATAGGTCATCCCTCACATCTTCCTTTCCCTAAAAATGCCTAACAAAACCCTAACCAACCCTATGAAACCCTTAAAAACCCTAAAAACCCCCTAACAATCCCTCCAACCTCAAAAGAAACCCTAATACACCCAAAAGAACCCTAAAAATCCCTAAAAACCCTAAAGAACCCTAATGAACCACTAAAGCCACTAACAACGCTACATAAACCCTATCAATTGCTACAAAAAACCCGAAAAATGCTACAAAACCCACAAAACGTAACAAAATGCCAAAAAATGCTAAAATAACCCTAACAAAGCATAAAAAATCCAAACACACCCATAAACCCCAAAAAACCACATAAAACCCCAAACAACTCAAACAAACCGTAACAAACCCTAAAAACACTAACAAAACCTAACAACCACTAATAATCCCTAAGAACCACTAATAAACCCTAATAACCCATAAAGCCCACTATTAAACCCTAATAAACACTAATAAATTGTAATAACCTGTAATAAAAACTAACATACTCTATTAGACCCTAATAAATGCTAAAAAAGCCCTAGAACCCCTAATATACAATAAAAAACACTATTAAACCATAATAAACCCAAATAATCACTAAAAACCCTAACAAACGCCACCAAACGCTACAAAAATCTCCTAATAATAGCATATAAAACCCTACAACCCACTAATAAACCCTAGAAAACACTAATAACAGCAAAATAAAGCGTAACAAACCCTAGAAACCCCAAATAAATCATAACAAATCCTAAAAACGCAAAATAAATCGCAATAAACTGAAACAAACCATATAAAACCCCTAATAAACCCCAATAAACCCTAACAAATCATAATAAACCGTAATAAATTGTAATAAACCCAAATACACGTTACTAAACCCTAATAAATCCTAAATAACCCTAAAAAGGTTGATTAACCCTATAAAAAGCTATTAATGCCTAAAAAAGCCCTATAATACCCCAATATAAACGCTACATCTCCCTTGAAAACACTACATAAACCCTATAACTATAATATAAACCTTAAAAACCACAACATAAACCAAAATAACACAACATAAACATTAAAAAACGCTACATAAAACCTAGAAACACAATATAGACCCTAAAAACACAACATGAACCCTAAAAACATTACATTAACCCTAAAAAATTCAACATAAAAGCTACATCACCCATAAAAATGCTACAAAAACCCAGAAAACACAACATAAACCCTAAAAAATTCTACGTAAAACCTAAACCCTAAACACACTACATAAACCCTAAAAACATCACATAAACCCTAAAAATGATACATAAATACTAAAACTGCAAACTAAACTCTAAAAAGGTTGCATAAACACTAAAAATGCTACATAAAATCTAACAACGCTACACAAACCCTAAAAAATGCATCAAAATCCCAAAAGACGCTTCAAAACCCTCAAAAATATTAAACACTAATATACCATAATATAAAAAATTAAACACTAATAAACCCCTAATAAACTCTAATAATTCCTAAAAACTCCTTATAATCCCTAAAAACCCTAAGAGACTCCACTCAACCCTAATAAAACCCCAAAAATACCTAATAAACCCAAATAAATGATAATAAAACCTAAAAAAACCATAAAAACAGGTTAAGAAAACCTAAACAACCCTAACCAACCCTACTAGACACTAATAAACCATAATAAACCCTAATAAACAAAAAAACCTAAAAATTCATAATAAAACATAAATAAATCCAAATAAACCGTACTCAACCCTAACAAACCTTCACACACATTAATAACCCCTAATAAAAACCCTACAAACCCCTAATAAAGAAAAAAAACACTAGTATACCTTAGAAAATCCCTAGAAACCCTAATAAACTCTAATATAACCTAATAAACCCTAAAAACTCTCAAAAACAATAAAAAAACGATCACAAACAATAAAAATGCACTATATTACCAAAAAAGGCCTAAAAACACTAATATATCCTAATAAAGAAAAAAAATGCTAATATACCTTAAAAATCCATAGAAACACTAATAAACCATAATAAACTCTAATATAACCTAATAAACCCTAAAAACACTCACAAAAAAAACAAAATGCTCACAAACAATAAAAACATGCTATATTATCTAAAAAGACCTAACAAACACTAATATAACCTAATAAAACAAAACAACTAATAAACCCCTAACAAACCCTAATAAACCATAAAAATCCCTAATAAACCCTAATAAAAACAAATAAACCCTAATAAAACCATAATAAACACCTAAAAATACCTTCTCATCCCTAATAAACCGTGACAGACCATAATAAGACCCAAGTAAACCCCAATAAACAAAACAAATGCAAACAAACCATTAAAAATCCCTAGAAAACCTAGTAAACCATAATAAATTCTAATAAAACCTAATAAACCATAAAAAATTCTAATAAACACTAAAAACACACTAATAAAACTTAAAAATTCCTAACAACCACTCATATATTTTAACAAAAACTAAAAAACACTCAAATACCCGAATAAAAACAGTAACAAACCCTAGTAAACCATAAAAATCCCTAAAAAACCCTAATAAACCCTACTCAACCCTAATAAAACCCTAAAGATACCTAATCAACCCTAATAAAACCCTAAAAATACCTAGTCAACCCTAATAAACCTTAACACACCATAATAAACCATAATAAACCCCACTAAATCCTAAAAAAATGAAAATATGCCATTAAAAAGCCCTAAAACACCTAATAAATGCTAATAAAACCTAACAAAGCTTAAAAGTGCTAATAAACCCTATTAAACACTACTAAACCCTAAAAACCCATAATATACCCTCTTAAAAATTAATAGACCATAATGACCCTATAATAAACCCTATTAAGTCCTAAACATACCCAAATATACCATAATATACCATAATATACACTAATAAACCCAACTCAATCCTAATAGAAACCTAAAAATACCTAATAAACCCTAATAAACCTTGACACACCATAATAACCCTAATACAATCCTTATAACCTCGCACCAAACCCTAAAAAACTCTAATATACCATTAAAAACCCTAAAACCCTAACAAAACATAATAAATGTTATTATCACCTAAAAATCCTAAAAAATGCTAGTAAACCCTAAAAATACCTCTAATAATAATAATTTTAATAACACACGTGCATGTGCGTATGCATGTGCATGGTTTAAATAATAAATAATAACGAATGTGCATGTGCATATGCCTGTGTATTTTCCTAAGAATTATAATAAATAATAAATAATATCGCATGTGAATTGCATGTTTATGTGCATGTGCACTTGAATGATAATAAATAATAAATAATAACGCACATACAAGTGCATGTGAATGTGCATGTGCATGTGCATGGTAATAAACAATAAATAATAACCAATTTCAAATGAATGTGCATCTGAATGTGAATGATTATAAATAATAAATAATAACACATGTAAAAATAGAATAATGCATGTGCATTGCATGTTCACACTACTAAAAAAATGGCCTTTATGAGAGCTATAAAAGTGCTTTAGAATCACTAAAAAAGCACTATTAATCGAGGCGAGGATATAGGGGGGTCCCTTTTGTCAGTGCTAAAAAAAGCACTAATAAAATCTCCCTTTATCAACCATTTTTTAGAGCTGATAAAAGGAGACTTTTATTGGTGCTTCTAAAAAGTGCTGATAAAAGTCAAAATAAAATAAAAAACAAAAAAAAAATATAAAAAATATTTATATAATGTGGGGGGGAGATTTTAACAGCACTTGACCCCCCACCCCCTTATCAGCACTAGGTAGACCCCCCTCAATCTCTCCTGCGCGCTGCCCTTCCTGCGCATCCCCCACACACATTCACCTCCTTGCTTCCACCCGAACTCGAACCTGTGACCTCCCCCCTTGCGTTCCTGCACCTTTACCACTTAGCCATTTCATTTTTTTTCTCTATTTAATGATATATCAATTTATTTAAATATATAGTTATATATATCTGTATATTAATATAGATTCATATTAATATAAATATATTTAGTTATATTAATACATATATATTTATTGATATATTTATATATATATATATATATATTCATTCTTATATTAATATTCATTTATATTAATATGTTTTTTATCCGTATATTTATTTTTATATTAATATATATTTATAAGATTAGTATTAAATACATTAATAAAATTTATTTTTTATGTGTGTTTATAAATAAATAAATACATACATATACACAACACACACAGACACACCTACACACACACACATATATATATTTATGAATAAATACTTATATATGTCTATTTGAAAAGCCATAGAATGTTAAAAAACCATAATTTCTAATCTAGAAGCCCGTTTCAACTCCACAACCAGTCTAATCGAAGAAAATGAAACAATCCTCGATATGATATGTGGTACATGCCTAACAGACATCCGGATCAGAAGTTATACTTGTTTGAATGTTAACAAATTGGGGTATCCCGTATAAAGCCACTAACAACACTACAAAAACCCTATCAATTGCTACAAAAACCCAAAAAATGCTTCAAAACCCAAAAAATGCAACAAAACCCCAAAAACACTAAAATAACCCTAACAAAGCATAAAACATCCAATCACACCCTTAAAACCCAAAAACGAATATAAAACCCCAAACAACACAAACAAACCTTAACAGACCCTAAAAACCCTAAAAACCCTAACAAACCCTAACAACCACTAATAACCTTTAATAACCACTAATAAACCCTAATAACCCCTAAAACGCACTATTAAACCCTAAAAACCCTAATAAACACTAATAAATAGTAATAACCTGTAATAAACCCTAACAAACTCTATTAGATGCTAATAAATGCTACAAAAGACCTAAAACCCCTAATATACAATAAAAACACTATTATACCATAATAAACCCTAATAATCACTAAAAACCCAAACAAACCCGACAAAACCCTACACAAACCACCAAATAATATAAAATAAAACCCTAAAACCCACTAATAAACCCTAACAAACCCTAATAACCCCAAAATAAATTGTAAATAACTTTAACAACCCCAAATAAATTTTAACAAATCCTAACAATGCCAAATAAATCGTAATAAACTGAAACAAACCATAATAAACCCCTAATAAACCGCAATAAACACTAACAAATCATAAAAAACCCTAATAAATCGTAATAAACCCAAATACATGTTTCTAAATCCTAATAAATAAAATAAACCCTAATAAACACTAATAAATCCTAAATAACCCTAAAAATGGTAGATAAATCCCAGAAAAATCTATTAACACCTACAAAAGCCCAATAAAACACTAATATACAATAGAAAATGCTAATAAACTATAACAAATCTTAAAGAACACCAATAAACCCTAAAGAAACCTAATAAACCCAAAAGAAAATTATTAAACTCTAAAGAAAACAAAAAAACCCTAAAAACCCCTAATATGCTAAAACACATTATATAAACCCGAAAAAACCGCTACAATACCCAAACAAACCCTAAAACACACTAAAAACCCTAACAACCCCTATCAATCCCAAAAAAACAAATAAACCCATAAAACCCCAAAAAACCATTAAAAATCCATCAGATACCATAAAAAATCATAAAGAACCGTTAACGACCATTAAAAACCCTAAAAACACTACAAACCATAAACAACCATTAAAACCCTAAAAATTCTTCAAATAGATACATAAACCCAAAAAACGTTACATAAACCCTAAAAAATTCAAAAAAACCCTAAAAACACAACATAAACTAATAAACGCAACATAAAGCCAAAAAACGCTACATAAACCCTAAAAAAACTATATAAACCCTTGAACTGTAACATAAACCCTAAAAAAACATAAACCCTAAAAAATGCAACATAAACATTAAAAAACGTGACACAAAACCTAAAAACACAATATAAACACTAAACACACTCCATGAACCCTAAAAATGTTACATAAACCCAAAACGATGCAACATAAATGCTACATCACCCCTAAAAATGCTACAAAAACCCAGAAAACGCAACATAAACCCTAAAAAATACTACATAAAACCTAAACCCTAAACATTCTACATAAACCCTAAAAACGATACATAAACCCTAAAAATGATACATAAAATCTAAAACCGCTAACTAAAACCTAAAAATGCTACATAAATGCTAAAAATGCAACATAAACTCTAACAATGCTACACAAACCCTACAAAATGCTACAAAAACCCTAAAGACGCTTTAAAGGCCTCAAAAATATTAAACCCAAATATACCATAATATTAAAACTTAAACCCTAAAAAAGCCCTAATAAACTCTAATAATATCTAAAAACACCTTATAATCCCTAAAATCTTAAGAAACTATACTCAACCATAATAAAACCCCAAAAATACCTAATAAACCCTAATAAATGATAATAAAACCTAATAAACCCGAAAAACTTGTTAAGAAAACCTAAAAAACCCTAAAAAACCCTAATAGACACTAATAAACACTAATTAACCCTAATAAACCCCAAACAACCCTAAAACCCCTAATAAACCATAAATCAAGCCAAATAAACCCTACT